>CM021102.1:552535409-553135409 GCA_007115665.2 Sequoiadendron giganteum
GTTCTTGAGCTCAATGGAGAGAGTTTTAGATAAATGGATGGAGATAGTGTGTGTGAGAGAGAGAGGTCTAGGGAATAAGAGATGAAAATGTGTGAAATAGAAAGAGAAAGATGACATTTGACCTCCTGATTACTGAGATTTGACATGCTGATTACTTTAATTTGACTATCTAATTTTTTTTAAATTTCCAAAAACTAGAATTTGCATTATAACTCTTAGAGATCTAAAACCACTCTCAAACATCTTGAAACTATATACACGAAATATAAATTAAAGTATAAGAAATTAAATGTCCATATGTAAATGTAAACTTATACTTAAATGTTTATTTCATGTATATAGTTTCCCTGGCAGAGAAGGAGAAAATGAAAGAGTTTAGGAAAATGCATTCCAAAAGTCATGAATGACATTTGGCAAGCACCAAATTTGGTGCTAGCCAAATGAAGCAACTCATTTGACGAGTGCCAAATTTGGCACTCGCCAAATGGGTTGGATTTTGTATTAGACATCCAACCCAAAGGTTTGAACAACCATTTAATGTAAAAGATGTGATTTTTTTAAAGGGTAACAAAATTTCACACATTTTTGTCCATGCTCACCATTAGATTTGCATGTATTTCAATGCAAGTTTATAAAAAAATCATGATGGCATCAACCTCTCTCTTAGCTATCTAAATATATAATTCTTTTTTTTTTATTCAATTAAGGTTTTGATCCATAGCTTCTCTTGTAAATGCCTCTATTTTTGGTCAAAAACCAACATGTGCTAGTTTTAGGATATATTTTTACTCATTCATTGAAACGTGAAACAAATTACATTTTTTAAAACTAGACTCCATTCTACACGTGATGAAAAAAATCAAAATTTGACTAGTTTTCAAAAAAATTAGGGGGAAGCACGCTCAAATTTTAGCTTTTCAGGATGTGTCCACTTTGAAAATTCATAAAATATTAAATATTCATTAAAAAAATTATCCGAAAAAATGAGGATAAACTACATGATGATAGATAATTTCTCACCTTTTGTATTTTTTAAATTCTAAAAAAAAGAAATAAAAAAGGGGGAGCTCTCAGACGCTATGCTATTTTTTTGATAAAACATGACTTGTTTTGGGCCCCCCCTTTTTGAGACCCTTAATCTTCATCAATTTCAAAAAGAATTAGTAGCTTAGAAACTAGACTCGGAGCACTTCAACTCTTGTTCTTGCTGCATCTTGAAATTTTGAGCGTAACTATCTTCATTTTCTCATGCAAATAAGATTTTGCTGATTTAAAAAAAAAGTGGCATCTTAAAAGCCAAAATTATGTCACAGATCCATGCACTTACCTTATATATACATTGAGTAGGTACTCTTGATGTGTTTTGAATGGTTATAGGTACAGGGTTATTTCTCCACCTGGCTACATAGGTTTGATTTATTCCCCAATAGTAGTTAATTCAAAGATAACACATTGACCTCCCTATCCATTCCCTGACATACTTGAAACAAGTATGGTATGTGTCATATTTGACCTTATGTGAACTCACATTTTATTTAGGAGTTATTCTATAATCTTTGTGTCATGAAGGACTAGTGAATATCTAATTTCATTAATGCTTTACATTCTATGTTTTTGAAAATGAAATATTAGGAAATTAAATGATTCTTATATTTATTATTAAAATATTCTTTGTGTTTTGGGAAAACTTAGGGGAAAATAGAATGAGAGTAGAAATGAAATAAGCTATTGTTTAATTATATTGTAAAAGTTTAGTGGGTTGGGAATTGTAGGTTGTGTTTGATTTAAATATCATGTTTGAATTTTGAATTCTATAAATTTAAATGAATACATTCTTATATGGATTTAAATTGTGAATTTAAATGATATATGTTACTTAGAAAGTGATTGATGTGTCTATTTGGATTTGAGTAAAATTGAGAATTAAGGAAATAGAAAATGAACTTTATTTTGATTTATTTGGAAATTGGAAAAATAGTAAATAGGAAAATAACTTCATTTTTCATTATGTTTTTATTTTGGGAAGAAAATTTGAGAGAGAAAGAAAAACCCTCTTTGGGAAAATTGGTAAATTGTTGGTTGAGTGAGCATTCAAAGGTGAAATTCGACGAGGCCAAGTTTATTGGGATAGGAATCAATAGGGGAATGTGTATACTAATTTATGTGGGCTATTATTTAGTGTGTTATACGAGTAAAAGAATAAACCTATGTCACACTTTATAAAAGAATTGACCAACAACAAAAAAATTTTTGAACTTCAACCACATAAAAGTGGTCTTTATATTTTGAATTTCAAAATAATGTAGACTAATGAAATGTAGAGCTTTTGATGAAGTTTATTAGTGTAATTTTTTAGATTTTTTAAAAATTGTTTTCATTATTTTATTATCAATTTAAGAATAGATTTTGGAATGTTGAAAATTTCAGAAAAAAGCGACTTCATGGGACGTCAAGAAACAAATTGAAAAAAACTTCATTTCTCCCTAATTTTTTTTCTCCAAATAGGTAACTTTAATATCAAGCGAATGGAAAAAAAAAAAAAAATTGATGTATATTTTTCTCGTAATAATGTTTGAAAGTCAAACTTGTTATAATTTGACAGTTTTCACGGGACATCAACTATTGTCTATTTTTTTAATCATTTACAAAAAAATAAATATACCCTTTTCAAGAGGACTCTCTCCTCTAGTGTACCATATATTTAAAAAAAATTAAATTAATATGTTTTACTATTGTTTTAAATTTCTAATCACCTTATTTTTAACTTTAACAACCTACTTGCATTACTTTAAAAATAAAATATATTAAAACTAATCAAAATATTAAAAAATTACATATTTGGATTCACCGCTCTGAGCTCTACAAAAGGGTATTTTTATTTTTTGTAGAAAAAATATTTTGACTAGATAAATACTCTGTTAAAGTTGAATGTTTTAGAAAATTCTGAAAAAGGCGAGTTGGTTGCCAAGTAGGTAGCCAACTAGACATGCTTGGTCGAGCCTGTTTCGGCCAAGCAGGTTTTGGCTGAAACATGCTCGGCCGAAAATTGCTCGGCTAGAACCTGTTCGGCCGAAACATGACCGGTCGATAGATGCTTGGCCAAAAATGGTAGATATAAATATATATTTTAATTATTTTTTCAACTCAATAAAATTCGGTAAAATACATATTTCGACAAAGGAAGGCATATTTCAATAAAGGAAGACTTATTTTGACAAAAGAAGGTTTATTTCGACAATTTAGAAGACTTATTTCAACAAAAGAAGGTCTATTTTGACAATTTAGAAGACTTATTTCGACAAAAGAAGGCTTATTTCAACAATTTCGAAGACTTATTTCAACAATTAAGAAGACTTATTTCGATAAAAGAAAACATATTTGGACAATAGGAGAGCTATTTTTGAAGGTACATTGATCTTCAACTTATTTAATTGATTATTTCAGTCTTTTCATAAGTGCATTTAAAGTTTTTTTTTTTCATTTGAATATGGTTGAGAACTACGATTATTAGGTTATGGTGTACACATGTATCATGATGATTAGATATGTCCATAGAGCCACATGTTATTTTTATATCTTTCCTTATTTATACATTATGATGTGTTTCACATGATCACCATTATCCCATAGCTCATGAGACCTATCAATAAATTTATTTAGATATATACCTTTCATTTCGATATCCTTCCTTATTACATTTTGACACAAACAAATTTAAACATGTGTTATGATTTTTATGTCACTTCTTCTTGGTATCATTTTCACTTTTTACTTTTTCTCTATGTCATGTATATTGTGACCCCCTTCACCCATTCTTCCAAATACCTTTTATTTCTTTACATTTTAGATTTTTTAATACACCTTGTTTGTTGTGATTTTCACACTTATTATATCTTTTATATTTGGTTGGACATTCTTATCTTCCCTACTTGGAGTCATTTTAGTTTCAAATTTCTTAAATGAACTTGAAATACTTCCTCCTATTTTTGTGTACATCCTCCTTATGCCTATGTTTTATTTACCTTTTCCTTTACTTTTATTTCCAACTTGGACTTATCTTTGACATTTTTTATTTTTATATTTTATGTTTTGCATGCTTATGTTTATTAGACTTTTGTTTAGTACTCAAGATTTTATGATCCTTGCCTTATAATTTTGGTTTCTCATGTTGCCTCAGTAATTCTTAAATTTTCATACATGTATTGTGATACTTTTCTCATGTTTTTCCACATTATTCTTTGACTAAATTGATTATTTTATTTGATCCTATATATGTTCATATCACACTTTTAGAGCTACCACATAGAGTAGAGGGCATCATGCATTCTATTACATCTTATACCTTCATCATGTTGCATCTTCATATTATGGGAATCATGTCTCTATCCCTTTACATCTTATGCTATTATGGTTATATCCTTATATTTTAGGTCATTAAAATCCTTCCTCCTTAACATAGTGTGATTTTATTTATCACATCCTTGCATTTAAGGATTCATGCCTTCCCCTTTGTAATCTTATCCTTTCATTGATATATACCTTTTCATAGGAGATATATCATGTTTTCTCTCTTTCACATCATATGTCTTTTATTACAATATATTTAAATTAGAGGCATCATGCCTTTCCCCCCTCATGAGTTTCATTATACTATCCTACCCATCTAGGGAAAACTAGCTTTATGCATGTGTACAATCATGTTTTCCCTTGACCCTTTTCTCTTCTCTACTTTTCATTTATTTCTCATGTGTGGGTTCCATCCCTTGTTCTTGTGCATTTAACTCCTTCCTTGTAACATGATCTACTCTCATGTGTTCACCCTAGATCATTTTATATAATGTTCAAGTTATCCAACCTATTGTGCCCCTACATAAAACTCCTTAGGTGTGAAATAATGTACACACATGAATAAAAGATTCAAGAACAAATGATATGAAGTGGTAATTTCATGCTAGATTCAAAGTTCATCAAGACTGTCCCATCCTTCCCTAGACACTCATACTTTGCATAATTAATTTATGTTTTTTCCCTTATTTAAATGTTTTTCCTCAACCTCACTTACATGGAATGTAAGCTAACTGAGCCTCTATCCAAGTCCACTTCCTTTTTAATTGTTAATTAAATTTCTTACATGTTGTCCAAGTTTTCCCATGCTCTTGCATTAGGTTGGCACATGTCTTAGGTTCACTTGAATTGATTGTACACATGTACAAATTATACTTGATGATCTACACATTTAGGTATATCGAGCTCATGATGTTTCTCTTTCCATATTTTATGGTACTCATTTTATTAAAATATCCACATATTGATGCACATTTAGTGGTGATCTAGTAAGTGATATCATGATCTAGCACATAGATGTCTAGTTACATGCTAAATATTTTCAAGTGATATATACCAAATATGCTCATGATACCAAATTTTCTAATGATATCTTTGTAATTTGAATGCTTTTTTTTACTTTGGCTTTAAAAAAATGAACAATTTATAATTTAGTGTTCTATTTATGCAATATTAACTATACATGTTTCATTGAAATCATGTATGTTCATTTGTATGTAGGTGAATTCAAATTTGAGTGAAATTTGTGATGGCGAATCTAAGGAATAGATCGAGGAAGTATGATTGAACAAGAGAGAGGAAGAGAAAAGTAGGTGAAGGAAAATCTACTGAGGAACAACCCATGGAAAATATTGATGACCAAGGTGACGTACAGGTACAAGAACAAACTGAACCTAGTAATATAAATTTTGTCTATAGTATGGAAAATATGATGGAGATGGATGAGGATTCTCTTTTCAATAATATTTCATCTGAAGATATGTTATTTGAAAGCATAGTAAAATTACACTCTAAAATAATATGGGATGATTTTTTTGAAGAAAAATCTCTAATTGGAAGAGCACGGTTAGTTGCAAAGTTATTTATATGAAAAAAAATTACCCATGTTTTGGAGTTGTTAGGGGTTGATAATAGGAAAAAAGTCATCAGGTTCATTAAAATAAACAATTGTTGAAAACTTTCAAGAAGCATTGAATTGTATTGAAAATAAGAGTTGATCTAGTGATCTAAGTGTTGCATGTAGAGCATTGATGACTGCAATTTATAATAAGAAATTATCACATAGAAGACAAGTTCAAGAAATTTATGAATTACTAAATGTTTCTAGGAGAAATTTTCCAGGGTATATAGAAAAGAGAAATGAAATAGATGAAAAATTTGAGAAAAGTTGGGTAAATATTTGTAGGGTTCCTTGAAAAGATAGAATTTTAGAAGATGTAAAGAAACAGGTGGTTGAATATTGGACCAACCACTCTCGTGTTTCTTCCAATAGAAAGGATACTATATAAATAATAGGTGAAGATGGTACACAAATTTCTCATCCAATTCATTTTATAGATACAACACAAAGTGAACTTTTTGAAGCATTCAAACAAGAATTTTCAATTGTGAAGATTTGTAAAAGGATGTTTGAGACACTATGACCATCATTTGTACATATAAATAAAGTATGTGAAACTCATTATTGTCAAAATCATGCTGAATTTGATCTACACATCTAATCATATAAAAAAGCTATGGCAATAATTGATCAAAATATAGCCATACCTAGAAGCACAACACAATTTGTGAAGTCTCTTGTATGCAAAAAATTAGAAGATTCAGATGAATTCAATGTTCAACATATAAAAAAATGTATGTAATGATTGTGGAGATTTGAAGATTCTTTTACAAGTTTACAATATTGAAATGCAAGTTATTTGGAAGATATTTTCAAATATTAAAAATACTTAATGAAGTTAGGAGTTGAGGCCAAAAAAAACTGTTCTCAGAGAGAGTGGATTGCCTTACAATGAATTCATGAATAAATTTTTCAATATCATATATCCACATATCCAACATTGTCATGGTGAAAGATGGCAAGCTAAGCAATTTCATGATTCAAATAATTGCTTTCCACTAGGTTGTATTCTCTCTATTGTAGATTTCTCTGAGAAATATACATTTAGTGCTCAAACTGAGACTCAAAGTCAATATTATCATTCATAGAAAGTTGCAATCTTTGTGCAAGTTTTCTATAGGCATGATGAGTTACAAGTAGATGGTATAAAAAGTAGCAAAGATGATCAAATTCTCATCAAAGAGGTTCACTTTTATATCAATGATGATACAGGTCATGATAGAAGCTATGTAGCTCATTTTTTCAAATTTTTTTGAAGATCTGAGATAATGTGGCATAAATGTTGAACAACATTGGGTATGGTCTAATGGATGTGCTAGTAAGTACATTGCTTTTTTTAGGTAAAAGGCATGAGGCAAATATATATTAATATAATAACTTTAAGTTACTTAGATATAGGTAATGAGAGGCCCAAAATATGATGAAACCAAGGTCCCAAAATTTACAAGGTTTACATCAAGTAAAGCAAAGCATACATATTTCTAAAAAGGAGCCAAATATGGTCAATGGAGAACCATTGAAAACCCTTGTAAATCAGATATAATGGCACTAAAGCCCCGAAATAGAGTTTCTCCTTGGTTAACACCTTGACACAAACAAACCTACACTATTGGTGCTAACACTTGAGGAGGAACAATTGCTTAAGTTGGGAGTTTAATATGTGATAGCGAAAAGAAAGGGCAAATAATTTATCCTTAATTTTTGATGCCATTACAATGCACCTATCATTGGTAGTTTGGTGAATTGCAGAGATAATTTTTTTATCTAAATATCTTTCAAAATCTTGTAATAGGGCATCATGTATTAAGACAAAAGCCCCATTTTTTTGGGAATATCTTGGAAAATTACCACATGTAGATCCTTTTTATTTGTGCAAATTGTATTGTTGGGTGCTAGAGATGGAAAGATTGACCACCTTGAATTTGGTTGAATGGCCTCGACTTCCCAATTGTGAAAATTCCATTGACAACCTCAAACATGAAGGTTGAGCTCAACCCTATGATTCTTGGGCACGTATTCCATGATCCAGGAGTGATAGTCCAAGGTAATACAACTCAAAATGCACACTAACTCTTGGAGATCATACACCACCCACCACAACCACAAATTATTGAACAATCCACACAACCCAGCAGTGGTTAACTATGATTAAGGCTTGTCATTATGGTACAATTGATTCTACCAAGTCTTTGAAAAATAATGATTAATCAGAACCCCACCCACAAAACCAGTAGTGACTAGAGAGTTAGGGAGATGTGATTAAATGCTACAATTCACACATTTGAATTTGCCAAGACTTGAAAATTCTTGATTAATCAGTATCCTACCCACATAACTAGCAATGAAAATCATGCAGAGAGCTATGTGGTAATGATGAGGAATCTAATTTTGTACCCACATAAGAAAAAATAACATGTTAATTTGAAAGTTCCAACAGTTAGCTGATGCTGGATCCACTATTCATATGGCCTAAAACTATCAAGTTCCATGTGCCAATAAAACAATGATTGTCACCTACAACAACCACTATGTTTGCTTATTTGATTGCAGTTCCCTCCCTATTTTTCCATAATTACAGTCCCCTTTCTAAAATTACTTCCAGTAGTAAACTTCTAACTATTGATTTCACACATTTACTTGTTCATAGCTTCATTCATGGCTATTGAAGCTAACTATAGGTATTGGTTTAATTGATTGTCATTGAACAAGGCTAATTATTTTCCATCACTTCCCATGTTCTCCAAATTATCAGCCATGTAGTTACCCTCTCTATAAGTATGTGAAATGATGAATGACTGGAATCTGTCCAACAAATCCCAAGATTTTTGAAAAACATACCTTGGACTCCAACACTGAATCTTTCTTTCCTTGCATGCATTAACAATTATTAAGCAATCCCCTTCGAGGTGTATTTTTGAAATTCCTAACTTCAAGGAAATATCTAGCCCTAGCAATACTTCATGAGCTTCTACTATATTATTAGTACCTATTGGGAGATGAAAAGAACTCGCTACTATTATTGTTCCCTGAGAATCGTGAATGCAAATACCTTCCCTTGAGGCACTCAAATTTCCCTTAGACGCTCCATCAAAGTTGAGCTTTAAGAAATCTGATTGTGGAGGTTTCCATTTGATTGTACTTTTGTTCACCTTAACTTTGTCATTTTGGAACAAGCTCCCTGCAAAAGAAAACACTATATTTTTCTAGTTTTTCAAAATGGAATCATCCCAACTTGTGAAATGAGAGGAAGTAATTTTATGCTTCAGCACATATGCATTAACAGCTTCTGAAGCTTCCTTTTCAACTTTTGCTTTGATGAAGTCAACTGAAGAAATTGATTTTCTAAAAATACGCATGTTACATTCCCACCATATATTCCATATTACTAGGGATGGAATGACATGCCAAATAGAAGAAAAAAAGGAATTTTTATACAAGAGTGGCCAACTCTGAAAAACATCCCAAAGAGTATTTGGAAAAGGGTTATATAAATTTAATTTACTCTTCAAAAATAACCAGCACTCTTGTGTGAAACTACATTACATGAGAAGATGGTATACATACTCTATCACCTCCTCACATAACAAATAATTAAAAGGATCAGTTATCTTCAATTTTGTTAACCCTTCACTTGTTAAGATCCTCTTTCTTAATGCTAACCATGTGAAACTCCCAGATTTTGGAAGAGTTTTATTGTTTTAGCAAAATGTATATGCCCTCTGTGCAACTGTCTGAACCCTACTTTGGCTTATAGCTTTATATCCTTCCTTTACTAAATAATTACCCATTTTGGAAGGATCCCACAAAATTTTATCTGGTTTACCCAAAAGAAAAATAATTATGTTCCTTAACATTTCTTGAAACAATGAAATTTGATTAGCAAAGAGTGAAGAAGTAGAGAATTTTTTCCAAACCACCTTACCTATCAAACCATTCATTGATTGAACATAGTCTCAGAAGTTTGCACCCCATTCTTCTATCAGAACTGTCATGACTGGTTATAAATCTGGGACACTTTGTAGTGAAGGTTTACCATTCCATGAAACTTCCCAAAATTTCACACTTTCCCCATTGTGTATTTCCCATGTAATGTATGAAGTAATGATCTTTCTACATGAAATCAAAAAGTTCCACATGGATGAGCCTATTGGCAGGTTCAAAATAGTGATAATTCTTGAGGGACATGCAATGTCAAGATACTTAGCCTGCATTATCTTGCACCACTTCGAATATGGTTTTGTATACATTTGCCAGGCCAACTTAGCTCCAAATGCCTTATGGCAAGTACATTGTTTTTATTTTATTTTATAAATATTTATTTACTTTTAACTTGAGACTTCAATTATTCAATTACTTATATATAATTACTTTTTTGAAGCTAATTTGGTTTGAGTGTAATTATTTGTAACTTCATAGGACAATTTAAGTCTGCAAAAGCTTTTGTTTGGTTAAGCCATCAAAATGCTAGACGCAACACCAAATTTTATAGAATTTCTATGAGAGTGGACATGGAAAAGGAGAGCACGATGGAGTAGGAGCATGTGTGAAGCGTGCACTTCATCAACATGAACTTGTTGATATTTCACCATATATATATGAAATCTAGAGATATTTTAAAAATGATTAGATATATTTAAACTAAATTAAATTCTCTTAAGTTCCTTGAAAGTAATAGGTGATAATTTTTCCCAACATGTGTACTTGTAGGTAAGGCCATGTGGAATGCAAATGAAATTGTTGAATGGTGCAAAAGTTATTTTTCTTCTTACGACTCAACATACAACACACAGTATTTTTGGGAAGTTATAGGTACATCTAGTCAAAATTTGTTAAATTTGAATTTCAAAGTGTGTGTACATGATTTAATTGAATTTTCAAATTTGAGTTATATATATATATATATATATATTCACTTAAATTAATCGCTAGTGTATATTTTTAATTTACAGATATCAATTGATCAAATCCTTATAATTTTCAAACAATTCATGGTATTAGAAGTCTGCATCAAATCATGACAACGGGAAGTAGTAGGCCTGATGCAATTAATGTGAGAGAAAAATCATGTTTTTGTGTTGATTGTAGTGAAGACAATGCAAATATTGTTCAATGTGAGAATATTAGGGACGGGTGTGTTTGATGTTGGGAAATAAAACAATTAATACCAATGCCTCCTTTTGATGAAAATGACAATGTCGATGTCTACGATCCTCTATATTCAGCTGATTACGAATGTGTATTTGATTTAGTTATTATAGGTATGAAAATTGATTAACTTAAAATTGATTTAAATATATTCTATGTAAGTAAGTTTCAAGCATGTTTATATATATTAAAAATATATTTATAACTTTTGTAAACTTTACATGGTGTGTGTACAAGAGATATTTTCATTGTTGTTACAGATCCTAACAATGTGGAAGGTGTAGATTACTATCTACTAAAATGTACACAATCAAAAAGAAAATTGGTGGAATTGATGACAGATGGTGATGGACAAAAGTATCCCATTGAATTAGTCATTATTGAAGGCACATATTATCAACAAATAAAGATAGATAAAAATGGTATTATATTTGTTGATTATATGCCAAGACAAAAGGTTCTACATTATAGTCACGTAGTTATAGCAACAAAAATAAATTTAGAAAATTTACCTAAAAGAGGATGTGCCAAACAGAAGTGGAGGTTTCCTAGTGAAGATCATGAAAATATTGTAGAGATAATTAAAGATAGAGATGATCCAGATTATATGTACCAGGAGTTTTAAGTTATCTTTTGGATATTTGTACATGTATGATTGGATATATATATATATATATATATACACATACTCAAAATTTTTATAGATCTATCTATATCTATATTGACTGGACATGTGACATGATTTAGAATGGGTTTTTTTCAAAGGCTTGGTCATTTATTTCTGGAATTGTATTTAAATTTGTTCAATGTGGAATTATTAATTTATTTCAAGAATCTTTGATTTCAAAATTCATTTTAAACTCCACTTAAATATGTATGTTAGATCTTATATGCTTGATACAAAACCTAGTGACTTTAAAAATGTTTTCAAACATTTTACTTAAATTCCTTTAAATCATCTATTTCCAATTGTATTTTTATGTTGGACACATAATTATTTTAAGTTCACTCGAATCTTCGATTTCATTTGTTGAATCTTAGATCATATACATGCAATTCACAAAACCTAGTGACTTTTAAAAAGTTCACATTTTGCCTAAATTCCTTTAAATCATCTATTCCAATTGCATTTTTATGTTTGAAATGGAATTGTTAAGTTCAGTTTCAAATCTTCGATTTAATTTGTTCAACTCCAATTATATGCTAGATCATATATATATGCAATTTACAAAACCTAGTTTATGTTCCAATTTTGCATAAATTTATGTTCCATGGAATTGTTAAGTTCAAGAATCTTTAATTTAATTTCATGTTGGAAGTCTTCTTTTGGTCCCCTAGTCACATGGGTAAACACTAGTAGCTATGTTGAATACCATATGAAGTTAATTTATGCTAGGATCATGTGGCTTTAGAAGGTTTGAGAAGGTTTTTTTCTAACAGGTTCTTAAATGTGAAAGTGTTGGTATGTCTTTATTAGTGTAATTTTTTTATAGTTTTTCTTATTGGGTTCCTAAACTATGATTACTTTATTGTAATTTTGTGACAAATTGGATCTAGTTGATTATGTGTTTGAGTGGTGAAGAATCTACATGTTGTCTCTAGTTTTTTTTTTTTATGTTACTAATGTGACATTCAATATTTTTATTATATTATCCAAGATCTATAGGCATTGCAATTTATTTTCTTTCATTTGGAGTAGCAACCATGATTTTATATAACCTTTGGTATGTTACTTACGTGTATCATTTTCTTGAATGTTCTTTTATCTATCTTGTTCACCTTGGTGCATTGGAATATTCATTGTAGTGAATCATAGTGATGGTGTTTGGGGTGCTTGAGATAGCTATATTTTGGCATCAATAGTTGTTTACCATGTATAGCTTGAGACCACATGTAATGGGATCTTTGGTAATGTGGATTGATCACTTTCTAATATATAGTTGTCATGGGAAGATCTAGATACTCATATTATTGCATAGTGCGATTTTATCAATTTCCAATTGCATAAATGTTCCATGGAATTATTAATTTCAAGAATAGATTTGATTTCATTTACATTCAACTCCACTTATAGCTCATCATCTAGGTCACTTTTTTGTATCACAATCAAATTCACACACACATTAGATTATATGGAATTCTTAAGTTCACTTGAATAGATTTGATTTGATTTACATTCAATTGGAATTGATAGGTTGATCTTTTGGTGCAACGATAAGACCAAAAAATGGTATCAGAGTTGGTCATGGGTTTGAACCCCTCGGGTGATGCTAAGGGGGGGATTGTTGGACTAACTGCCAGCATCTCCCTTCAGGTTTGTGACATGGTTTAACCGCCTCCCGTGGATCTTAATTGATGCTTGTATCGGGCATTGACAAGTCGATCTTATGGTGCAATGACAAGGCCAAAAAATGTATGTAATGTGATGTAAATCATAGAAAGTGTCTCAAACATAATAATTTGATCTCAAACCAAAATACTATAAAAACATGCAAAACATCTCAAAGAGAGGGATATCTAATATGAATATAATCATCAGATCTTTGGCCCGATCTCTCCCTCGATCCATGTCGTGATCCCTCTCTTGATCGAAGATGTGTGGATCCATGTCCCAATCCAAGCTCTATTGATCTATGTCATGAGCCTCATCCCAAGCCCTACACAAGTTCAAGTACATTTATGTAATTTAATTTTTAATACATGTATGTGTACATATATGTAAAATTATCTAAAACTTACAATGTACAAGTTCAATGTGTTCAAACTTACATCAAGTAATTTAATTTTTTATTATTTAAATGTACCTCAATTGTATATTGCATGGGATCACCATCATGCGCTAAATTTCCAAACTCTGACAAATCACCATATTGCTAAAAATTTTCAAATACACGATTTCAATTAGGAGTTAAAGAAATAGACTTTAAAATAAATTATGTATGTACGTAAATTTTTAGAATGCAATTTATATATATATAAATTATTCAAGTACATGTTGTGCCTCCTCGATGGCTCTACCAATCCCACTAATATCACAAGTATGCAAAGACATTGTAGGGGGATTTGTAGCTGGTACAATATTAGTGCCAAAAAGAAGCTGACTATATGTGCCATGGACAATAACAGCTGCCCCAATAACCTCAACATGATCTGTAACATGTTGAGGACCTAGACAAGCTATACGATTAATAGAAACATGATATGTAGGGGATCCTATATGCTGCTATAGAATATCCTCTAAAGTTGCCACCCCGTGGCTCGTATGTGTACCAGGATATCATTGTCTAATAAAGGCTTGTACTTGGTCAAGAGGGATCCCATGGTCCTCACTGATGACCTGATAAGCTGCTAGTAAATAAACTCTACACATATTACATAGAGTTGTGTGACTCATATGGTTGACATCTAAAGGAGTAGGTAGATCGACATGAATAAATGGATCATAAGATGGAGATATGGTCTCATTGGAAAGAAGGTTGATCTACGGGCATAATAAGTATCTACCAACTCGATCAAATTACATCTGATTGATCTATGTCATAATAGTGGCAATATTGCCAAAAATCTGGGATCTAGTAGAGCATGCTGCTAACTCCCCTGCTACTGCCAATTCCAAATGTTTTGGTAGAACCAAAAGGTTTGGGCCAACTAATGCACTCTTGTTCATGGGCAGTAGAAAATCTGGATGTCTAAACTCTTGTTTGTCATTAAAACAACCTTTACCTTGGTCAACATTCTTAGGATAAAATGTGTAGTCCACATATCTTTGTAGATGAAACTCTGCATATAAATTTTTGATAAAATATAGTGGTAGCTCATCATTGTGAGCCCATTTATGATACACTACCAACCATCTAGGATATATGAATGGCGCAACAAGAGGATCTACACACCTTGTCATCGTATATCCTCTAATTCTATTTTTCCCTCTATAAGCAGGGAACATGGTAAAAACATTTTCTTGTGAAACTAATTTACCAACATCTTTCCATTTCTCTATGACAGTAACACTGCTGACAAGAGATGAATAAAACAACTCAATACTGATATTATCATAAGGATTGCATGATCAGATTGTCCCAATCATTCATATAATCTTGTCTCTAATTTTGACTAATCGATCTCGATTAGCCAAATTAGGTGAGTTGTTTATTGTTGGATTCAAACATCTTAGTCCATTTTCTAATCTAGCAATACTCTCCTAATATAAATTTTATCTAAATTGAGCATGTTTCTCAAAATGAGGAGAATGATGAGATCCCTCATCAACCAATATATATATATATATATATATATATAAAGGGATATTTTCATACCATTAAAACAAAATGTACATGATGTTAAATTTTTTTATCAAATTTCAAAACTAAAACATATTTAAATTACAATTTTTTTAAGTTTCAAAACTAAAACATATTTAACTTTATATTTAATGAGATAGTTCAAGTTATATAGATAGATATGTTCAATAGTTCACCTTCTACAACTTAGAAAACATAGGAAATTTGACAACTCCAAAGAGACTCTATATACATATATATATTTATGTGTACATGTACACATGTACATGTATGCAAATGTACATGTATGCACATACACATGTGTGTGTGTGTGTATGTATACATATGCGTATATACATATATATATGTATATGTACATGTACATGTACATATACATATATACATATACATACATACATAAACATGCATACATACACATGCATACATACACATGTACATGCATACATATAAATACATACATACACACATAATTATATGCATACATACATACATACACATATGTATGTATACATACATACACATATGTATGTATACACACATACACATATACATGCATACACACATATACATATGTATGTATACATGCATACACATATATGCATACATACATACACATATATGCATACATACATACACACATACACATATATGTACATACATACATACACACATATGTTGCAAGATGGTGTGTCCCTTGGTCTTCCTTTTCTAACATGACTCTTGGGTTTGTGAAATGGCTTAACCGTCTCCTGTGGATCTTACATAAATCTGGCAGTTGTATTGAGCATTGACATGTCAATATTTTAGAGCAACGACAACCACCAATGTAACAATTGGTATCAAAGATGAGGTCATAGATTCAAACCCCTCGCTTGTGCTAGGGGGGATTTTTGCAAGATGGTGTGTCCCTTGGTCTTCCTTGTCCAACACAATGCTTGGGTTTGTGACATGGCTTAACCGCCTCTTGTGGATCTTACATAAATCTAGTGGTTGTATTGGGCATTGATAGGTTGATTTTTTGGTGCAATGACAAAATCCAATGTAACAACATACACATATATGTACATAATCATATGTACACATACATGTACACATGCATACATGTAAATACATACATATACATATGTACACACATACACACATGCAAGATTAAAATTAGGAACTTATTTATTTAGAGTTAGGTTAGGTAAAGGTTAAAATTTAATTAGGGTTTAATTAAGGTTCAACAATGGTTAGAGATCAATCAGGGTTGAGTAAGATTGAAAAAAGGTTGGAGTTAATTTTAGGGTTAAGGTTAAAGTTCAAATAGGGTTAGATGAATGGGACAAGGGGTAGATTTTAGGGTTTAGCAGATGATGTTAATCTAGAAGAATTTACAATGACTAAAGATGAGCTTAGAAGATGATGTTAATCTAGAAGAATCTATAATAACTAATCTAGAAGAATTTGTAATGACTAAATATGAGTTTTAGCAGATGATGTTAATCTAGAAAGAATTTGTAATAACTAATCTAGAAGAATTTGTAATGACTAAAGGAGTTTTCTAGAGCAGATATAAAACAAAAATTCCAACTCATATTGAAATGTTAGAAAATTTAGTGATTGTCCTGAATATGATTTAAATTTAATGAGGGGTTTGAAGTTTTTTGCTTGACCTTAGCAAATAATATTAATCTAGAATAATTTGTAATGACTAAGGATGAGTTTTCTAGAGTAGATATAAAACAAAAATGCCTTGAACTCATATTGAAATATTTTAATGAGGGGTTTGAATCAGCAAATGATGTTAAACTAGAATAATTTGTAATGACTAAGGATGAGTTTTATACAGATATAAAACATTCATACATGTATATGTATACATGTATATATTTATACATTCATACAAATACATGTATGTGTATGAGTTTTATACTATATGTGTATGAGTTATATATATATGTACATGTACACATACATACATATATTTATACATACATACATATACATGTATACATACATGTACATATATACATGTATACATATATATACATACACATATGTATGTACATGTACATGTACACATATACACACGTACACATATATTAAACATACATAAATATACATACACATACATGTATACATACATACACATATGCACATATATGTACATGTAACTACATACATGTACATATATACATATGTATGTATATATACATGCATATTTATACATAAATATATGTATGTATAGACACATACATATATATATATATATATACATACATACATGTACACATATGTACATACACACATACAAATATATATGTGTATACATACATACAAACATACACAAATGAGCATCATCAAAGGAGCACTAGACTTGAGAAAAGGAAAAAGAACCTTCAATTAAGAAAGATAGTCATGAGGCGAGAGCTCAATAAGGTCATCAACAAAACCTCTGATTGAAGAGGAAAAATCTATGTTAGAGGTTTAACAGTGATTTTATCTCCTTGGAATGGATATTTCAAGGTCCAATATTTTGGAAAATATCAGTAAGACAAGGCCTATCAAAACAAGCAAACTAGAAGGTAATTAAAGTAGCATATGCAATGAAATTCATAACTTGTGAATAACACCTAAGAACTGTCAATGGCTTAGAGAAGAGGGCATTTTGTCTTTTGACAGTCCCTTGAAACAAAGGATGGTATAGTTAGGAGCAACAAGAGCCTAATGAAGGGCATATTTTGCATAGATGATAGTCAAAAGAAAAGACTAGAAGGGGATTATAGTCATAACATGGCAGTAGATTGAAAGGATAGTGACTACAAAAGGAGTGTGTCTCTTTATTAATAGGGCAACCCTTAATAGATAAAACACAATAATATTGGCATATTATTGTCTTATACATTCATTAAATATTAAGGGACAACACTATCACTTTAAACTCCAAAGAGTGGGTAGTCACAAATGTTTAAGCATGTGTTATGGAGAGAAAACTTTGTGGCAATCAAAATAATATCTTTGTGAAGTAGGAGTATGTTTGAGAACATAATAACATATTCTTAATGGACATTCACTCTTTATAGTACAATATGTGAGTTTTACAAGGGTAGACTATGCCAATGTTTTAAATGAAAGAAGAGCACCAAATCCATTGCACAGGACACCCAAAGTCAAAGTTCAGGGGCAGTCTTTACAAATGAAGGGGGCAGGCCCAACCTTATTCCAAGGCCATTAGTAAACTCTACCAATAGTAAAAAAGGTGACATAGCCCTTACTAATTTGCATCTACTATGTATACCCAGAACTAAAGCAAAAAACAGTTAAAAACATGCAATCTAGTGCCTATATAAGAATGTTGTTCAAACTTTGTTATTCACAACATTAGTAGGGATTTCATTGTCCTATTTTTACAGGTCTATAAGGAGGTTTGCAATGCCATTTTTTAAGGATTTTCAAAGAGAAGTAGTGTTTCAAGGAGTTAGGTCAATAAAATCTATTTGTATTCTTCCTTTCTTTGCATCTTTTCTTTGTTGTCATATGGTTCTTAAAATGAGTTTTATGTATGTGTATGTATGTATTCACATATGTGTATATATGCCAATTTATATTTGTATGTATGTATGCATGTTCTTTCATTTTAGGGTTATGTATCTAGATTTTTAATAGGCACACAATAGTGGTCATGTGGGTGTTAGTGAGAAAATTGCCATTCAAAGGGTTTATTAACCCAAAACTGAAAACCCCAAATTTCCATTTCTATAAACCCAAAACTAAAAACCCCAAATTTCCATTTAACCATTGAAGGGTTTTTTAAATAGTTTACCACATTTGAAACTATTCAAGCCAAAAAAATTCCACTATCACTTAGTGGCAAGGGTTTTAAATATTTCATGAGTATATAGTTTGTCATTCACCTATTCTACCCAAAAACATAATAGACACTACCATTGTCACATATTATTACCAAAAACAAAAAAATTATAATTCCTTTCAAACTACAATACATTTGTTTCAAAAAAATCCATATCACCACTGCATTCAGCCTATTAAAAACCAACAACTGTCTCCTTTGGCTAAAAAAAACAAAAACAAAAACAAAAAAAATGGTAGAAAGGAGGAGAAATGCATTCAAAACCTTGTTTCTATTTATTGATGCTTCAAAAACCTTCTTTGGTCGAGGTCCTCTTGTGTATAAACAATTTCATCTGAGCATGCAAAATGGCCAGACCCTCTTTTTTGATTTTGTTACTCCCTCTTTCGACTGGAAGGTTTTCGGCCGAGTGGCTTCCGACCTAAACCCCTCTGACTGGAAAGGTACCACCACATTAGCACCATGTCACTGCCATGTGGTTTCGGCTGAAATCCACTCGGCTGAAAAAATTCTGACCAAAAATAGTTCGCTCAGAACTATTTATTTGGCTGAAAGTGTGACACAGTGTTGTGCTTTTACCCATACGTGGTTTGTATTTCAAGTTTTGAAGGAATTTGAGGTATTTTTCCTTTTTTCAATTAATTTGAGCTATTTCTTTTTATTTTGTTTATAAGAATGCATTTAGGGGAGTGGAGAATCCTCCCAACCTATTTTATTTCCTAATTTAGCTTGATAGATTCATTGTTTTATTTAAATTTTGAGATTTTTCCAAAATATAGGGTTATAATACCCAAATTTTTAGGAAATGTGTGAAAAGTGAATTTTATGTGAAAAGTGTGTTGTTGGGTGTACTTAGAGAAAAATGGTATCTTTAGATTTTTTAAATTTGAAAAATAGTTTTTGAATAAATTTTAATGAGGTTTTGGGGAAATTTCTTTAGTGTATTGGAAAAATGAGAAAATTTGAATGTTTTGAATGAAATATGATGAATTTTAATGTTTTAGCAAAAGTGTCCTTAATGAATTATTGTAATAATGCTGTGCGAAATTGCTAGAAAATTTTGATGAAGTTGAAATTTTTGCATCATTTTTCATGCCACATTTGTTGGAGGATGTGATGAGCTTAGGGTGTAGGTATTAGAGAGAGTATGGGAATGGCTCCCAATGTGAACCTGGCCCTAAGTGGTGCATAGGAAATCATGGTGTGGGGATTTTTGGATTAACAAGTGAAAACTAATGAAATATATGGATGATTTATTAACCAAGATAATGGATACCCTCATATAGGCTAAGGATGATGGAGGAAGCCAAGCCACTCAAGGAGAGTAAGAATTGTAAGATAAAGTACCCTTGTCTATATGAGAGGATACTTGGTGCCACATTGAGCCCTACATGAGTGTTTGTGATGGCATTTCCTCTCTTTCTCTCTAATATCTAACCCTAGACTAGTTGAGTAGTACCTAAAAGATGATGTATTCCCTTACACATGTGTTTGCATTGTTTTCCATTGGCTAGTTTTCCCAATGAGCATTCCATGTGTCATTCCCTTGGTGAGTTTTACCAAGTATTATTTTTTGTATGACATTGGTGATTTGGCCCAATGTGGACTGTGGTGTGACATTGGTGAGTTTGCCTAATGATATCTTGTATTTAATCCAATTTGTGTTTCATCCATCTTGAGATTTTGGTTAACTTTTTTGATATAATGTATATGCTGAGTTTTTCATCATGTATGGCTTGTGTGTAATCCCTCTCCACATGTGTTTGGCGTGTGTATTACGATTGTGGCCCATATGACTATCTCTTAGCATGGTGGGAGTGGATCTTTTGATTCCATGAGGTAAGGTGCCATAGTAACCACCATTGGGGATCAAAGGTTCATGGATCAAGGGACATCATGGTACCATGTTCTACCAATTTTATTTCATGTATTCAGATGATTTACATTCATTCAAATTGTAATATTGATTCTAATAGGCATCTCATTGTGAAGGATTGTAAGATTCATAAATGTCAGTGTTTTAGCCCTAAATATGTGTCTCAATATTGGTGTCGATAATGATCTTCCTCATATTATATTGTATTTATGTCTTGGAAAGTTAAAATGAACTTAGGAATATTTATTTTGGGTTTAAAATGAATATTAGTGTCTTCTAGTGAGTTTGGGTAGCCTGGTGTTAGATATGGGTGGCTTGGTCTGCCTAGGAGTCTCCAAAATCACTCTGAATGTTCTTAACACTATTTGGTTAGCCCTGTTAGTAGTGGGGTGGATTGGTACCATACTAGGGTGGTTTGGTTAATAGTGGGGTGGTCTAGTTTTGAGCATTGACAAGCTCAAATTCACCTATCTTTGTTTGGGTGGCCTTGTCCCCATACCAAAATAGAATGTAATTCCTGTTAACTATGGTTAGCCAATTTGGTTTTTTAAGCCTAGTACCATTGAAAAATAATTTTTATGCCTTATATTTCTCCCATTTTGGTCATTTTAGTAGTTAAAATCCTTTAAAACCTAGTCAAGTTTCTCTATTTCAAGACTTGATCTTTCCTCTTTGTTCTAAGGCCTTGTATGGGAAAACCATGTAAAAAAAAGTTGTTCCTCATGGTCCCAAGGGTCTACTGGTGTTGTGTTCATGTTTGTATATGTTTTTCATTTTTGAATTTGTGGCTCCTCTTACCTCATTTTGCATGCCTTCTTCTAAAGTTGCTCAGTTGTCAAACCTAGGGTTAGGGATATTGTGCACCTAGTCTCGTGAAGACTTCGGAAGGTTGTAATCCTTCTTGTTTGGAATTGTTGGTTTCCTCCAAATTCCTTATAGATCATGGGGTGTTTTGGAGTCATATTATTTTTTGTGTGTGTTGTCGCATTACGACAAGATATCTTAGGAAGAGTTTGGTTTTCTGGAAGTGTCTAGTTGTCATTCTAGTTAGTGGAGAGTTGTGCCTCCTAGTTAGACAACCTCTTGTGGAGGTTTCCCTTGTCTTAGAGTTGTGAAATGTAATGAAATACTTTGCACAATAGAAGAATATGATAGAAAATATGCCACAAATACTGAATAATAACTAAGAATAACAAGCCACTTTGAGGGTAAAAACCTCCAAATATCTCCAATGAGAGAACAATTCACAATATGATGATGAAATAAGACTCACAACCTCCTATATATACCTATTTATTTCAAGGATAACACCCAAGATGACTTAGATAACCCTATATAAGCCCTAGGCTGACCTAATCAACTAAAAACCAATACAATAATGATAATATGACTTAATTAGGAGTTAGGATAGCCACAAGCTGACTATTCAAAATGTGATGTACTCTAATATTAAGTGTGTATCATGTCCCCCTCTTCAGATAAGAATTTTCCTTAATGCTAGGAAATTTTGTATGCTTTTGAACGAACTCCTCGTCCTCCCATGTGACATATTCAATTGGTAAGTTCTTCCATTGGATGAGATACTGAGTGAGTGTTATGGTCCTTAGCTTACATATGTGCTTCTAAAGAATACGTTCTAGTTCCAATATGATTATGCCTTCTTCATCAATATTTGGTAATATTGTTTAAGGGATATTATTCTCAGTTACCTTCTTCAAACAAGAAACATGAAAAATTGGATGTATCTTTGTTGTTGATGGCAATTCAAGATTGTAGGAAACACTACCTATATTATGCATGATTTGATATGGGTCATAATATTTTGGAGACAAATTGTTATTCTTTGACTATTACTTCAGTGAAATTCGCTTGTAAGGCTGCATTCTTGATGAGAGTGCAACCTGAGACACAGAAAAACTAACAAATCTTATTATTTTCAAAGTATGAAATTCTTACATGCAGAGGATCTCCAATCCTCGAGTTTTGCAATACATGAAAATTATAGAAAAGAAATTACAGAAATTCCCCTATTCGCAACATGCGATCTTCTTTCCCAAAAACTGCCCACAAAAGTCAGAAACTACCCCATAAATAGCCCAATTCTCTATTTGGAGCCAAAAACAACATTCTAATTATGCACAAACTTTCGGAAGCCCTAACTCAAGATCTAACCGTCGGATCTTCAATGATAATACCTTTTCGGAAAGGTCTTGCGAAAATGAAGTCCAGAAAGTGGGGTCTAAAGGCTAACCACTTTCGTTTTCCGCCAATTTTCGGGCCCATCCGGAGCCTTTAAGTCCCTCAAAATTAGCTCCGAAGATTTTGTAGGGCAAAAAGTAGAAACTGAAACTTGAATAAATTTTGAACCAGGAATGATCTTCGCCTGATTCTTTCACCAGAGTGTTTATTATTATATCCCGAAGCTTCCCTTAAATTTCTGTCTCCTCACACCTTCAAATTCATACCTGCTAAAAATAGCAGTTGAGCAGAAAAAGCATAAAAGCAGTTCTGAAAGTTGTGAATTCTTCTTTGACGAAAAGGGTATCCAAAAATGCAAAAACATCTACAAAAAAACTAAATGAAAGTAAATATATTTTTGGGTGATGTAGGATTGCCCTTACACCACTGGATGCTCCTGCATTAGACACCCAGGGTAATTTGAAACGTGACCCCGTCACTTCTCAGGTGGTTGAGGAAAACCCAAACGGTCAACCTCTGCCTTAGACAACCAGGATGAATCTTCCACATGCCTTCCTCTCCACTTCACCAAATATTCTTCATACTGCCTGTTTTTGGTATTCCTTCCCACACGGCTATCCAAGATTTCTTTGATCTCCTCCTTTTCTGAAGTAGGTGCTGGAATACCTCATTGTTCCATTGTTGGTACTTCCTCTGTGCCACTCTCATGATATTCTGTCAAATCTGCAATGTTGAACATAGGGGAAATGTTGAATCCATCCAGCAACTCTACCTCATATGCATTCCCTGAATCATGCCTCTTCAAAATTTTACAAGGACCGAACTTCTTCATCTTCAGTTTGTTATAGGTTCCTACTGGAAACCTTTCCTTCCTCAAGTGGACCATCACTTCATCACCAATCTAAAACTCCTTATACCTCCTCTTTTGATCTGCCTTAGCCTTATACTGCATATTCATCTTGTTAATGTGTTCTTTTACCTTCTCATGCATATTCTTGATGTGTTCTGCAAAGTCTTCAGCTTCGGCACTTGTCTTCTTCTCTTGGTCCATCTTTCTCAATTCTGCAGCAGTCCTAGGACTGCTTCCATGCACAATCTGGAATGGTGATCTACCAGTGCTTCTATTGACAAAATTGTTGTAAGAGAATTCTGCCTGGGGTAAGATCAA
This sequence comes from Sequoiadendron giganteum, assembly GCA_007115665.2. Lineage (NCBI taxonomy): Eukaryota > Viridiplantae > Streptophyta > Pinopsida > Cupressales > Cupressaceae > Sequoiadendron > Sequoiadendron giganteum. Next base: position 552,559,917 of record CM021102.1, read on the forward strand.
ATCCCATCCCTTTGGTTTATCTCCTACCAAGCATCTTAGTAGGTTACCCAAACTCCTGTTCACAACTTTAGTCTGCCCATCAGTCTGGGGATGGTGTGCAGAACTAAAATTCAACTCTATTTTCAAATTCTTCCACAAGGTCCTCCAAAAGTATCCAACAAATTTTTTGTCATGATCTGAGACTATACTCTTTGGCAAACCATGTAGCTTCACCACCTCTTTGAAGAACAAGTTAGAAATGTGGACTGCATCATGGGTCTTCTGGCATGGGATGAAATGCGCCATCTTCGAAAACTTGTCAACTACCACAAATACTGAATCATTCCCTTTCTGTGTCCTTGGCAAACCAAGAACAAAGTCCATACTTATATCCTCCCATGGCCTCTCTAGTACAGGTAAGGGCTGATACAACCCTGTATTCTGACTCACTCCTTTAGCCATTTGACATACCCTGCAACTCTGCACAAACTTCTTCACATCTTGTGACAACTAAGGCCAATAATAATGCTCACTGATAATGGAAATGGTCTTATCCCGACCAAAATGTCCTGCCATTCCTCCACTATGCTTCTCCTTTATCAGGTTCTCTCTCATGGAACTCCTTGGAATACACAATTGACTTTCCTTAAACAACATGCCTTCTTGAATTATGAAATCCAGCCACTTTGTCCTATCAATTGTAACAGGTTCCTTGCAAGCTTTCCAAGCCTCTGCAAAATCAGGATCATTCAGATATAATGTCTTGAGTTCACTGAACCCAACCACCTCAATCTGCATTTCTATCAACAATGTATGCCTCCTACTTAAGGCATCTGCAACCCTATTTGACTTCCCACTCCTATGTTTTAAAACAAATGTATGACTCTGCAAAAATTCTACCCATTTCATATGCCTCTGATTTAATTTTCCCTAACTACTCAGGTACTGCAATGCTTGATGATCAGTATACATAACAAATTCCTTCGGCAACAAATAATGCCTCCATTTCTTTAATGCTTGAACTATTGCATAAAATTCCTGATCATATACAGAGTACTTTCTCTTTGCATCATTTAACTTTTCACTGAAATAGGCAATGGGCTTACCTTCTTGGCTTAACACTGCTCCAATGGCACAACCACTGGCATCACAATCCACCTGAAACACCTTATTGAAATCTGGGAGAGCCAAAATAGGTTGTTCTGTCACCTTCTGCTTCAATAGATCAAAACTCCTTGCTGCTCCAGTGCTCCACTTGAACTCTTTTCTATCCCCTCTCATTGTTTCAGTTAGGGGTGCACAAATACTACTAAAGTTTCTAATAAACTTTTTGTAAAAACTGGCCAAACCATGGAAAGATCTCACCTCAGTAGCAGTTCTTGGGGTAGGCCATTCTAGAATAGCCTTCACCTTCTCTGGGTCCATCTTGAGACCTTCTGTCGAGACAACAAACCCCAAGTACACTAACTCCTTCTTCACAAAACTACACTTCTTCAGATTAATCAGCAATTTCTCTTCTCTTAACTTCTCAAAGACTCTACCAATATGCATTATATGCTCATCCAGTGACTTACTGAATATCAAAATATCATCTAAATACACAATAAAAAAGCTTCCTAGGAACTCTTTCAGTACCTCGTTCATGAGCCGCATGAATGTGCTCGGTGCATTGGTTAGCCCAAAAGGCATGACTAACCACTCGTACAGGCCCTCTTTGGTCTTGAAAGCAGTCTTCCATTCATCTCCCTCTTGAATCTGGATTTGGTGATATCCACTCTTCAGATCAATCTTTGTGAAGTACTGAGCTCCACTCAAATAGTCCATTAGGTCATCCATCCTTGGCAGGGGAAATCTATACTTGATTGTTATCTTGTTTATGGCCCAAGAGTCTGTACATATCCTCCACTCCCCATCCTTCTTTGGTGCTAGTACTTCAGGTACTGCACATGGACTCAAACTCTCTCAAATCAAACCCTTTCTCAACAACTCCTCAACTTTTCTGTTCAACTCCTCATTTTCTGCAGGAGTCATTCTATGAGCTGCCTTATTCGGCAAACTGGCTCCTGGGATCAAGTCAATCTGATGACTGATCTTCCTCATTGGTGGTAAACCCTCAGGTACATTATCAGAAACAATATCCTGAAACTCATTCAATAACCCAGAAATTTCTACTAGAACCTTCTCACTACCCTCATCCATTTTAGGAATCAATGCATAACACACATGTTCATGTTTCATGCCTTCTAAAAATTTCCTTCCATCAACATAACAAATTCTAGCACTACTGCATACCTTTTCTTTGGCCTTCTTCAGGGGTTTCAACTTATGGGGGACTCCATCCTTCATCAGGGAATAAGTGTTTGCATGGCCATCATGTACAGCTCGCCTGTCAAACTGCCACGGCCTCCCCAACAACATGTGACATGCATCCATGGGGATGATATCACAGAGTACCTCATCACGATAGCTTCCGATCTTGAACTTCACCAGGCACTGCTCATTGACTAGAACTTTGTGGTCTTTCTGCAACCAGGCAATCCGATATGGATGTGGATGCCTTTCCCTCTTCAGCTTCAACTTTGTAACCATTTCTTTCGACACTAGATTATCAGTGCTCCCACCATCAATAATGACATCACAACATTTGTCTTCACACTTGCACCTTGTGCGAAACAAATTCTTCGTCTATTCTGGCTCCTTCTTTTCAGTCACCAGGGCTCTTCTAACCACTAGGGCTTCTCTCCTTTCAACATCATTTGAATGCTCAGATTGAGCCTCCTCATCTACATGTGCAACCCTTGCATGACCTTCTGGCCTTTTGTCTGTCCTTCCTTGGTATTGTGGACATTCATAGGCTCGATGTCCTTCTTCACCACATCGGAAACAAGTTCCTCTGAAACCACCCCTTCCGGGTCCTTGCCCAAATCTTCCTCGTCCTCTACCTCTTTGATCACCACCATTTTGATCACGTGGGCGGTAGAAGTTATCATTCCTCTGGCTTCGACTGGTACCCACATCTTCATTTTTCTTCTCATCCTCATTTCGGCTTCCAAAAGATCTTCTTCTACCCCTTCCGCTTTGACCTCCTCATCCTTTTTGCTTACTATCAAATCTTTTGTTCAACTTCTCTTCAACTCTTAGCGAAAATTAGTAAGCATCCTCAATGGTGGCCATTCTGACCAGGCTTAACTCCTCTTGAATGCTCGGCCGTAACCCATTAAGATAATGGGCTACCTTCTCCTTGTTGGCCTCTACATGTCCTATTCTGATGATCATCTTGTGAAAATCTTCTGTGTATTCTTTCACAGATCTACTTCCTTGCTTCAACCCTTGCAATTTCTTCAATAGATCTAACTCATAGTCCATTGGCATGAACTGCTTCTTCAGTTTCTCCACCATGCGATCCCATCTGGTGATCTTTCCCTTTTCTCTCTTATTTCTTTCTAGTTGGACCTCTTTCCACCAGATACTGGTGTGCCCCTTCAGCTTCGTTTTGCAAACTTAACCCGATCTGGGTCCTCTACTTCTTCATACTCAAAATACTCTTCCAACTTGTTGATCCAGTCAATCAACTCTTTCGGGTTTAGACTTCCGGAAAAATTGGGAACTTCTACTCTAGGTCTTTTTCCAATCTTCGAAATGGCCCTTATTAGCCGCATTTGATCTTAATCAATAGCTTCTTCTTCCTCTTCTACATCTGAATCTTCTACCTCTTCCTCATCCTCACTTTCTTCTCCCCTTCTCGGGTTTACCCCTCTTCTTAACTCTCTTTGTAATGCATTAATTTGTCTCTGGAGGGCTCTGAAACCCTCGGCCGCTAATGGATCTCTTCCACCAGCATTTCTGGCACCTCCGGCACCACCTTGCCTACCACGCGCCAGTCTTGGAGGCATCTTCAATATCTTGAACCTACAACCACAGTCCTAGTGCGAACTGCCTCATGATCAGTGATCTATCCACACGCTCAAGAAAACCCGCTCTGATACCACTTGATGAGGGTGCAATTTGAGACACAGAAAAACTAACAAATCTTATTATTTTCAAAGTATGAAATTCTTACATGCAGAGGATCTCCAATCCTCGAGTTTTGCAATACATGCAAATTATAGAAAAGAAATTACAGAAATTCCCCTATTCGCAACATGCGATCTTCTTTCCAAAAAACTACCCACAAAAGTCAGAAACTACCCCATAAATAGCCCAATTCTCTGTTTGGAGCCAAAAACAACATTCTAATTATGCACAAACTTCCGGAAGCCCTAACTCAAGATCTAACTGTCGGATCTTCAATGATAATACCTTTTCGGAAAGGTCTTGCGAAAATGAAGTGCCAGAAAGTGGGGCTTAAATGCTAACCACTTTCGTTTTCCGCCAATTTTCGGGCCCATCCGGAGCCTTTAAGTCCCTCAAAATTAGCTCCGAAGATTTTGTAGGGCAAAAAACAGAAACTAAAACTTGAATAACTTTTGAACCGAGAATGATCTTCGCCTAATTCTTTCACCAGAGTGTTTATTATTATATCCCGAAGCTTCCCTTAAATTTTTGTCTCCTCATGCCTTTAAATTCATACCTGCTAAAAATAGCAGTTGAGTAGAAAAAACAGAAAAGCAGTTCTGAAAGTTGTGAATTCTTCTTTGACGAAAAGGGTATCCAGAAATGCAAAAACATCTACAAAAAAACTAAATGAAAGTAAATATATTTTTGGGTGATGGAGGATTGCCCTTACACCACTAGATGCTCCTGCATCAATTCTCAAGAAAACCCAATCCCCAACCTCAAAACTTCTTTCACTATGGTGATGGTCTGCCTACTACTTCATTTGGTTTTGTGCCATAGGTAGATTCTCTTTAAGTCTTGATAGTACTTTTTGTTGATGAATCATGTGGTCCTCCACAACACAAAATCTTGGTGACACCTTCAATGATGATGTGATGGAAGGAGGATGGTATCCATACAATTCCATTAATGAAGACATTTTCGATGAACTATGGAAGGAAGTGTTATACCACCATTCTTCTAGTGGTAGCCAATCTACCCATTGAGACTGTTTATATGAAGGGAAACAATGTATATATCCTTCTAAACACTTATTAACCACCTTTGTTTTACCATTAGATTGTGGATGGTATGAAGAACTGTGAGCTAATTGAGTACCCAAAAACTTGAACAAATTTGTCCAAAAGTTACTAGTAAAGATAGGATCACAGTCACTAACAATAACCTTAGGTATATACCATGTAACTTTTGAATATTCTCAAAAAATTATTTTTCCATTGTACTTGTTGTAAAAGGATGTGATAATGCAATAAAATGTGCATATTTAGTGAGGTGATCCACAACTGCCATGATGAAATTCTTACCATTAGATCTTGGAAGCCCTGTGATGAAGTCCATGGAGACCTCTTCCCAATGTTGGCTAAGAATAACTAAGGGTTGCAAGAGACCAGGTGTCTTAATTTTCTCCCATTTATTTTTTTGAAAAACCAAACATTCTACCACAAATTTTTTAACATCCCCTTTTATCCCTTCCCAAAATAAGTCTTTCTTGACCCGACGATATGTCTTCAAAAATCCTAAATGACCACCCACTGGAGACTCATGTAGCTCTATGAGAATATTTTGTTTGAGAGAGGAATTCTTACAAAGATACAATCGCTCTTTATACCACAAAGTATCTCCCTTCCAACAAAATTTATCTAAGCTACTAGGGTCACTCTGTAATTGTTGAATAAGATTACTAGTAGCCACACCATTTTTCCACTCTTCTATGGCTTCTTCTACCTAATCTTCTTGTAATATTGAAAGGGCACACAATAAAGCTTCATATTTCTCACCCTTCTATGGATATAAAATCCCTCAAGCTCCCTTTGGGTTGATAAACACTATTTTTCTTGACTTCCACCCACACCCCATATATTTGAATATCTTTGACCCCCTTTTTGAAGAGCTTCACCTGATGCCGCCATGTGTACAATGCATGCTGCTCGCAAGGATTTCATCTCTCAATTTTTATTGAGCTCTGCCATGCTTCCACATTTCAGTAGCACACACCTTTGAGGCTTGCTTCCCTTTTCTTCTCTATCAAGCTTCACCCGCATGCCACATAGAATCATTCTACACACACCTTTTTAGCGGACCCCACAATCAACACGAGTAACAAAGACTTCTCCACGTGTCTTCTCCAAAGGTATTTCATCGAAGGGAAGGAAGGAACGAGCAAAAAGCCTTGCCATATTGCCACGTTTCCTAACTGACTTCGTGGGTAAGAGACACATGTTTACATGGGCGTTTGTTGCTTCTACACTAGGACCACCACCATCATTCGTAGGGGATGCATTTGGCTCAAAGGCGATTGCATTATATGGCTTGGAATCTTTTCTATTGCAATAACCTAGGGAAATCATTGCGATGGGAATCATTGCTCTTGCCTTGGAATCTTTTTTGTTATTGGATTTTAGGTGGTGGGGTCATTTTTTATAAATACTTCTTCTTTTCGAAAATGATTTTAAAATATATAGAAAAATAGTGAAAAGACACCAGGCCTTTTGTATTGTTTTTAGATTATTGTATAAGACTCATAGATTTTTCCATTGTTTGGTCTTTCTATTTCTTAGCTATTTGATAAAACATTATACTCTGCCATTATTGTACTGGGTAGTTTATTTGCAGAAATTCTATAATTTCAATTTAATTTTGCTGATTTAGACCATGGATTGGACTCTTCTTTTCAGTGAATGTGTATGGGAGTTATTTTATGTTATTTGATAAATTATTTGGGTTTTCATCTTTGTTTTTTGTTATTTTGGGACATAGAAAATTGTTGAATGACCCTCAAACCACATCTAAAAGGAAGGTTTCCCATGCCTGAACATACCTACATCTTGGCGCATCGCCTTAGTTAGATCTTTACTTTATATATCTACTTCTTTTTCCCATTCCAAACCCCAAATTACAAAAGAAGCCGACTTCTTTAAAAACTTAGAGGTTACTCAATTTAGTGCAATTGGTCCCCTCATTAACCGAGTTTCCCATAAGGCTACTACTTGTCAAATTTTGGCATCAACAATTTCTTTTTCTGGCATGCCTGATAGGACTTCTTAAATGTACTTAAACCTAAAGTGGGTGTATGAGCCATCAGCCTGTTACTAGATCCCAAACAATGAATAACACTGGCTTGCTAGTACCACTGCTAGTAAGAGTACAAACTAGAACCCTGTTGGATGTTGTGGTTGTGTTTCTGATATGTGGTTGTCATTGATGTCAACACTATTAGCATTGATGATTTTGAAGGTTGTATATGTCGAGGATATTGAGAAAATTATAATAAATATGTTGAACGTTGTCTATGAAGCTGTGAAGTATTGTGAAGTTTAGCGTGGTGGAAAATTTAGTATGTTTATATTCAGGTGTTACGCTTTAAAGGGTTTGTTGTTGAGCCTATCTAATTTATACTCTAGAAGTTTCATAGGTGCGCATCAATATTTGTGCAAGTTGTATCTTTTTGTGTTCCTACAATTATTATTTTACTGTAGCTGATGTTTCTAGAAGAAGAGAAGGTGATTTGGGAAATTTCAGTTGTTGCATATGCTCGTTTATTGTTCGTTGATGTTTCTAGATCATGCTCTATCCTTGTTGCACGTCCATGTTGATTGGTGTGATCGTGATAAGAGATTTTTCTGTTGTGTGTTCGGGTTTTCATGTTCTTGGCCAATATGATGGTTGTAGCGTGTTGTGGATCCTTGTGGATTAACATTTTAATATTTGGAATGTTTAAGGAAGTTGTTGTAGGTCCTCATTATGTTTTGATCGACTTTGATTGGTGCGCATTGAGATTTTTTCATGAATTGGGCTGATAGTTTGTAATTTATTCTTTTATTTTTGGCTGACAAAGTTGTTGATGTAATTCCATGTAGTGGATATATAAGAGTAGTTGTTTTCTTCATTTGAGATATGTGAGAATGAAGTGTGTATGCAAAATATGTGAATAAAGATTAAATCATTCGATTGCAGAGCAGAGTGTGAAGAATATTGAGTGAAGTGTGAAGAAGTATTTCTGTGCCTAATTGAAACTGTCATTAGGCTTTTTAAGAAGCTAATTTCTTAGTTCATACTTTTCAGAGATTTAATCTGAATGTTTCTGTAAGGTAGTGAGCCTTCCCATTTGAGTAGTGAGCTCTAGGTAGTGTTCCTGAATGCATGTGCATTCCTTATTCATTTTCATTATACTTCTAATAGGGTATAATCTTTTGGACTAACATCCACCGTGGTTTTTCCCCTAACAAGGTTTCCACATATAAAATCTTGGTGTTCTTGTATTTCTAATGTGTTATTGATTCATGCTTTCACTGTTAATTATTAGATCTGAGATTAAAGGTTAATTAGGATAAATAAGTGTTAATTTCTATGTCAACTAATTCAACCCCCCCTCTCAGTTGCGTATTCTTGTTTTTCCAACAATTGGTATAAGAGCAGGTTCCTCTAAAGAAGTTTAATAGCTTGATGTGATCCGAGATGGCATCATACAAGAAGGATAGTCCTAGATTCGATATAATAAAATACTCTTTGTGGAAAGCTAGAATGGAGTGTCATTTGAAGTGCATTGGTGATCCCTTCTGGAAGATTACAAAGAAAAAATATATTATCCCTCAAAATGGTCCCTCTACTCCTGATGAGATCAAAGAAGTTGAAACAAATATCAAAGCTATATAAGCATTATTGAGTGCTCTAACTAATTCAAAGACGACAAATGTAATGGGTGTGAAAAAAATATATGAGATCTAGAAGAAGATGGATATATTGTATGAAGGAGATGCACAAGTGTAAGTCTCTAAGCTACAAAGTCTAAAAGGAAAGTGGGAAAACTTGAAAATGAGTGAAGATGAAAACATTATTTCTTTCATGCAAAAAGTGAATGAACTAGTGATGGGTATTAGATGTGCCGGTGGAATCTTGGATGAAGAAGAGATTGTGGCTAAAGTGCTCAGATCATTACCTACTTCTTACAAAACAAAAGCTCATTTTATTGAAGAACTCAGGACAATAACAAATGTGACAAGAGACATGTTGATTGGTAAGCTTGCTACCTTTGAATTGAGTGAATTTGGTGAGTCTACTCCTAAGAAAAAATCTACATTCAAGGCTATTGTATTCGGAAGAAACCAATAAAGATATAATCAGTGAGAAATTTCTAGAAAGACATTCAAGTATGAAGATGAGATGAAACATATTGAAGATGAAGAAAGAGAGATAGAAGAGCTGGAAGCATTGATTGTGAAGAGAGAAGCCATAGGACAAGGTAAATATAAAGGAAAGTTGCCTATTAAATGTTTCTCTTGCAATAAGATAGGTCATTTTGCATCAAGGTGTCCTGAAAGAGTTCCTAGGTTCAAACCTGATAAACGTAGATTTCAAAATAAATGTTATTATGCTAAAGAAGGTGTTATTGATGATGAATCTGATAAAGAAAATGGAAATGAAGATGGATGGGTATTCATTGCTATCAAGGAAAATGGTATGATATCCACTGAATCTGCTAGTGATAAGAATATTGAGAAAGATCTTGTAGCCAAAATTGAAGAAAAGGATGAATGGGTGATTGACAGTGGATTCTCACATCATATGATTGGTGACAAAAGAAATTTTATAAGTTTGGAAAAATATGATGGTGGTGTTGTAAGATTTGGAGATAACAATGTTGATGTGATTTGTGGTAGAGGCACTATTTCTCTTGGTGGTAAATATAAAACTGATGATGTGTTTTATGTTGAAGGATTGAAGCATAACCTAGTGAGTGTCAGACAGATGGTAGACAAGGGATAAAATCTTTAGTTCAAATATGGTAAGTGTAGGATACTAGGAAGTTCTAGAAAATTAATTGCTTCAGGTACAAAGACAAGAGGTAATATTTTTCACCTGAGTGCTTCTAGTGAAAGTTGTTTACTGCTCAAGTTGATGTAAGCTGGTTATGACATAGGAGCCCATGTCATGTGAATTTTGATAACATTGTTAAAGTAAGCTCCACTCAAGAAGTTAGAGATCTTCCTATGTTAGTGAATCCTACTAACACTATATGCAAGGAATGTCAGATGGGAAAGAAAACAGGAAATTCTTCTTAGAGAAAACAACATCATTCTAATGGAGTACTAGAGTTGGCGCATACTGATCTATGTGGTCCCTCCAGAATCAGAAGTCTACAAGGAGAAAGGTACTTTATGTTGCTTATTGATGATTACACTAGGATGATATGGGTTGCCTTCTTGAGAGAAAAACATGAAGAATTGGAAAAGTTCAAAAGTTTCAAAGCTATGGCCAAGAATGAGATAGGATTGAAGATTAAATTCTTAAGGTCAAAAAGAGGAGGTGAATTCACTTCTCAGGAGTTCAATTCTTTCTATGAAGAACGTGGAATCAAAAGACATTTATCTACTCCTTGGACCCCTCAATAGAACAAAGTTGTTGAGATAAAGAACTTAACAACTCTAGATGTTGCTAGAACTATGATGTTGGAAGGTAATGTTCCTCATATCTATTGGAGAGAAGTTGTAAGCACTGTTGTATATACTATTAATTGGGTAAATGTCAATGGTAATTTTGGTAGGACTCCTTTTGAGTTATGGTTTGGTTATAAGCCTACTATTAAATATTTCAACATATTTGGAAGTAGATGTTATATCAAGAGAGATGAAGATATTGTCAAGTTTGATGCTAGGAGTGATGAAGGAATCTTTCTGGGTTACTCTACTAAGAGAAAGGCCTACCAGTGCTATAATAGAAGATTAAGGAAAATGGTTGAAAGTGCAAATGTCAGAGTTGATGAAGACACTGTTAGATCATCTAGATACTGTGGCTATGATTTAGATGACCAACATGATAGTACTAATAATGGAAAGAATGTGCAGACACAAAATAAAGTTCAAATTGTTCCGGTGACTCAAGAAAATCAAGAAGGAGAAGCTAGTGGAAGTGTAGAAGAAAGAACAAAAGCACCAAAAGTTTAAGAAAATCCTAAAGTTCCAAGGTATGTAAAGCTAAATCATTTTGAAAATTAGATTATAGGAGATAAGAACAAAGGTGTGCAGACTGGAAGAAGAATTGCAAAAGAATATTGCCTAATTTCCAAGACTGGGCCCAAAAATGTCAATGAAGCATGTAAAGATGAATATTGGATGGAAGCAATGAAGGAAGAACTAATGTAGATAGAGAAAAATGATACATGGATTCTTGTTCCTAGACCTTAGAATAAAAATGTGATTGGAACCAAATGGGTCTTTCAGAATAAGCTGAATGAACAAGGTGAAGTGGTCAGGAATAAAGAAAGATTGGTATGTAAAGGGTACTCATAGATGGAAGGTATTGATTTTGAAGAAACCTTTGCCCTTGTTGCTAGAATTGAAGCTGTAAGATTATTTCTTGCTTATGCTATTTTTAAGAACTACAAAGTCTATCAAATGGATGTAAAGCTAGCATTTCTAAATAATGAGATAGAAGAAGAAGTATATATTGAGAAACTAGATGGATTTCAAATGACTGATAAAGAAGATATAGTTTGTTGATTGAAGAAAGCACTGTATGGACTCAAACAAGCCCCTAGAGCTTGGTATGCTAGATTGGATAAATACTTGTTGAAGCTTGGATTCAATAAAGGTACTACTGATAGTAATCTATATTTCAAGATGGATCAAGATAAAGAGTTGATTATTGAAGTCTTTATTGATGACATCATTTTTGAGGGTGATGATGAATTATGTATGAAGTTGGTTGAATAAATGAAGAGTGAATTTGAGATGTCAATGATTGGAGAGCTGAAATTCTTTTTAGGATTGAAAATTACTTAGTTAGATGATGGAATCTTTATATCTCATTCCAAATATGTAAGAGAATTACTGAATTTTTTTGGCATGCAAGATTCAAAGCCAGTTGGTGCACCCATTATAATTGGATGCAAATTAACACAAAATGATGATTCTCCTAAAGAAAATCAAACAATATATAGATCAATGATCAGTGGATTGCTCTATTTGACTCAAACCAGACCAAACATCATGAATGTTGCATGTATGGTTGCTAGATATCAAGCTGATCCAAAGGAATCCCATGTGACTGTTGTGAAGAGAATTTTTCAGATACTTGAAAGAGATAGTTGACTTTGGTCTTTGGTATCCTAAAGATGATGATCTTACTTTGAGCACCTTTACTGATGTTGATTGGGCAGGAGATGTGGAAGATAGATAAATTACTAGTGGTGGTGCATTCTTCTTGGGGAAGAAGTTGGTGTCTTTGTTAAGTAAAAAGAAAAATTCCATTTCCTTATCTATTGCTGAGGCAAAATATATTGTTGCTACAAACAATTGCACTCAAATAATATGGATGAAGTAGACACTGAGAGATATCAGAATTGAGTATAATGAGCCTATTGCTATATTTTGTGATAATTCAAGTGCCATAAACATTTCTAAGAATCCGGTGTTGCACTCAAAGATAAAACATATATCTATCAAATATCACTTTTTGAGAGACAAAGTGAGTGATAAAGAAGTCAGACTAGAGTATGTACCTACAAAAGAATAGATTGCAAACATCTTTACTAAGCCATTGCCTAGGGATACTTTTGAGTATCTCAGAGGAAATTTAGGGGTGATTTCCTCTCCTAATATGAACTAAGATGCAAGTCTTTGCATCAATTCGTGCACTGATAGTCATATCTTGTTCCAAATTGATGTTGTGGTGGCTTCCACTCAGGGGGATTAGTTAGATGATTCAGAGCATGTGTACCTTTTCCATTGATGTCAAAGGGGGAGAAGAGTAATGTGAAAAACTTTTTTAGAAGAAAGGGGGAGAAGAGTAATCAAAACTAAAGGGGAGAAGATGGAAGAGTAATGTAAGGAGGAGAAGAACAATTTGAGAAGAGTTAGTTGTGTTGATGGTATTTTTCACATCATGTGTTGCCATCAATGCTAAAGGGGGAGACTGTTGGATTTTGTGGTTGTGTTGCTAATATGTGGTTGTCATTGATGTCAACACTATTAGCATTGATGATTTTGAAGGTTGTATATGTCGAGGATATTGAGAAAATTATAATAAATATGTTGAAGGCTTTCTGTGAAGCTGTGAAGTGCTGTGAAGTTCAACATTGTGGAAAATTCAGTATGTTGCTATTCAGGTGTTGCAATTTAAAGGGTTTTTTTCTGAGCCTATCTAGTTTATACTCTAGAAGTTTTAGAGGTGCACATCAAGATTTGTGTAAGTTATATGTTTTTGTGTTCCTACAGTATTTTATTATTGTAGCCGATGTTTCTGGAAGAAGAGAATGTGATTTTGGAAATTTCAGTTATTGCGTATGCTCGTGCATTTTTTGTTGATGTTTCTAGATCATTCTATATCCTTGTTGCACATCCCCATTGATTGGTGTGATCATGATTGAACATTTTTCCATTGTGTTCAGGTTTTCATGTTCTTGGCTGACATGATGGTTATAGCGTGTTGCAGATCCTTGTGGATTAATCTTGTAATGTTTGGAATGTTCAAGGAAGCTGTTTTAGGTCCTCATTATGTTGTGACTGACTTTGGTTGGTGGACATTGAGATTTGTTCATGAATTGGGCCGGCAGTTTGTAATTTGTTCTTTTATTTTTGGCTGATGAAGTTGTTGATGTAATTCCATGTAGCAGATATATAAGAGCGGTTGTTTTCATCATTTGAGATATGTGAGCATGAAGTGTGTATGTGAAATGTGTGAATAAAGATCAGATCATTCGATTGCAGATCAGAGTGTGAAGAAGAATTTTTGTGCCTAACTAGAACTGTCATTAGGCTTTCGAAGAAGCTAATTTCTCAGTTCATACTCTTCAGATGGATTTAATCTAAATGTTTCTATAAGGAAGTGAGCCTTCCCATTTGAGCAACGAGCTCTAGGAAATGTTCCTGAATGCATGTGCATTCCTTATTCATTTTCATTATACTTCTAATAGGGTAATTTATTATGGACTAACATCCACCATGGTTTTTCCCCTAACAGGGTTTCCATGTATAAAATCTTGGTGTTCTTGTGTTTCTAATGTGTTATTGATTCATGCTTTCACTATTAATTATTAGATCTAAGATTAAAGGTTAATAAGGATAAATAAGTGTTAATTTTTGTGACAACTAATTCACCCCCCTCTCAGTTGTCTATTCTTATTTTTCCAAAAAACTCATCCAGTAAATGTTTCGATCCCTCCACTAGCCATGTTGCCAATTGCTAACAAAAATTATGTGGCATGGGATGCCGGAAGCCGCCTTGTAGCACTATTAGAACCTACTTTTTGGGACCCTATCCTGGCCTCTGCTTTAAAAGCTATACCAAAATTCATCGAGGATAGCTCGAAAACACCATCCGAACACTTGCAAGATGTGGTAGATGTATGTCTAGTGCATGGTGTGGTTGATCAAAACATAGAATTGAGGCTACTTGTAGCCTCTTTCAGGGGTAAGGTGCTAGATTGGTACCACACTCTACAAGATAACACTATTGGTACATAGGATTAGCCCAAAGATCCTTTCTATGAAATATTTTTGAATGATGGATATCGGTCTTCGCTATATCAACAGCTAGCGACCATAAAGTGGGCCCCATATGAAGCCATGACTGACTTCAATTCCTAGTTCCACACAACTTGGCAGATGATCTAAGTTGCTATTCACCCATCGGTTGAGTTGGCATTCATGTTCTACCTCAAATCCATCAACACCGCCATCTCGATGATGATCTAGTCCCTTGGTGAAACCACTCTACCAGATGCATACATCGTCATTGTTAAAGTAGAGAATAACCTGATCGATGTCAAAAAGTTTCCACCTCAACCTACTATGCCTATATTTCTAGACATATCAGTTCTCGCCTAGGAAATAACATCTATCGGTGTGCCCACTCCTCTCCAATCTATATACACATATCCGAGCATGCCATAGAATGTTGCTTCAACATCTAATCCTTCAAGGGATGAGATAAACGACGTCAAGGAGTTACTACAAAGTATCTCGAATGAAGTAACTACCATCAAGTGCAATCAATCCATGCCCTAGAAGCCAATTTAATAAAATTACCAAGGTGGAAGACCTTCCTACTAGTAGAACCAATACCAAGGAGGTACATGCATGATTTTGCATGCTCAACCAAGTAATCAGATGGTTTCGGTCCCTACTCCACTACCTAATGTCCCACCAAGTTCAAATAAAGAGTTGGTAGCAGGGCAAAATAATCTCATTGATGATGTCAACCCCTGGTGCTTCCCTTACAATGAAGAACATATACCCCAAAATTTCCCATGCAACAACCTACAATAGAAGGTGGCAGAGCAACACAACCAAGGCATCGCATCAAGTTTAGGAGGTTATGCATATACCTTTACACAAATGAAAAATGTGGTGCTTACCGCTCAAAAGCAAGGGATGTCCTTGGAACAAGAAACTAACATAGCTCCCAACCACACGCTCTTCTCATGGATGGAAGGAGAAGAGGCAGTATTTAAAAATGAGGCATCCACATTAGAGACCCCGAAAGTACATTCAGATTATAACACTCACTCAAAGAGAAGATTCACAGGTGAGTCATTCACTTCGTAGCCTAGAAGTGTTCCTAACCAACCTCCTAGTCCTTCCATGATTTCTCCACAACCATAATTGCGCAAGGAAATTGTTATAACTAGGGCTAAGGAACATAAGCTTTCAAATCCACCGCCATTTAATGTTGTGGATTAATTGAAAAAATCCTCTATTAACGTGTCCCTTTGGGATATCTTAGCTATTCTGGAGCAAAAGTCATTGCTACAGAAGGCCCTCTGGGAAGATACAGTTATTGAACCAACAGAGAAATCACTCAAAGGAAAGGTTGTTGATCCATCACCTCCTGCCAAATTTCTCACAAATAGTACAAAGGAGGCCTCTACCAAAGTTAGAGATAAGCCAAAACCAAAGCCCTTTTTCCTAACTCTTATTGTGGTGAAGAAATTATTGCAAAATTTTATGATTGACTCTGGTGCTAGCACCATAGCCATGCCCAAGTAGATAGATGAAGCCTTAGGACTTAGCTATGGACCTTTAAAAAAGGGGGTTATGCAACTTGATGGGAACAAGGTTGAAACCGTAGGTGCTATTAAGAACCTCCCTTTAACTCTATTCCCCTGCCCTAGTATCATAGTTCCACAAGATACAATGATCATAGATGATCCCCTCATGTTCGGTCTTTGCTTATCTTGGGAATTCACTTCAAAGATAGGTGGATATATTTCTTTGGATTGGTCACACTTGATCCTTAGGACCAAGCATGGAGATAAAATGAAAATAATATCCGAACCTTTACATTCAGAACATGTGGCCGATGAAGCCATGATCAACTTTGAGGTTGCTCAAACCTCTTTCACCAAAGAGGAAATGTATTGTACTGAGCTACTAGAGGATGAGAAGGTGACTGGAGACTAGACCGATCGAGAAGAGGTCCTCTTGAGTGAATATATAGACACTGATGCTTTTCGTAACTATCATACCACTGGATTGGGGACTTATGTCATCTATGATGAAGATCAAGTGATCTAGAAGGTTGCGAAGGAATCTAAGAATTGTCCAACCTCAGAGATATGGATGCTACATTTTGATGGAGTGAGATGCAAAGTTGGTGTAGGATCTAAGATATGTTTGACGTCCACATCCAATGAAAATACACTTTGGTCCTTCCACTTCTAGTTTGCTTGTTTGAACAATGAAGCTAAATATGAAGGCCTAGTGCAAGGTCTAAGCCTTGCATAGAAAATGGGCATTAAGAAAGTAATGGTGTTCAGATACTTGGAGCTAGTGGTAAATCAAGTCCAAGGGATTTTCGTAGCTAAGAACATTTGCATGAGATCATATAGACATAGATTCTGGGACCTGATTGAAAGCTTTTAAGCCTTCAATATACAGATAGTGCCCAAAGAGAAAAATATAGATGCATACCACATGGTAACAATCATATCTCAATTTAATCCTACTTTTGACTTAATTTATAATATACACTCTATACGAGTGATTGTCCGACTGACAATCCCAAATAATGATCAAAACTGGCAAGTGTTTGAAAGTGATGAACAAATCGCCTCATTCATCCAACAGTTGAGAGAGTTCATTGAGAAAATCCAATCGAGAATTATTGAGGCATATGAAGGTCAAATCATTCAATTAAGGTCCAACAAACTCCCAAAAGGATTGGTCACTCTCAAAAACCCATTTGATTGTGATGCTGCAAGAAATGACAAGAGGAAGTTTGTAGCAAACAAAAGCGACTATGCATACCTTAAGGTCAAAGATGGAAGGAGGCTCAAAGTCAGAAAAAATATCCCACAACACGATAAAGAAAGACTCATCCATTTTTGTGAGAAATATGAAAGAATAGTGGCCTGGTCATATGATGACCTCAAGGGATACGATCTTGAAATCATCCAACATACTATAGAACTAATGGAAGGTGCAAAACTTGTTCGCTAGATGTAGAGGCTAGTGAATCTGAATATTGAAGCCTTGATGGCACAAGGACTGATAAAGATAATTCAGTCCCAGATCGTCTTCTTGATCAAGCACAATACATGGGTATCTAACTTGGTTCTAGTATGAAAGAAGAACAAAGACATCCACCTATGTGTTGATTTACAGGACTTGAACAGAACATCCTTGAAGGACCACTACCCCTTGCCTTCCATGGAGTATATCTTGCAAGAAGTGGCAAGGTCAAAGATGTTTTATCTACTGACAATGTCTTTGGTTACAACCAAATTTGGGTAAAAGAGAAGGACTGACTCAAAAAAACATTCACTACTTAGTAGGGAATGTTTTCATATGCGAGAATTCCCTTCAACCGCTCAAATGGGGGAGCCACCTTTGAGCAAGAAATGGATATTGCTTTTAGGGACTTGATCAATTGATGCAGAGGCAAGGAGGTACAAACCCAATCAATCTAACAACCTACCTTTAAGAGGCTTCCAAAAAGATTAATACAACCTACTTGAACAACCTTAACAACCCTCAAAGCCTCACAGCCAACAAAAACATGATTTTCACAATTTCACTCCTTGAATCCCTAGTAGCAGTGGGAACTCAGTTTTTGCCCAATAACTCAAATGATCCCCAAAACACTAGACAAACTATTGATGGTTTCAGATACCCATTTTAGGGTTACAACATGTATGTCAAACTCAGATACAATTCCTTTGGACCAACTGTGAAAAACAATAACCTACCCCTGCCCCAGGCTAGTGAATTAGCCTCTTTTTACAAAGGACCCCCCTCATAGACTTATGTAAACACTCTAAAACTATAGGGAAGCACTAGGTATGTCAACAAACCTCAAAATACATCCTTGTATTCCACTGGTACGACCTCCATCATGGAAAACCTAGAAACCCCTTGTTTAGGCACCTTTTAATGAGGGTTTATTGAATATGATATTTCCATAGCCTCCCAGACCATGCCACCAAATCAAAAACTCATATTTTATCCCCAAAATACTTAAGATTTCATAAAATATCCATTCCTAACTTCCCATTATCAAACTCAAGACCATCCTTACCAAATCACACACTTTTCAACAATTTCCACCCTACAAACACCCACAAAGTGATGAAAACCATATGCCCTTGCACAAAAAAGACATAAACATGTTTAATTAACCTACCTAAGCTCATCCACTAAGTTACAAACCTTCACAGTGGGTGGAAGGCTTAGATCACCATTTTGACACCCCTCAAAACCTTAACTCAAGAAAACAAAGCAGTTTCTGGAGTTTTGGTTGTCCCAGTTTCAAACGATGATTCTAAACCTCCAAAGCAAGTGTAGGGAAGAGTAGATTAATACACAAGTAAGTTCCCATAGCCTAAAGGCATGCAATTTCTATACGGGCCTGTGCAAGAAGGAAAAGTTCAAGAAAAACAGTGAAAAAACAGTGATCAATGTTCTCAGAATTACGTTTTCTTATTAGGAACTGAACAATCAACCCTCTCCTCAGGAGATTACATGATTTTATATTAATTCCAACACCAAAATGGCTCCTAGAACTGACCAACTACCATAACCACCCTTTGTTAGACTCTAAGATGGCAATTTTCCAATTTTGCTCCTAATTATCATCCCTTTACAACTTGATTTTGTAAATACCACCTAACTGACCTATTAAGCCTTTTCAATACATTTCAAATGGTCATTGAGACCTTATGCATAAATAAAACATGAAACCTAAACTATTCTATTACCTAGGCTTTATTGTCACCATGACATTACATGATAACTTATTCCATTTTGACATATTTTGCAACTTCCTCATTGCATAATGACTAAAAGATCTTCAATCCACTTCAATGAACCTTCAAGGCCCAATCCCTATCTTTTCAAGGTCAAGGTATAGGTGCTCTTGCACCATCAATAAAATCATCTTGATCTACCTAGATGATCTTACACTATTCTCCAAGCATAAGGATGATCATTTTGATCACCTTGAACTAGCCTTTAAAAAATGCCAGGAGATCGGGATATCCTTGAACTCAAAAAAATGTGTTTTCGGAGTGCCACAAGGTAGACTATTGGGACATGTAGTATCCAAATATGGAATTGCAATCGATCCAGAGTGGGTAAAGGAAATTAGAGAGCTTCCTCTTTCAAAAAATAAGAAGGGAGTTCAGTCCTTTCTGGGAAAGGTAAATTTTGTGAGCAAATTCATTTTTTATTTTGCAGGAATAATTAGACCTATCACCCTAATGCTAAAAAATGATCAATTTTTCAAATGGACAAAGAAAGCTAGAGAAGCCTTTGAGAAGGTTAAGGATGCTATTTCTTCAGCTCCTATGCTGGTAAATCCAAACCTATCAAAGGACTTCATAATGTATGTATTCAGTAGAAAATCCAACATCGCTATTGTTTTGACGCAAAAGGATGATGAAGGGAAGGGAGAAAATTTGATAAAATTTTATTCCTGGACCTTAAAAGATTATGAGATGAACTACAACTTCGTTGAAAAGCAAGCATTCAACATTGTTAAGAGAATCAAGAAGTTCTAACCTCATATCTTGCAACAAGGTGATTGTATATGTCGTGCATTCTGGTGTGCGTGAGTATATCATGGAGGGAGAAATCATCGAAAAGAGGGCCAATTGGATCACTAAGATCCTTGAATATGATATTGAGTTCAATCCCACAAAGACCATTTGAGGAAGAGGACTATACGAGTATTTGACACATGATGAAGAAATGGTAGCTGAAGAAGAGCAACTCAAACTTGTTTTAACAAATGAACCCGAGTCTAAAAGCTGCTAGCTAGCAAACAGGGGAAGATTCATGTATACCAGAAAATATCTGTTTGGCCTTCCTTCTCAGAAGAGAAGATTCTATAGATTACAAAATAATGGATATGCACTTATTGAAGGTGTCCTCTTCAAAAGGAACTTCAATGGTATTGTATTGCGGTGTGTCACCATAGAACAAGCGAGGAAAATTATTGACACTTTTCACAACAGTCCTATGGGCAGACATTTCTATACAAGGACCACTGCTATCAAAATTATGTGTGTCAGATATTTCTGGCCTACACTATTCAATGACTCGTACTCTTTGGTTAAGGCCTACAAGGAATTCCAATTCTTCGCACCAAGGAGAAAACACTTAGCAATGCCTCTCAACCCGATAGTTGTTGATGAACCCTTTGCACAATGGGGCCTTGATTTTATTAGGATGATTAATCCCACTTCTAAGGCAGGACACAAATGGATCCTCACAGCTACAAACTACTTTACCAGGTGGATCGAGGCCATGCCCTTGAAGAATGTAATAGAGCTAGAGATTATGAACTTCCTTGAGGAATTGGTAACAAAATTTGGCCTACCAAAGACCATTCTCTCTGACAATGCCAAGGCTTTCCTAGGTTCTAAGGTATGTCAATTCGTACTCGCGCATGTCATATTCTTAAAAACATCTTCAAACTACTACCCCCAGGGAAATAGCCTAGCTGAGTCGACTAATAAAAATTTGGTCTGACTCATTAAAAGAATCGGGCTGAAACATCAAAGAGAGTGGCACAAAAATGTTTGGGCAACACTCTGGGCAGACTGCATAACTCATAAGAAAGTCCTCAAGACTTCACCGTATGAGTTAGTGTATGAGAAAGAAGCGCTATTTCCCATCTATATGGAGATTCTTGCACTCTAGTTGCTCAAATCCCTAGAGTTTGAGGAAAATGGAGCCATGGAGGTCTGGTTGGCCGAGTTACTGGAAGTACAATAAAAAAGAGAAAAGGCCCTAACAACCATGTCTAATCACGAATAGGTGGTTAAGAGGTGGTTTGACAAGAAAACCTCAGACCAAGGTCTCAAATGCAGAGACTTAGTGCTAAATTTTAATGAGAGGGCTGCAAAGCCTGACCAACATGGAAAATTTGATAGCTTGTGGGAAATCCCTTTTAGAATAATTCAATGCAAGGAACACAACACATTTGAATTAGAAAATATGGAGAAAGAGGAATTGGGGATTTCGGTTAATGGAATCCACCTCAAATTGTTCAATTAAGCTTTATTAATTGTTCAACCTATGTAAATATTTAATTATTGTAAATTTTCCTTTGTGTTCTTCTGTTCAGCCGGTCTTTTCGAAACCAACCCATATGCAGAAAATTGAAAATGAACGCATATGAAAAATTGAAAAGGTACTCAAAGAAGTAGAGAAAAGGGAACCCATAATGCAGAATAGCAAAAAGCAAAATAAATAGAAATTTAGTAAAATCTTTATATTCATTCGATAGTATCATATGCTTCGACATTACACTTCCAAAATGGATTTGAGGCCATACTTTTAAAAGTATATCTATGTACTATGCAGTTTTTATATATGATAAAATCCTTGTCTAGGCATATATACAAAAAACATATGAATTTTTTTGAGTCTTAAACAACAGCAACATGAGCATCATCACCAACAGCATATGGGACAACTTCATCAATAGGATTGTTAAAAGGAGCAAAAAGATCATGAATAACAAGAGGGGCATTAATAGCAACAACGACTAGTGGTGGAGGATACACCAAGTCCCTGAAATCAATGTACCACTCTACGTCATATAACAACCACATTGTAGCAATGTAGAAAGAAGTGGCAAGCACAAGTGACCCTTTGGCGGTGCTCTTCATGTGTTAGAATGCAGAATCCACTCAGAAAAGACACCCACAACACCACACGTATTCTTCAATATGTTTGCAGAGGTTGCTCATCGTAGGAATACCCAGGCCATACACCATATTCACCACAATCTCTCTAAGGCCGCCAAGGTATTGCTTCAGGAATATTTCTAGTGTAAGTCATAAAATCATCGGCTTAGGGACCTATATATCAAGCAAGGACACAAAAAAGTGAGAGACACACACACACATAAAATATTGGTATTGGCCCTATATTTGTCTTTGTACTCTATACAGTCACTACCCAGTATCCATTTCATTGCTATGATAGCCAAAAAATGCTTGTTCTTCATCATTCGTTTCAAATTCCTATTAGAAACTTCACCTAAAAAGGCCATCTGAGACTTCTTGCTACTGAGCCTAATAGGAGTATTCATGATGCCTAATTTTACCCAACTACCCAAGTGCTAATTATTCCCAATTGCTAAGTATGATTCTATTGTTGTCTTGGGATCTATTTATAGAAATTTTTTAGGTACTTACGTACCATAAGAATGATGCTAATTGAGTATTAACTCGAAAACCCCACCAAGAGCCAACTCAAATTTCCTACCTAGTTGCATTTGTCGTGTATGAATTGTTGCATGCAAGGTTAAGGAGAGGTAATTAATTATTACAAGTTGGTGGTAGTCCCAAGTGATCGCCCATATGGTCCAATGCTGATGTGTCATGATGCAAGCATGTTTCCGCCTTTGAAGCATAACTCAAATCTTATCAAAGCACTCATTGCATATTTGGCTTAATCATTATTTTTAAGATATTAATTACCAAGCATGTGAAAGGTTTATACACTTTCAATCACCGACTTAATTTCCTAAGAAAATCGCGCCATAGGACATGCTTACTAACTATCATTATGAATTCTTCTTTTTTCAAAAGGGAAACAAATTCATTTCACATAAGCAAGGGAGCTGGCGGTACATGCCGAATTTAATGCAAAAAGTCTATCATTGTTTCTAACTTCAGTTTTAGAAAAATAAATGTGCATAGGAAGGAAAAGCACAAGGAGTAAAAATAAAGACAAAACTTGCTGAGAAAAACCCAAGTGTGATGTGAGAGGAATCAAAGTAGCCAAGTTCAAAGAAATAATTGTTAATGATGCATTGTGCTTGAATGAGTCGAACCCAAACAAAGAATAAGAATCCATCTAAATTTGCATTCAATACAAGCCTTGTGTTGGTGTTTTTTTTTAAGTTTCCATTCATCCAATACTAGTGTGTTTTGAAGAAGGGTAATTTTGTAGAGCAAGGAAGGGACGTTGTTGTAGCACAAAAATACACAATAGAAGGAAATGGCCCAAAATCATCAAATGGAAATGCAAGGTGAAGCAACCCAAAGCTTGTTTGATGCCATGTGTGCGGCACCCATGGCCAATATTTTCGATGATACCTCTTACGCTTCGCCTGTAATACTAGAGAAGCCGAAGTGTGTTCACACAAGAGATGCGAAAAAGTAGAAAACTCATAGGGACCAAAGCCAAATAAAGGAAGAATGGGATAAAATTCATGATCCCATCCTCAAAACCAACCCTAAGGTTCTTAGGGAAGTAGCTTGCAAAAGAATGAAAGTGGCCACTAGAATACTTCAGTTGGCGTACAAGCAATGGTTCTGCGGACTCCCGCAGTATATTGTCCCTTTTGTGCATTACTGCTCAGAGCTAGTTCATGAGGGAATTTAGCGTTTCAATCAAGATACCAATGCAATTGAAGGTTGGGAGTTGAGAATTATAATCAATGATGAGGCTATTAGATACATGTTGTGCATCCCAAGAAGGGGCTCTAGAGAAAAAAGGATGGAGTTATTCACTAAAGAAAAAGGGGAACACTTCTGGAGAGGCAGAGATTAGGCTATGGATTTTTATAACTAGGAAACCCAAAGATCTCAGGAAGATTTGAAAAATCTGCCAAAAATTCCAGTCGTGCATAATGCTTTTAAATCAGATATACAAGATTCATTCTCTATGATGGCTTTCATTTGCGACATGGATGAGAAAAAATGGTTGCAAGAGTTCCAACTGGGTCTAGGTTTTTAGTTGAGGAGGCAACATTCCTTATTCTAGTATGACTTCGTGGATGTCATTATTCAAGAAATGATAAGCCAAATCAAGGAATACATAACACAACATAAGTTCAAGTTTCCTTCTCTCCTTGCTCATTTGTTTTTACATTAGAACCCTGACTTCTTTAAAAAATATACATGAGATTAGCTTTTTTCATGAAAAGGGAGTAAGAAGGTCGGTTTCTGTATGGAATTCTCTCCTCTCCACAGCTTATGACTATTATGCATTCTTGGATTATTTCTTGACTTTGATTCTGCAAGACTTGAGCAAGGATGGTGGTCTTTATCAACTTTCTACTGACCAAACAAGGTGGGTGAAAATTTTCACTCCTAAATGTGATTGGTTTCTTAGGGAGGATTTCACATTCATTCAAATGCACAAATTTACTAAAGAACCATTTTGGCTCCTGACATGCATCACAGATCGAGTGTTGGCCCTTGAGATATTTCAAAAAGTGTCGGTTATTGACTATAACTTTTGCAGAGGGAAGGCTAAGAAGAAAGGATTTTTCGATTTCCCACTAAGCTTCAAAACAATGGTTATGGTAAAGAAGCAGACACATAAGCTATTAGAGGCAAAGTTGGTCCATCTGGGGCTAGTATTGATTTGCGATAAATGGAAATATAACCCTGAAAATGACTTAGCAAGCAAAAATGTTTAGATAACTCACAGCCCCCGGCCTTACTGGGAAAAGCGACGAAATCCCCTGTCCAACCAGGATGATCTATTTGTAGACCTGGTTCACATTCCTATAGAGGATAAGAGGTGGCCATGGCTCAATTTCTATTTCTGTACGATGAAGTTTAATTAGAAGTTCCAAATAGGTGCCACCCTTCGTAATGAATTGGTCAAGAAGTGGCTGTGGAGTGAGGAAAATATTAGAGATTTTTGGTTTTACCATCAAGAAATCAAGTGCCCTGATGCCCTGTTCCAAGATGTAGACACGGATGAAAAATTTGATACTCTATGGAATAGATCGCATGATGATACCAACACAAGCGATGATGAGGATATCGACCTGGAGGAAGCTAGAAAATATACAAGGGGAAGGGGAAAGAAAAATAGGTAAAGATGAACCTGACGTAGGCAATTGTACAAACAATGAAGCATCCTAGAACAACTACTCTGAAGCTGTAGGTGAATATATCACATTTGGGAGCCTCACAAACACGCACATGGGCCGTGAAAATACCTAGAGGCCAAGCCCAAAAACACCCGTCAGAGGTCTTAGAGGTGGAGGATTCCCCACCAAACAAAAGGAAACACACAGATGTAGCTTTTGGAGAGGGTTCATAGGAACCTGTGATGAGCCAAGGATCAGAGTCATCCACAACTCAAGTATTTTTCTTTCCCCCTCTTCTTGATTCACAATCTCTAGTATCTTCTGATGTCTCAAGTGTTAGCCTCTCTTTCTCTACTTTTGTTGCAATGGTTGCGGGAGGTTTCTCCCAATTCTCCCAAGTGAGACAGTTCACTTTTACTCCCCTATGGGTTATTTCACCTTTCGTCGAAGTGTAGTCCACAACCGCTATTACTACACCTTTTACATCCAGTGCATTTGTTCTGAACCAAGTTGCTCAACAAATGTAGTCTATTGTACCTTCGCTATTGCCACCACTTTCCATGAGTCCTCCCACTGCTTCACAGATTGGGCCTTGGTATATTCCCCTGTTCTCCCCAATGATGCTCTCTCTTCTGTATAAGAAATCAGCCAGAACCACTACTCTCTTGTTCCCTTTTGTTGTTCCTCCTGGTGCACCCTTTGTAGGCAAGCTCTTTAGATCATTGACAAATTTTTTTTCAGAGGACGATAAAAAAAGACAAGCATGGGTTCTTAAGCTCTAGAAGTAAAGGGACAAGGATGCTAAAAGGCCAACAGAGCCAAATGTGTAGCCACTTTTCAATGAGGCTCAACATTCATTGCACTTTGCAACCATGCATCCGAACATCATCATGCCTCAAGGAGATATGTGACCCGAAGATTACACCATCCATGCTATGGGACTCGATCTACACACAACTCAATTGCAAGATAAAGTTGAGCTCATGGAGGAGACCCAGCGTGTGGTGACCACTGAATTTCTCAAGTTCAGTTGCGAACAGAAGAAGAAAGAAGATGAGCTAAAAAATGTTAAGGAAAGGATTGAGATCCTATTGATGAAGGACAAGGCAAGAGATGCCAAATTTTCATGCTTGTCACAGTAAGCCAAGGTAGAATAGGCTAGGTTCCAAGAGGAACTTATGAAGTTCCAATCCCAAGATCCCAAGGTGGTCGATGATTTACAATAGAAAAAATAAGAATTATAGGACCAGTTGGCATAGGTAGAGGAGGAGATGCAACAAAAGAATGAATAATTTCAGTGTCAATGTGGTCAATTGGAGGAGATAACATAGGAGTGGGAAATAGACTTCTAGGTCCGACAAGCTCAATTTGAGTAGGAAATCTAGGAAGTAAGGCTCTCCCTAGATAGGGAATCTGCAACCAAAAGCCAGGTTGAGGAAAAATGGCTTGTCGAGTTGAGAACCCTATAGGAACAAATCTCCACTGCGGACAAGAAAATTGTAGAACTAACGCAAGATGTTGGGTCAAGGGATGTAAAAATTGGTCTTTTGAAGAATCCTCCCCAACCCCATGATGCCCAGCCGGACCTCCCTCTAGTAGCCCAACAACTATACATTTCATACTAGGAAAAGGTCAAGGCCTTATGTCTGACTCTTTAGTTGATGCTTCAGTTCATGGCGATAGCATCAAGTTTGAGTAGGGAGGTTTGCAGAATGATTGAGCAATACCTACACTTCATTGTGGAGAGGGTTCTCGAGGCAGAAAAGTTGCTAGATAAGTTGCACACGGTGCTGAATGAGGATTTATTAAGTGAAAGGATCAAGGAACAAAATTCAGCTACAAAGGCAACAAAAGAATTTATCAATTTCCACGCATCCATCCTCCATGCTAGTGATTGCTCTACTACACTAGGTCGAATTATGAACAACATGCAAGAAAAATTCTCCCAACTAACTCAGATGGGCCTGCCCTCCCCATTTCTGTCTGATGATTTGGTGGCCAAAATGGAGTAGATTGCAACAAAGATTGAGGAGAAGCAGTAGGACATATCCTCTTTTCAAAACTTCAGTCAACCTCCTACTGCTAAGGATATAAAGGGCGTCACTCATTAGATTGCATGACTACTTTTTCAACTTGAGTTCAGGACCGGGATATCCATGAAGCTTCCATTCAAAGAAGTGATCGATTTGTGTGAGGCACAAGAGAATCTACCCTCCATATCAATTCCATTTGAGGCCGATTGGTTGCCTCTATAGACTGCTCTCTCAAATCTTTGATTCCATCACCTAATGAATAAGACTCTAGTCCTAGAACCAAAAAATTTAGGTTCCCCATTCCGTAGGAGAAATGCCCCTGGTAGTCACCAAAAGCTATGGATATAAAATCCCTTGAGCTCCCTTCAGGTTGATAAATACCATTTTTCTTGGCTTTCGCTCGTGCCCCATATATTTGAATATCTCCAACTCCCTTTTTAAAGAGCTTCACCTGATGTCACCACATGTACGCTACACACTCCTCACAAGGATTTCATCTCTCACTTTTCTATCAAGCTACACCATGGTTCCCCGTGTCAACATCGCACACCTTTGAGGCTTGCTTCCCTTCACTTCTCTATCAATTTGCACCTGCGCACCACGTAGCATCATTCTACGTACACCTTTTTGGTGGACCCCACAATCAACATGAGTAACAAAGACTTCTCCACGTGTCTTCTCCACGGGGATTTCATCGAAGGGAAGGAAGGAATGAGCAACAAGCCTCACCATATTTCCATGTGTCCTAATTGAATTCATGAGTAAGAGACACATGTATACATGGGAGTTTCTCCTTGTACACTAGGACCACCACCATCATTTACAGGGGATGCATCTGGCTTGAAGGCGACTGCATTCTATGACTCATAATATTTTTTGTTGCAATGGCTTGGGGAAATCATTGCGATGGACATCATTTCTCTTTCCTTGGAATCTTTTTTGTTACTGGCTTTTAGGCAGTGTGATCATTTTCTATAAATACTGCTTATTCTTTCAGAAAATGAGTTTGGAATATACAGAAAAATAGTGAAAAGACACTAAGGCTTTTGTATTGTTTTTAGATTATTGTATAAGACTCACTGATTGTGCCATTGTTTGGCCTTTCTATTTCTTAGGTATTTGATAAAACATTATATTGTGCCATTATTGTACTGGGTAGTTTATTTGCAAAAATTCTATAATTTCAATAGAATTTTGCTGATTTAGACCATGTCTTAGACTTCTTTTCAATGAATGTGTATGGGAGTTATTTTATGTTATTTGATAAAAAATTTGGGTTTTCATCTTTGATTTATGTTATTCTGGGACATAGCAAATTGCTAAATGACCCTCAAACCACATATGAAAGGAAGGTTTCCCTTGCCTGAACACACCTACATCCTTGTGCATCGCCTTAGTTAGATCTTTATTTTATATATCTTCTTCCTTTTCCTATTCCAAACCCCAAATTATAGAAGAAGCCGACTTCTTAAAAAACCTGGAGCTTACTCAGTTTAGCACAATTGGTCCCCCCATTAACTGAGTTTCCCATAAGGCTGCTGCTTGACAAATTTTGGCATCAACACCTTCCTCGACAATGCATTTGCCACAACATTTTCCTTCCCTTTCCTATATACAATCTCAAAATCATATCCCAACATCTTAGTAACCCATTTTTGTTGTTCTTCCAAAGACAATCTTTGTTCCAAAAAATATTTTAGGCTATCATGATCTGTCTTAACCTTGAAGTGTCTACCCATTAGGTAAGGCGTCCATTATTTTATTGCATGAAGAATAGATAGCATTTCCTTCTCATAAATAGGTTTGAGTTGATTCTTCCCCTATAATTGATGACTCTCAAAAGAAATGGGATGAGCCTTCTCCATGAGAACTGCACCCATACCATTTCTAGAAGCATCACATTCCACAATAAAATCTTTTGTGAAATCAAGAGTGACAAGTACTGGAGTTGTGCACATAGCCTCCTTTAACATTTCAAATGCTAAATTAGCATATTCATTCCAATGAAAAGAATACCTTTTCAATAAAGTTGTGAGGGGTATTTCTATACGAACATAATTATTCACAAGTCTATGATAGTATCTAGTCAATCCCAAGAAATTCATCAATTTCTTAATGGTTTTATGAATAGGCTATTCCATGATAGCCTTAATTTTGTTAGGGTCCACCTTTACTCCTTCATGTGAAACTATGTGTCCCAAGTACTCTAACTCATTAAAACAAAAATCACACTTGGATGGCTTAGCATAGATTTGATGCTCTTCGAGAACTTGTAATACTTGATCTACATGTTATAACTGTTCTTCCCATGTGTTGCTATAAATCAATATATCATCAAAAAACACTATTAAAAACTTCCTCAAAAACTTTTTAAAGATGGAATTCATCAAACTAAAATGTAGATGGAGCATTAGTAAGACCAAATTACATCACCAAAAACTAATAATGACCCTCATGAGTCCTAAATTCTATCTTACAAATATCTTCTTCCTTAATTCAAATTTGGTCATAATCAGATCTAAGATCTAACTTTGTAAAATACATATCTCCATTCAATTCATCTATAAAGTCATCAATGCCATGAATTGGAAACTTATCTTTGATGGTGTACATGTTGAGCACTCTATATTTTGGACACATATGCCAAGTACCATCCTTCTTCCACACCATCACCATCTGTGAGGAGTAAGCACTTTGGCTATGTCCGATAATTCTTGCCTCTAACATCTCCTCAACAATATTTTCTAGCTCACTTTTCTGTATATGTGAGTATCAACAAGGCCTAATGTTTGGGGGTTGGCTCCCTAGAACTAGTTGTATGGCATGATCATGATCTCTCTTAGAAGGAAGTCCTTTAGGAATATCTCCAAAAACCACTAAGTGATGCTCAATTATTTCTTGTAAATCTAGATGGGTAGGAGCATTAGATTGAGATACTTCTAATAAACATAACTGGGCCACAAATCCATCAACTCCTTCCTTAAGAAACTTCTACATTTGATGGGAGATAACTATTTGTGGGGAATTTTCCTTCAACCCTCTTATCTCTATTGTATTTCCTTATGATTGGAACCTCATAAACCATTCTTGGAAGTTCATCTCAATTCTTCCCAAGGTAGTAAGCCATTGTACTCCCAAAAAAATATCTACTGCACCCATGGACATAGCATACATTGGGCTATCAAGGTAATAATATCCCATGAATAATTTAATGTTATGCCACTTTCTAGAACAACCGACGATGCCACAATCTATAATCAAGACCTAAAATTCTGGAGCTGGATATATAAAACAATTTAGATGAGTAGCCAACTTTTTTTGATGAAATTATGAGTACTACCCGAGTCAATCAACACAGTTACTTTATACTTCTTTAAGAATCTAGCTACCTTGAGAGTTTGAAGGGAACTAAACCCAAAGTGTGCATGACAAGAAATGATTGGTTGGGGCTCATGTGTTTCATCATCTAGATCCCTATCACCCTCTAATATTGGTTCCTCCTCTTCCTCACTCAATCCTTCAATATAACAATTTATTTTCACTACATCTATGCCCTCGAATGTATTTTCTATCATAATTGAAACATAACCCTTTTTCTCTTTTCTCCTCAATTTGTTGTGGAGTCAACCTAGTAGGTTGTGATAGTGAATGTGTAGGAAATGTCCTTTTTTCTGAAATTTATATTACCTTGTCTCTTACTAGCCAAAAAATTCTCCTCCACTTCTCTTTCCATTACTATTTATTGTGATAAGGATTGTGGTTGGAACAATCATACTTCATATTTTATGCAATCCTTTAAACCACCTAGAAATAGTTCCTTCATATTTTCTTTTGCCACATTCTCTACCCTTAAAGGAAGGGTTTGAATTTTTTGAATATAATCCTTGACCATGCCCGTTTTCTTTAATTTGGTGAGCTGGAAAAAGTAGCTATCCATAAAGTTATCTCCATAATGAGTAGCAAGTTCCTCTTGAAAAATTGACCATGTGACCACACAACCATTTTTTCTCTTCTCATCACATAACCAACGATACCAAATAAGTTGATCTGGTTCTAGGTATAATGATACTATAGCAATTGTTGATAAGGAACATGATGAATATTAAAGAATTGCTCAATTTGAGATAGCCAATTGGTTGGATTTGCCATCAAAATTTCTCATATCCAACTTAGGTATGAATTGCCTTGGCATATGATTATTAAATGAATGATTCTTCTTGAAACTCAAGTCAAGTCCAAGGAATTCATGTCAAACAAAAGAATTATCTTCCACCTTATGAGGTGAATTTTCACCCTTACACCACATACCTTGAATAAATGATTTCAATTCACCCATTTATTCCATAATATTCTTCTCTAATGATGAAATATCATCCTTGACTTTGTTTATTTCATCCTTAGGGTTAAAATCCTCATTTTCTACTCCCTCATTCTCTAAAGATTTCCCTGGTGTGGTAGCATTCTTTGTTCCTCTTGTTGCAGGCCCCGTCATGATGGTAGAAAATAATTTTACAATAAATCACACAAATGAAACTTAATTTTTCTGAAATTTTTATTGTAACTTAATAGGGTTAAGATACCACTTACCCAAAAAAACTCCAAGAAATTGACAGATTTGTATCCCTGGGAGCAATTTTTTTGGAAAAACTAATTTTGCAACAACTCACTTATTTCTACTTTAATCTATCCAAATTTTCTACTATAGGCTCCTCTATTATTTCTTCAAAAACCCAATAAAATTTAGGCTCCAATTTTGTAGGATGTGAGAGATATGTGGCTTCCAAATAAATTGTGTAGAAACCCTAATTTTTCAATAATTTACTTAATTTAGCTCCAATTCCTCTAAAATATGGATTGTAGCTTCTTTAATATGGTCTTCAAAAACCCTTTAAAAATTAGAAAACAAATCACCAAAATCTAAAAGATATGCACCTTCCAAAATGACCTCCAATATAAGAATATGCCTTGCCTCTATGGTGCCAAGATCATGCTCTAATACCACTTGTAATGAAATAACATGCACAATAAAAGAATATGATAGAAAATATGCTACAAATACTGAATAATAAGTGAGAATAACAAGCCACTTTGAGGGGGAAAACCTCCAAATATCTCCAATGTGAAAATAATTCACAACATGATGATGAAATAATACTCACAACCTCCTATATATGCCTATTTATGCCTAGGATACCACCCAAGCCGACTTAGATAACCCTATATAAGCCCTAGGTCAACCTAGTCAACTAAATAACAATAAAATAGTGATAATATGACTTAATTAGGAGTTAAGATAGCCACAATCCGTCTATTCATATCCTCATGTACTCTAATATTAAGGGCGTAGCATGAAATGTGTCTGGATGTGGATTGGAGGTTTATTATTCCATCATCCTATCCTTGTTCGAGGTTACGAGATAATGTGATCATGGTTTCATAACTAATCATCATGTAGGTTTTGTCCTTTCTCTCTCTCTCTCTCTCTCTCTCTCTCTCGTATGTTCATCGTGGTGGATTTATCCCATGAATGGTTAGTCTTCCATTGTTGCCACCTTTCTTATGAAATGGTGAGGTTATCTAATTATTCTCATTGTTACATCCTTGCAATTCTCGTATGCACATTGTTGTGCAAGTGTGACATGTCATTGTTTCATTATCGGTGTTGTGGTCCTTGCTTCAAAAGAATTTGTTTCGTTAGGTTTTGTTTTGAGAATGTCAACTCAGGGCATTACAAACCCCTCCTTGATCATGGAGTGGATTTTTGAGAACATTATTCCCTTTTAGAGGTCAGTATAGATTGAAGATCAATTGACCCCTAGGTTTAGTGCAGTATCATGAGGGTCCAAACTAGGTCCTTAAGTGGCAATGAGAATCTAGAAAAATAGAGTTAGGCAACTTGACATAAAGATTTGAATAGGTTATTATCATAATTTGAAAAATATGTAAGAACAAAATTTGTAGAAAACTGAATGTAGTTTCTAAAATACTAGTCCTTTTTTGGAAAAAAGTAAATCCATTTGGTGAAAATTTGAAATTTTAATGCAGTAGTACTAAATTTTAAGGAAATAAGTAAAAAGAAGGTGTATGTATGACCAACCTAAGTACAAGAAAAAAGTAACTTTTTTCTTTGAAACTTTCAATATAAGTAGAGGACACATTCCTAGATGTGCCACAATTTTTTTTGTAATTTTTTTACAATTAAATAATTAGTTATGAATTTTGTTATTAGAGATTTTTAAAAATATTAAAACTTGTTTGTTTGACCACCATAACTTGGCCAAAAATTTATGAAATTCATTATTTTTATCCTATAGTATGGGAAACATAGAATGTGCCACATATTTCAGATTCGAAAAATGTGAAATTGTTTGAGAATTAAAGATGTTTTTCAATCAGCCTATCAATTAGTACTTTAGTCATAATCCATGTAGAAAATCAATAATAATTATATATTAAATTCAAAATAAGGCATATCTTATATTGGTGCATAGTTGAAATTTTTCTCAATAAACCCTTTTCGTTTCATCAAATTTGGATTAAAAAAAGTTGTCAGCCACAAGGGCAAAGAAAACCTTGAGGCTAAAAATTTTGTTAGAAAAAACAAATATTCACTTGAAACGAATATCCATTCAAAACAAATATCCGTTCAAAATGGATATCCATTCTAAACAGATATTCGTTAGGTTTAGTATTTTTAAAATATTTAGTATTATTAATATATAGTATATTATATATTAATCATACATAATATATATTTTTATATTGTATATATATACTATATATTATATATTGTATATATATACTATATACTATATATATTGTATAATAAATATATTATATATTATATAAGTTATATACTATATAGAGAGAGAGAGAGAGCTAAGAGGGAGGGAGAGATAGAGTTATCTAGGTATGGTGGGAGGTATAGAGAGAGGGAGGGGGTGTGAGGGATGGAGAGAGGGAGGGGGTGGGAGGGATTCATGTAGGGAGTGACTTGAGAGAGAGGGACAAAAGGATGGAGGGAGGGAGAGACCTAAGAGAGAGATAGAGGGAGGGAGCAACCAGAGAGAGAGAGGGTGGGAGGGATAGAGGGAGGGAGAGATCGAATATAGAGAGAGGGCTGGGAGGGATAAATGGAGGGAGAGACCAGAGAGAGGGAGGGAGGGAGAGACCTAAGAGAGAGAGTGGGTGGAAGGGAGAGAGGGAGGGAGAGACCTGAGAGAGAGGGGTGGGAGTGAGAGAGAGAGGGGGGGTAGGAAGTATAAAGTGAAGGGGAGTTTTAAAAGAGAGAGAGAGGATGAGAGGGATAGAAGGAGGGAGAGACCTGGGAGAGGGGGTGGGAGGGATAGAGGGAGGGAGAAACCAAAGACAAAGAGGGATTTGTCTAGGTAGGGTGAGAGGGAGAGACCAGAGAGAGAGATAGAGAGAGAGAGGGTGGGAGGGATAAAGGGAGGGAGATACTTGAGTGAGAGAGAGAGTGGGGAGTGGGAAGGATAGAGGGAGTGAGAGACTTGAGAGAGAGAAAGAAAGGGGGTGGGAGGGATAGAGGGAGGGAGAGACCTGAGAGAGACACTACCTAGATAACAATCTCTCACTCCCCCCCTCTCTCAAGCCTCTCCCTCCCACCCTACCTAGATAACTCTCCTTCTCTCTTTCTCATGTCTCTCCCTCCCTTTATCCCTCTCATCCTCTCTCTCTCTCTCAATTATTTAACCTTTGGTTCCCTTTATATGGGATTCAAAATGGATATCAGTTTTGGGGACCATATAAAAACAAACAAATGACTATTTTGAATATTTCAATGGTCCCCACATGCTCTTTGTTGTCTAGAAACCCATGAATTTTATCTGATATACATTAAATTTTTGTTTTAGTACATTCTTTTACACAAATATCAACATACTAATAATTTTTGTGCTCTTTTTTGTAGGGATAATGGGGAGCAACAATCGTCGTAAACAAAAAAATAAGAGAAAACTCATAGTAGAGAAAATTGAAGCATATAGATAAAAAGATAGAGAGATTCATAGGGAGAAGAAAAGGTATGCAAAATACTCTTCAAGGTGAGGCTTCTTCTCCACCCATAAATGTTATTTCAAGTGAAGAAGAAATATAATTTGAAAAAATTGAACATCATATTGAAATTAGAAATGAAAATGTTAAAATTGATATTGAAAATGTTGAAATTAGAAATGAAAATATTGAAAATGAAAATGTTGGAATTGATATTGAAAATGTTGATAACATTGATAATATTGAAAATGAAATATTTGAAGCTTATGTATCACCAAATTACATGAGAACATAAGAACTTTGTGAGGGAGAAAGATAAATTTCAAATCCAAGACATTCAAGAACCCCAAAATGGTTACTTGAAATTGATGAGAACATAATTGGAAATATTAAAGGAAAGAGGTCATTGTGAACCATTTGGTTGTGTGCTTCAAAATTTTTCAATGAATAATTTAGAAATAAGACATTGATTGAACAATTCTAACTATTAAAGACACACAAAATGAGACCTTTGTTAACCAAATTGAAGATTCATGTGAGAAAAAAGTTGAACAAAAATAATATTATTGTCAAAAATATTTTTAATTCTCTCAATTCTATTGGAAATAATAGTAAGGAAAGAGATAAGAGAGCTACTTGTAGAGTAATCAAAACCTCATTAGTAAGATATCATTTGAGAAAGGCTCATTATTGAGACAAACTTGTGTTGATTCAAACCTAAATCATAAAACATTGTCTAGAGCACTCACAAGAAGAGGAAGAATCAACAAAATGATACATGGGATTTTAGTGGGAGGCTTCCACATGTTGATAAGAAGCTAACATATAACATAAAGGATGAAATTCAATAATTTTGGCACTCGCAATCTAGAGTATCACCTAATGTAAAGGATGTTTTAAAGTTAAGAATTGGAGATCGAGACCACACATCACATCATAAACATTTCTTAGAATGTAGCCAAACAATATTGTACAAATAATTTTGTGAAACCCATCCAACTTTGTAAATCTCATGAAGGTCCTTTGAATCTTGTAAGATATTTTATTATGTACCTCTTAATATTTGTAATACATGTTGTAAATACCATGTAGATTTTTCAATGTATCATGAACTATTATTCTATATTAATTCTAATTTTCATACTAACGAAATTTTGCAAAAGTGTGGTGCAATGCAACTTTCAAATTTATACAAAGACTTGTTAGAATTATATTTATGTGTTAGAGGTGATGGTTTCTTTTTCTATAGAAATGATTATTTAAATGAGAAGTGTTTGCAATGTGGTGGTTTATCAAAGTTTGTAACATTTTTTCATGAGGGCAACGAACATGATTTTGGAAATAAAATTGTTGAGAAAAAGATATTTGAGATAGTGAAATAGAGTTTAAAGAGTCGAGGTGAAGGTTCTAGACGTGAGTAGTTAATAAGAGAAGTCATTGTTGCTGATTTTATTCTATATTTTAAGAAAAATATTTTCTACATGTATGTAAGGCATAACCATAGTCCTAGTGGTTGGATCAAAAATTCAGGATGTGTAAGGACTCTTTCCCAATTGGAAGTATTATATCTATGGTTGATTTTGTAGAAAATTACACATTACAACTACAAAATGAGGTACAATCTCAATATTAAAATTTTATCAGATTTCTATTTTTGCCCACATCACATATATAGACATGCCCTTGACAGTATAGAAGAGGATAGGAAGATAATCAGGGATTACCATTTTTACATGAGTGATGATAGATATCATTCGTTAGAGTTTGTGCAACATGATTTTTAACTTTTTTGAGTTATTGTAGGAAAAAGATATTGTAATGGGTCAACATATCATTTGGTTAGATAACTACATGAGAAAATTCAAGAATGCTCATATATTTTATTAGTTGAGTAGAATGCATATACATAGGGGTGTACCTCATATTTGGAGTTTTTTAAGCTGGGCATGTAAAAGGGGAGCGTAATGGAGTATGTGCATATGTGAAGAGAGCTTTGGTTAAGGAACAAATAAATATTAGAGGTGTTGCAATATTTAGTGATGCACATTCTATTGTTGATTGGTGTAGGTATGCATTGTCATGAGGAGGGAGACGGTTCAAAAGTGTAGGTTATTTTAGTTGGTTGATAAGGGCATATTGGGAGAGAAATTGGAATGTCAAAAAATTATAAAATCTTAAAAGATGTATTCATTTTGAAGGTCAGATGCAAGTGCATGGACCATATGGACACACAATTTGGCTCATTTATGTCAGAATTATATTCAGTGTGATTGGGATCAATGTGAGTCAAGTGAGTGGGTAGATACATGGATTCCACAATACCTAACCCATTTATTTGCAACACAATACTCTTTAGAAGATGAAATGAAAATTTTAGTTGAATATGACCATCTTTTAGATCTTCGTATAGACATGACATGTATATCAAGTTGTTGCACTATAGGGGAATGAAGAGAGATCGAACTATTAGCTGGCATGATGTGTACAGGGAAAGTAGAAGCTAACCTAATCAATGATAGATGATGATGGGTTCATGTATCCTACAGGTTCAGTTGTTATTTCCAAAACTTGGTTTTGAACATATATAATTATAAAGTAGCATACTTGCATTTGAAGACTACGAGAAATAAAAAATTATTTTCATGTATTCACACCTTGTTATAGAAACATATGTTAAGATATTGAGTCATCATACCAAACCAAGAACAAAATAACTATGGATAGTTAGTATTACCGATCATGAAGCAATACAGGATACTTTGAAGTTAAGAGATGACCCTTCAGGTACAATTGTGTAGTGGATCTTATTTTGTATTTAGATTCATGTTATTTCTATGGGTTGGATTAAGAGTACATTAAAAGTTTGCATAAAAATTAACTGGTATGTAAAATGTAGGTTTTTCAGAGAACAAAGGTATATTTTCAAGCAATTCAGATTAATACACCCATAGTTGTGTTATGAGCACAATGAGGTAATGAAGGTAATGCATCATAATAGAATTCATAAGTAGGGATTTTCAATCTTGAATCATATTTGATTTGAGAGAATGTTCAGTTCAAAATTTGTAGTTCATGTTCCTTATGGTCATAGATTTTTCTATATTTATATGCTTGTCTACTACACTCAAGTTTGGAGCATGACGAGGTTACAATGATAATAAATCCTTCATTGTTGAGTTTCAAATAGGTCTTGAAGATTGATTTTATTAACAATTCACTTGTTTATATGTGTAGGGTTTTTGGAGAATAAATATATATTTTGAAGTGATTCAGATCAATACATCCATGGTTGTGTTATGAGTACAATGAGGTAATGATGGTAATGCATCGACATATAATTTATAATTAGTGATTTTAAATATTGCATCATATTTGGTTTGAGAGAATGTTCAGTTCAAACTTTGTAGTTCATGTTTCTTATGCTAAAAAATTTGTCTATATTTATTTGTAGGTCTACTACACTCAAGTTTAGAGTATGAGGAGGTTAAAATTACAAAAAATCCACCATTGTTGATTTTCAAATAGGTCTTCAAGATTTCTTTTCTTAACAATGCACCTTTTAATGTGTGTAGGTTTTTTGGATAATTTGAAGTGGAAAAAAGGCTCATGATATCAATAGTTATAACTTTTGTAGTGGTCACATATCATTCATAAGGTGACATCCACATATAATTCTTAAGTAGTGATTCCTAATATTCCATCACATTTGGTTTGAGAGAATGTTCGATTAAAAATTTCTAGTTCTTGTTGCTTATGCTCAAAATTTTGTATATATATTTATATGTAGGTCTACTGCACTCAAGTTTGGAGTGCGACGAGATTACAATGATAATAAATCCACCATATAAATATTAAGGTGACATCTATGATAGAATTATAAGCAGTAATTATTTATCATACATCATATTTAGTTTCTAGTTCATGTTTCTTATGCAATTTTTTTTTTCTATATTTATATACAGGTCTTTTTTTTTTTTTTGGAGAAGTGAGTGAGGACGAGTGACTTGTAAAAGGACAATGATAGGGATCACCTTAGTGTGCTAGAGATGATAATGGCATGTAGACATAGAAAGGTAATTATGATATACATAAAATTTGCACACAAGTTAGGGTGGTAGAGATGAGAATGGCATGGAGCCATAGAGTGGGAAATATGATATGCATAAAATTTGTATACTTTAGGGTGATAAAGATGAGAATGGCATGTAGCCATAGAGAGGTAAATATGATATGCATATAATTTGTACATCTTAAGGTGGTTATTTGATGTATTTGTACATGAGGACATGGAAAATATGATATGCATGTTATTAGTTATATTGATGTGATGGATGTAAGAGCTGAAGATTAGCTCTATACCCAAGACCACCTACAAAAATAATGCAAAACCTTCTACAAGAGAGTATGAAAAAATATGATCTTTCTTGATATTAAGACCTATCAAAATGATGATGAGGTATGAAGTATCTTACATATGATTACAATGGCCTTCCTTATATAGGTAGGAATAGGATTGAACATGATTGTGACATGTGTCTTAATCCTATGACATGTGACAACTAACAAACTAACTACCTAGGAATCAACATAAAAGATAGATAAGATAAGTTCTATAAAATCCAACTAAGACTTCTAGAAATAATCTTATATCCTAAGTAAAATTAACATGTGAATAATCCCCCTAAGTCCCTACCAAGGAAAATTACTAGGTACAAGACTTTATATTCACACCAACACCCCCACTTAAGTGAAACTTAGGGAGAAGATACAAGGCCATTTTAGGTACCCATGTACAAATGAAAATGAAATATCTCACAAATTGATAAAAGGAGAAAACCTAGTGGGATAAAACTCCTCTCAAAAAGAGAGAAAAGAAAAATCAAGTGAGGAAGGATGGAGGACTCCATGATACCACACAAGTACACCATCCATCAAAGATATACATTACGAAAGCCCCCCCATAAGAGGGAAAGAAAGAGACTATGGAGCCCCCCCATAATTTATAGTCACCTACAAAAATGGTAAGTGCTTGAAGAAAAAACATGATCCAATGTTGACAAACAACTTGTCTCCCTTTCAAAAGAAACAAAACCAAGTACAAATACAAGAATGCTTCCCATTCTAGATGGGAATTGAAAGAAATAAGTATGAATATGTATAATGATGATGTCTCTAAAAACTTCTCATGTGTCTCCTTGTCTACTGAAGATGAAGATGTCACTATCAAATTAGGTACATGCCCAATCAAAGAAGAAGGTGACAAATTAGTACTATGCAAAAATGGATGTTGAACAAGATCCAAAGATAATGGTGTTTTAACAATAGTTGTGCAACGACTATCATCAAAGAGGAGATATAACCCCTCAAATGTGTCCTCCAAATATGAAATGTGACACTCCACAAACAAGGATGAAATGTTTGATAAATAGGAATCCTAATCAGGAAGACAATGAGATACTTGTTACAATGAATCATTGGAAGTTCTCAATGAATCACCAAAAATATATGAATGCTCCTATTGAACAGGAATGATGGGAACATTAACTAATGAATCTATACAATG
This sequence comes from Sequoiadendron giganteum, assembly GCA_007115665.2. Taxonomy (NCBI): domain Eukaryota; kingdom Viridiplantae; phylum Streptophyta; class Pinopsida; order Cupressales; family Cupressaceae; genus Sequoiadendron; species Sequoiadendron giganteum. The sequence goes on from CM021102.1 coordinate 552,600,843, forward strand.
AAGCACTGTAGGTGAGGGTACATAAACTATCTTTGATGGAGAAGGAGGATCAGAAGAAACCTTGACATCCTCATTTGAAGATTCAAAGCATTCAAACTCCTGCATAGTAGTATAATCATAGGGTATCCTATCTGAAGAATGAATATGTCCATGAAATTCTAAAACATGATCATCTGGAAATGGTGGAGTACCAGGATCTCTATATATCTCCCAAATTCTAGTCCAAAGAGTATGAGGATAATAAAAATTATCAATAGCTTTCAAAATGTTATCATCAACATGTATTGTAATAACCTCTAATACATCATACCCTCTACAACTCCAAGAATTTTTTTTATACCTTTGTTAGGAGGGTGACCAATACCATACAAATGTGGAAACAACTGAAGTGATTGGAGATGGTTTATGATGTCATCTCTCCATTATTTATGGTTTCCCATTTCTAGCATATTTAGAGAAGAATAAAAGGAAAATACCATATTGAACTATTATAAACTCCAAGATTACAAAGACATTAACCTTCAATAGTAATTAGAAACTCCTAAATCTGAAAATAAAACTAAAAACGAAGCCCCCCCCCACAAGCATAACTGCTCCAGAAGATAGGATGTCCAAGTTATGAACTAGAAAGAAAATATGCAAAAATATGAATTAGTCACACTTGAGGCTGAATCTAAAAAAAGTACATAAACCAGATGAAGGAGCTCTTGAACACCTTCCAAATGCAACTTGAATCACCAAAATTAGAGAAATTGATAGAAAGTTGTGAGCTCAAAGGTCTAAAGGGGATATCTAAATTCAGTTGCCAATAATTTGTACCTGTAGAAAAATATAGAAAAAATACGTACACCACTATAAAGTATGTGGAACCAACTTTTTTTTGATATCTCGTTTCTAGAATTTTGATAACATGGTGAAAATTTGTGGCAAAATGAAAAAAATCTATTTTGGGCACTTGGGGGCCAAATCAGGTACAATGAAGGCTAAACTAGCACAATTTTAAGGCCTTCAGGGGATAGCATAGGGTCACCCATGTGACTTGGGGCTTTTTCAAAAAAAAAGTGGCTAACAAAAGACCGCCAACTAAAGTAAAGGGCACTCGAGAGGTTGAGTGGCTGAGTTGATGCACAATACAGTTAACATATAACCAAAAAAAAAGTACAGTTAGCTCAAAATAAATTGAAAACCCCTATGAAATGTTAGATGGTTGACAATAAATATAGCTAGTAAAAAAAATGATGTGGACCATGACTGACAAAAGGCTTGCAAAAGGCCGATGAAACTGTTCATTGCAATAGTAGATAAATCCACATAATATTTTTTTTTTAGACCCCCACAAAATAAATGCCATAAAATAATTTTTAATTTATCAATGAAAAATATAAATTTCCCAAATAAAATTAAATCGTAGACATAAAAATTAATATTTTTTTATCATGCAAAAATAGATCGTACTTGTACCTGGGGGCCGTACAGCCTGCTCGGGTAATTTCTTTTGCCTTGAAAGAAACTAACATCAAATATAGGTGTATTTTATATCAATCTTCATCTCTTGGGACTTTTGAAGATGATGAAGAGGTTTGTTTAGGCTGAAAATGAACTAGAAGCTCTACTACCTCTAGATCTTGAATTTCTTCAAACCCTCATAACTTTGGCAAAAAATGTCATATTTAGGCAAAAAAAAGTCAATCTTGACTTTCTCAGCTGCCCTAAACTGAAATATGAGATTATATTTCCTCCAACATGAGCCAAAAGTGGCCTTCCATGAAAAAATCATATAGAGAAACCTCAAATCTAGTATTTTTTTCAAGTTTTTTGATTCCCAAGTTCACCATATGGTGCAAGGGAAGAGCATACTCAATCTTATTAAAAATAACATAGATCTCTTACTAGCAATAAATCAACCCTTAGATTTGAGAACGTGCACCATATATAAGGTTGAGTATGGTGTAGAAAAAACAAACCTATGTATGTAACATTATATCATAACCCCCATTCTGCATCCCATACGATGGACAATTCATTTTTCAGTTTGTTGGGGATGGGCGTGCGAGTTACGGAATGGAGTTGTAGGTATTAGCACAAAGAAATAGACAAAATGCACCTAAATGTCCCTCAAATACTGGTGTCTAAATGGTTTTGAAACATTAGGTGGGTTGTAGGTTTTGTAAAACAAAGTGTTTCGCATCTACAATTTTACAAAATAGTATGAATGTATTGAAAAGCTTTGTATTTTTTAGACCATAGGAGTGTGGTGATAGGAACCATTTTGTAAACACCTAGTAAGGTATTTGAATTTAGTCTATAGAGGGTTTTGTAACATTTTGTGGGTTGGAGGTTTCATAAATCATGTTGTCACCTCACCTCCCACTCTATTTTCCAACCTGTAATCATACTAGGAATGTATGTTTGGATCATATTAAGAAATTGAAAAAATAATTTTTACTCTATGCAAGACTTGTTATAAGGTTCCTTTCATTACATTTAAACTGTATAAATCACATTCATACTGTTTTGTAAAATTCTAGGTTTCAAAACACTGGTTTTCTCCTCCAACTCCTACATGTGCACTCCAACCTTTAGCTTTCAATGTGTAGAAATGAAACACAGAGTGTTTTCCCTTGAAACATAGATTGTTTTCCCACTTCTTTCTCCAAACTAAAAATGTAAACGTCAGTCCGCCTCCAATTCCCGTGCGAAAAAAAACCCTCTAAAAATGACAACTCATACTCACATTGTTTGTACTGTCTAAATTGCATTCATACTATTTTGTAAACTTTGAGGTTACAAAACACTAATTTTTCAAAATATGCAACCCACATAATGTTTTAAAATCCTTTACAAGTAACAACCCAATTGGTTACTCACCCCTCACCTCAATTTTCTATGTTTTGTGATTTCCTTGAGAGCCTTTTTTGAATTAGATAGTAAGAATGTAAAAAACACTGAGTTGTAAGAAATTTGCAACCCACATAGTGTTGTAAAACCCTCTAAACGTAACAACCCAATTGGTAAGTCGAGAAAATTGAACTAACACACCTATGTACATATAGTCAGTTAGAGACCCCTCAGCTTAACTCAGTTGTTCATCTCCCCCACCTGTGATGCCCTCTTGCGCTCCAATGTTTTTCTTTCAACCTATTGAATGAGAAAACCTAGAACACAAAGTATTTTCCAAGAACAGTACTTGTTACAATGTAAAACACATGTCTTAATCATATCATCGCCCTTTGCTCCCATAGTGAATGGATAGCTTCTTGCACAATGCAAAAAAATTCTGACATAATTCGATGTGACGAGACACCTCCTCACTTTCCTCTTCGCGATGTTTCCTCCCATATGCTAGTTTCATCACTTTTATCATCCATCTTGGTGGGCCCTGCACTATGTCATCTCATCATGTTATGTATGTTTCTTTGTATATTGTTATGTATGTCTTTATACATTTTTGTATGTATATAGGTGTGTTTTTTCAAGAGATTAGTTGCATCCATAGAGGGTTTTACAACATTGTGTGGATTGGAGGCTTCATAAATCATGCATTCACCTCCCACGGTGTTTTCCAACCTGCAATCATTCAGAGTTTTAATGGTTGTTGGAAAATAGTGGGTGTTTATAAAATAGTGCCTTTCATTGCATTCCTATTGCCTAATTAACAAAATATTTTCAAGACATTCCTGCCCGTGCTCTCAACCACATAACTTTGAATGTACAAAATAAAATAAATGGAAAATCACATTGTGTTTTCCAACCTGCAAATTATATTCTACATTTTTTTTAAAATCATATGAGGGAATTGAATTGCAATTTTTTTGTGTAAGTAAGAGTTTCTATAAATTGTGAAGGTGAATGGACTTTAGTACATTCTTACTATCTACAAACTTTAAGGTTTTCATTAGAAGCATGTTGTCTATATATAATTGCATGTTGGAAAATATCATGTCTTATGAAACCTGCAACCCAAATACTATTCTCAGCTTTGAGAGTGTCTTTATGATTAGAGAATGCAGATGTTTTGTTTTTAATAAGCTTTTTACAAAATTTGTCTATATTTTCACATAGGACTCTCATGTCTCCATCCAACAAATTCTCTTTTCTGCACTGACATCCTATTTTTCCTTCTTTTTATGTTATGTATGTTTCTATGTATGTTTTTGTGTACATTTTTAATGCATTTTTGTATGTACATAGGTGTGTTTTGTTGGCAGATTAGCTATTATTTTTTGGTCAACCAAGGTGATCACCAAGGATTTTTTTGACTTGTTAACCTTTATTCTTGCAATGATCTGTATTTTTTCAGTCTTCTGTACAAGTAATGGTTCAGTTTACAATATCATTGAACAATGGTTATGGTATCGATATGTCATTTAGATGTTCATTTAGAGACACACGATATAAACATAAGTTTTATAGTGGTACATGGTATCCTTCTTGCCTTTCTTTTATGCCCTTATTGATTATTAAAATTTATGGCCTCTTTCATATGTTAGGAGAGATGAATTTTTTATATATCTGAATGAACATTCAGTGCTTCACAGTTCCTGTAGAATGGAAAAATGATAGATATAATTGCTGATATATATTACTAGTGTTAGTAATAGGTTAAATTGGAAACTAAATTCCCATTGTATAGTTTAATATGTTTGTTTATTGTCTGTACAAGCTAGCATTTTGCACTCACCACAACATATAATTGTATATTAGTGAAATTTAGAATAAAAATAATTCTTTGTAGCACCAAATTTCTTTAATTTTCCACTTTAATCTATCGCTAACACTTGTCTTCCTTTGAGGTGGTTGATATATTTGAGGAATTTTTTTTGGAGAAAACAAGGACAGGTGGATTGAGGAGGATGCTTTAAGAGACGTGAAGATTTTTCACTAAATACAGGTGATTCTAGATGTCATAGCTTGAATTGCAAGTGTACTGGTCAATTAAACTTCCAAAATTTATTTTGCATTAAGAAGTTATGATATTTTTACAGATGAAATGCTTACTATGGTGAATGCAAATAATTTCTAGTTGATTTTTTTCACAAATGTTACATTATTGTGTGCCTATTATATCCCAAAATTTTACATGAAGGATGTTTCCTCATTGAAGTGTGAGTGTTACATGGAAAATGATCAAAAAAATAGTGAACGATGATACTACATCCTTTTAATTATCCCTTTACACAAAAACACATAAAGAGCTCTCCATTTCAAATGAAAACCCTTTATGCAAGGAAAATCCTTTATTTTCTCGTCAATGAAAACCCATTTTCTTAATGAACATGACAGATATAGAAATGGCAGATTTATATACTTGCTAGCTATCCGCCTCACCTGTTGAATGCATTTAGGTAGTGTAGTTCCTTGGCTCTCATTTGGCCTCAATGAAAAACCATCTTCCTAACCAATAGTTGTTCAATTCTTCATAGTGAAATTTGAAAACCCTCAAAACAAAAAACATAAACAACTATGCATTTGAAAGGAAAACCCTACACACAAACAAAACATTTTATTTTTCCATCAATGAAAACCCTTTTTCTTTAACCAATATTCATTCAATTCTTTTCAAAAAACCCATTTAACCACTATTCAATACTTCATAGAAACCCATTTAACAACCATGCTTGATAGTTCCTATAGAATGAAAAAATAGCACATACAATGGCAGATATACATACCTATTGGCTAGCCACTACGCCTATTGAATGTGTTTCTCTCATTCGGTCTCCATTCCATTGTCTATGCTCTCCAACAAAATGAAAAATGAAATGTCACAAATGGAAAATTTTATCTCTCTAAACACGGTAAAAATATAGACAAAACACACCTAGATGCACATAAAAAATGATTTTTTTTTACTCTGGTTCGGCCACCTACAACTCCATTTTGTCACCCACGCATCCCTCCCCACCCAACAAACTGCAGAATGAAAATGTGGAAAATGTGATGTTTAGGTTCTTTTTGTCTATCTTTTTGACTTTCCCGCCAAGCCACACATCATTTTCTAGTGAGAGACATTTGACGACACGCGACTAACTGTTCGCCAAGTCTTTCGATCGCTGCCTTTTATCCAACACATGGGATGGGGGATGGGGGGTATGATATCATGTTACATACATAGGTTTTTTTTGTCTATGAGTTAACTTCTCCCATTAAGACATGTGTTTTAATATGTAAGAAGTACTATTATTGGTAAACACTCTGTGTTGTGGGTTTTATCATTATGCAGGTTAAAAGTGAAAGGTTGGAGAGCAGGTGGGGGAGACAAAAAACCAATGGAATTGAGGTGAGGGGTTTGTAACTGATTGGGTTGTCACTTGTAAAGGGTTTTAAAACATTGTGTGGGTTGCAGATTTCGAAAAACCAGTGTTTTGTAACCTAAAATTTTACACAACAGTATGAATATTCGTCTTGAAAAGATTTTGTTATTTAGACCGTAGGAATGCAATGAAAGGAACAATTTTTAAACACCCAGTGTTTTCCAACAACCATTAAAACTTTGTATGATTGCAGTTTGGAAAACACAGTGGGATGTGAGTGCATGATTTATGAAACCTTCAACCCACACAATGTTGTAAAATGCTTAAAACATACATAACAACATACATAGAAACATACATAACATGACGAGATGGTATAGTGCAGGGCTTGCCAAGATGGATGATAAAAGTTATGAAATCAATAGATGGGAGGGAACATCACGGTGAGGAAAGTGACGAGGTGTCTCATTGTATCGAATTACACCAATGTTGTTTTTCCTTATGCAAGAATCTATCCATTCACTGTGTGAGGGAAGGGCGTTGTTGTGATTAAGACATGTTTTTTAAATTGTAACAAGGACTATTCTTGGAAAACACTCAATGTTCTTGGTTTTCTCATTTTGCAGGGAGTTGTAGGTCAAGGATATGTAAGACTATCCAAATTCACCTGAGGGATGAGTAACCAATTGGGTTGTTACTTGTAAAGGGTTTGAAAATAGTATTTGGCTTGCAGGTTTCATAACACCCAATGTTTTCAAACTTGCAATTACACATAGACAATATGAATGTAATGAAAATGTTCTAGTTATTTACACAGTGAGAACCCAATTGGTTGGTTACACCTCAGTTGATTTTGGATACTTTTATGTATCCCCCAAAGACTATTATATTGAGAGTATGAATGTATTCAACAACCCATACTTTCAGCAAATATTCCATTTCAATATCGTTATACGTTTGGAACAAAAAATACACATAATAGTTGCAAGATGGAAAACACATAGGGTTGTGACTCACTTCTAAATTCTTGTTCAATGATAAGTTTATGTTATGCAGACTATAAAAATGTTTTTAAGTTCACCTTCATATTTTATAACAATCCTCACTTTTAGAAAATATTCCATTTCAATTTCGTCATACATTTGGAACAGAAAATGCACATACAAGTTGCATGATGGAAAACACATAGGGTTGTGACTCACTTCTCAATTCTTATTCAATGAGCACTTTGTATTATGCAGATTATAACAATAGTCATTTGGTTGTGTGTTTATAATGTGCATTCTATTTATGTTAATATGAAATATACCAGTAGACGATGCCACCTGAAGTCTTATTGTTTATGGTACCTTGCTTATAAATGAAAGAAAAAGATTGACATTTAAATCATTTGAGGTTGACTATTTTTCTCATCATGGATACTTTCAAATGAATAATCTTATTAAATTCTATTTGTAATAGTAAAAATGAAATTTCACTATCTTCATTTGATTGTAACAAGAAAAAATTCTCGTATTATTTGCAGTGTTGGAAAACACACCATCCCATGTCAGTTATTTGCTTGTGAATTTTTTTTGTTTCCTACGCACCAAGAACGTAAGGAAGTCCACCTTAAAATTTGTTTTCTTATGATTGAAAAAATATATGCTTTCTTATAGAAGATGGTGCAATAAATTTTAGAACGTTAACTTTCTTGTAACACTTGCAACTTTTTTACACATTATAGAAAACCAAGGATGTGTACTTTTAAAGGGAAAGTGGAAGAAAGTGGGAGAAAGGGTAATTTTAAAATCTTCTTTTTAACATGTATTTTGATATTTTGAATGAATTGGTTGCATGTATTTGAATTTGATGTGACGTTTACATTCCCACCATTAGAGGGAAATGATGGACAAGGAAGTGGTGGGGATGAGCAACTTAGTGTCCATTTGAGACAAGAAAATGTGCCTCGATAGGTAGCAAGAAGAAAGGGTGTCTGGGGAGGAGAACATTTTCCTGGGTAGAAATTTTGAGAAATAGGAAACTCGTTATCCTTCTACATTGATGTAATAGGACAACGAGTTTTCAATTTCTCAATTTCTAGCAAGGAAGCAAAAAAATTGAGCCTTGACCTTATTGGCGACGTTTCTTGGATAGAGTTTTCAATATCTTGAATACTTTTATGTGCCATTGTAGTCACTTTTTGCTCAAATTTTAGAGTGTCTTTGTGATTTCATTTAGAAATTTTCATTTCTATTATGAATATGTTGATTTTGTTAGCATATTGGAAAACACATTGTCCCCGATTCTTTTAGAGGAAGAAAATGGAAGAAAGAGTAATTTTGAAATATGCTTTTGAAGGTATATTTTCATATTTTGAATGAATTCATTACATGCATTTTAGTTTTATGTGACATTAACATTCTTCACGTTACATGGTAAGGATGAAAAAGGAAGTGGTAGGTGTGAAGAAATGTTGCTAATTAGAGCTAGGCCTAATTTTATCGATTCTTGACACTAGCCTGCTCAATTTCTGTCAAAGAAGCAATAAAATCGAGCCTTGATTATTGGTGACATTTCTTAAACTTTTATGAGTTGTGAAACAACACCTTTGAATTTTGACCTATCAGTTGTGCAACACCTTTGAATTTTTACCTTTATCAGTTGTGCAACAACAACTTTGAAATTTGACCTATTAGGTGTGCAACAACACCTTCCATTGTTGTCTTTGTTTTATCAAATTTCCATCTTTTAGATTGCAACTCTCTTTGAACAAAATTAAGCTCCTCTCCTATTAACCATGAAAACTTCTTCTTATGTTTTAATTCCTTTTCAAAGTGGTTAATTTTAGTCTTCGGTTTTTTTTCTCCACTTTGATCATTTCCAACTATTGTTTTTGTATTGTCTTTATCATCAGAGTGTGCATACATTTCTTTTGGCAAGCTCGTTAGGGAACTTGTCTACCTTTTCCAATAAGAATTTCATGCCTCCACCCAAATGATTCCCTTTTTTTTCACTTAGATATAGTATTTCCTTTTCCTTATCATCCATTTCTAATTGTATTTATTCCATGAAATTGCTAACTTCAAGAATGCATGGCTTCATTTTTTCAACTCCACTTATAGCATCATCTCTCTCTTTCTTTGCTTGCACAAATTCATATGCAATAGAAAACCTTTTGAGTTAATCGACTTCTTCATTGCCATTTTCCCCTTGCACATGCTCCTTCCTCCACTTCTAATGAGCAGGAACAACCTCTCCAGTCAATACATTATCTATCTCATTCACTTTGGTCTGCTTCTTCCCAAGTGTTTTTAGAGCAGATTTATTTTTATCATTACATAATTTCTAGTACGTCCTCGTATTTTTTTTATTACTAGCATGTCATACAATCCTCATAACAAATATTTTTGGGATTCTATCATATTTATTGCAAGAAAAGGGATAGATTTTTGAATGTATTGAATACTTTCTGCACCTTTGTAGCTACTTTTTTCCCACATACTACATCAACCTCTCTTAGAATCTCATGAAAGTACTCAATACATAAAACTCTATCATATGAAAAAAAGGAAAACACAATGACAAGGACAGTTGTCATAAGTTAAACCAAAGGGAAAAGTAAAATAGCTAATCAGTCATGGATGGAATTGGGAATAAAATTGATAATGGAAAAGAGAGTGCTCACCATAGGTATACTTAAATCTTGAGGTGACTATCCTACTATTGCTTCAAGGTTCATGACACAATCTACTAAAAAATTCTTGCTGATTCATACCTTGTTAATTGTACCTATGATATTGCATTATATATGTCTAATGCACTTCACCTTTAAATGTCCATATTGAAATACAATAATAAACTATAATACAAAATACAGTAATAAACACCAATAAAGAGTAATACAAAATATCTTTCATTCAATAGTAGTGTTCCAAAATAGTAGATCTAGTTTTACAATAGTGAAGGGGTTGTTGTTTTTACATCCTGTATTTTCCAATATTTAGTTAAACAAAACAGTATTCATGTAATAAATAGTAATAAAGAGTAATACAAAAAACAATAATAAATAGTAATAAAGAGTAATACAAAATATCTTTCATTCAACAATAGTGTTTCAATACAGTAATACAAAATAAAATTCCAAGTTTCTATTTTTCATTTAATAAGTCTTTGCGCATCCTAATCAAATTCAGTCTTTACATTTTCAATCTTTATATTTCTACCCTCATCTGAATGACAGGGGCAGACTATACCAAGCCACAGAATAATGTTTTCATCATTTGTTGGAACTAGTGTGGGGTGGTCTAGTAGTATGCAGAGGGCATGATATATCTCTCGTATATCCTCCTCAATGTGTGGCTCGACAACATGATCATGCAATTTCATTGCTTAGTCAAAAAAATGAGGACCCTCTTGTTGTAGGCTGCTACTAAACATCGATTTTACACACCTCATATCTGAGGATGATTCAAGAAATGAATGTGAAAATTTTCCACCAATGGGGTATACACCATGATCATCATATCTTTGGAATGCTTCCTCAAACTGTGTGTGATTTACCATTGAATTCTAGACATAACACATATAATGTGAACAGTAATACGGTTTGTGAGAAGGTCCATGGAGTTTGAGAGGAACCCGCATGCTACATCAACCACATAATAGGGGAGTACAGGTTCCATGGGCTCCGAAAATCTACTGATCTTACGTATCGCATCCTCCACCATATGAAAATTGAATTTAAAATATTTATGTAGCCTCTCCATACTGAATAGACTACCATTATTTTTCCGATTATCTCTTAGAAGCTAGCCGATGTGAATCCTTGAGTTCAACATTTTGAGTTGTACTGTCAAAAAAAGGGGAAAAAGCTATAGTAACAGATAGTGTTGCGGGCATGTAGAAAAAAAAAATTATTTACTTGCAACTACTGATTCACCCACTACTTGAGAAAATAAATAAATATCGCAATACATTTATGAAAAAAAAAGGTCTTAGTTGCATGGATATTTTTTTGTAAAACTATAGATTGGAAAACATAGGGTGCTATGAAAACAACAACCCACTCATTGTTGTAAAACCAGATCTAAGAGCACAAAAACATAATCAATTGGGTGGAGACATGAAAATATTATCTGAAACATATGAATTATGTAATCATAAATACACTTGTTGCAAATAACTTGTTAAAAGAAACATATGAATTATTTAATCATAAAAACGCTTGTTGCAAATAACTAATTAAAAGAAATAGATGGATTATGTAATCATAAATACACTCTCAAAGTTAGACAAAAAGTAGCTACAAAGGTACATGAAAGTATTCAATTTACATTCAAAACTCTATCCATTTACTTGCAAGAAACTTGACAAAATCCCAAAAATATTTGTTATGAGAATAGTAAGACATGCTAGTAATAAAAAAAATCTTAGGACGTATTGGAAAGTATGTAACAATAAAAAGGAAACTTCTCTAAAACACTTGGGAAGAAGCAAAACAAAGTGAATGAGATAGATAATGTATTGACTGAAGAGATTGTTCCTACTCATGAGAAGTGGAGGAAGGAGCATGTGTAGTATGTGCAAGGGGAGAATGACGATGAAGAAGTTGATTAACTTGAAAGGTTTTTGATTACATATGAATTTGTGCAAGCAAAGAAAGAGAGAGATGATTCTATAAGTGGAGTTGAACAAATGAGGCCAAGCATTCTTGAAGTTAGCAATTCCATGGAACAAATAAAAATGGAAATTGATGATAAGGAAAAGGCAATACTAGATCTAAGTACAAAAAGAGAGAATCAGTTGGGTGGAGGCATGAAATTATTATCAGAAAAGGCAGACAAGTTCCCTAATGAGCTTTCCAAAAGAAACGTTTGTATATTCTAATGATAAAGACACTACAAAAAAAATAGTTGGAAATGCTCAAAGTGGAGAAAAACAACCAAAGACTAAAATTAACTACTTAGAAATGGAATTAAAACACAAGATGATGTAGAGGTAAGGTTACTCCAAACTAACACAAATTCAATGAATTTTGCAAGACCAAAACTCAAACACTTCAAACAAATGATTTTTCTCATAATCTTCCACTATGCTTTTATGAGAGCAACAAATAAGGTTTATTTGACATAAATTTTAGATAACAACTCCCACATGTTTTGTATACCCATAAAATTTGGTCCTTCTATAACATATCTTACATGCAGGTGGGGTTACTTTGGAACATATCCCTCAAAAACGTGTTGCTACGTTGTCCCAAAGGTCCAATTCTACAAACCTATCTTAAGTAAAATGACCATAAAACACTCAAAAATCAATGAAATTCGATGAGAGAAAAACCAACAGAAATATAATTAAATTCTCCATCTAGTAAAATAAACTAGAAATCATAAAAATTCTGTACAAAAATGTACAATGCTCTGAAACAACAAAAAAACATTGGAAGTTTTAAAAAAATAGGGATTTATATTGAGTTCTCTTCAAAATACAAGCCACCACCCTTGATATCACCTTCTAAAGGCCAATTTAAACATATTACATCATTTTCTCAACTTCCCTTTGAGTTTCAATGACCAAATAACTTATTTTCCCATAATGACCCTTCATATTCCTCATTTTTACAACTTTGCAATTTGACAACTTTTGCAAGATTTAAAATATTTGCAAAATTGACCCCAAATGACACTAATTACATTTTAAATGGTCTATTATGACCTTATTACATCACATTTAGACTCAACAAGACAAAAGCTCAACATTAGACTAAAAATGCATAATTTGACTAGGTGCCCGTGCACCATACTACCAGAGAAAGAAGAATTCAAGTCCCTTTTGAATTGAAGGTAGGAATTCTATTGCTTTATTTCTTCTATCTTCTGCCTTTGTCTTCCTTAGAAGAGTTCCTTGTTGGCTTCATCTTGAATTTTTGTTTATCCTTCCTTAAGGCTGCAATAACACAACTCCTTTTACCCAAACTTGTCATGCTAGATACTGCTCTCCTCCTGAGGTCTAAACAATCAGCAACCCTTTCCTTTTCTTGGCTAGTTTCAACCTGACATGGAACCTTTGTCTTGAAATCAAACCACTCAACATCATCTTCACCCATTTGTGTGATCAATGCAAACATATAATAGGCTGCACCCTTGTCTTCCATTACCTTGATAATTTTGTCTTCCCACTTTGCATGAGAACTAACTCCTTGCCTTGTAACATTGTCTATTACCACCTTAACATGTTCTTGAAACAAATTTTGAACCTCAAATGGTAATGTATCAAGCCTAACTACTGTTATAATAGTCATATATTTACTCACCCTTTTATCATCTACTTCTTCCTCTTGTCTTGCCTTTTGTTCTTTAATCAAGGACTCCTTAATGTCTGATTTTGCTACTCCCACTTGTCTTCTTCTCTGAACAATCTTCTTGATAGGCCACATAATCTTCTTCTTTATTGGTTAATGTCAACCTTGTTCTTGGTTTGATCTTTCAAGAAACTATTGCATCTCAAGGTCTATTCTTTCTCGTTATTTTTCCATTTGTTCCAAGACTTGCCTCAATTATTTTATCCCTTGGTCAATCTCCATTTGTTTTGTCTTTTATTTTTCCTTCTTCATCTCTTTTCCCTCTTTTTCCATCACTTGTTTCCTCTTTAGTGAACCCTCACTCTACAATTATCTCTTCAACACATCCATCTTTCTCTTTCTCCAAGAAAGTATTTTTTACCTTACTGCTTGTCTTCGTGATACCTCACCTAGGTTTCCTCTTTTCTTCACTACCTAGTCTCTTGGCATCTAGGTTCTTTCTTCAACCTGCAAAAAGACAACACACACAAACACGTAAATTTCCTTTCCTAGAGTCTTCTAGCTCTGATAACAATTGATGCAAAGGTAAGGGGACTCCAAACTAACACAAATTCAATGAAATTTGCAAGACCAAAACTCTAACACTTCAAACAAATGATTTTTCTCATAATCTTCCACTATGCTTTAATGAGAGTAGCTAATAAGGTATTTTTGACATAAATTTCAGATAAAAACTCCAACACATGACCTAAAACCTATTTTGGATACCCATTTGGCCCTTCTATAACATATCTTACATGCAGGTGGGGTTATTTTGGAACATATCCCTCAAAAACTTGCTGCTACGCTGTCCCAAAGGCCCAATTCTGCAAATCTATCTTAAGTAAAATAGCCATAAAACACTCGAAACTCAATGAAATTCAATTAGACAAAAACCTACAAAAATCTAATTAAATTATCCATCCAGTACAATAAACTAGAAATCATAAAAATTCTGTAAAAAAATGTACAATGCTCTGGAACAACAAAAAACATTAGAATTTTCAGAAAAAAATAGGGGTTTTATATTGAGTTGTCTTCAAAATACAAGCCACCACCCTTGGTCTCACCTTCTCAAGGCCAATTAAAACATATTGCATTAGTTTCCCAACTTCCCTTTGAGTTTCAATGATGAAATAACTTCTTTTCCCACAATGACCCTTCATATTCCTCATTTTTGCAACTTTGCAATTTGACAACTTTTGCAAAGTTGACAACGTTTTGCAAGATTTACAACATTTGCAAGATTGACCCCAAATGACACTAAGTACATTGAAAATGGTCTATTGTGACCTTATTACATCACATTTAGACTTAACAACACAAAAAATAATAAGTTAAATTAACACACCAATGAAACATTAGATTAAAGGAAACTAATTAAAAGTAAAATGAACTCTAAACAATAGCTCCTTGAAAAGTGTTCCATTGTACTCTATCTCCAAGGATCTGTTGTAAATTTTTGGCTCTCAATTGGTGTATGCAACAACTTTGGCAGAATGACAACTTAGAGAATGAGTTTATGCAACATGCATGTCCATTGCTAAATGATTTAAGCTATGATATGAAACTAAAATGCTATGAACTTGAAATGCTATGCTAAAATGTTGATTCGAATGCAACTATAGTAACTGCGCTAAATTCACAAAATCTAGGATGAATTCGACTCACTAAAGGGTTGCATTTATAATTTTTGGAGGCAAGAATCTAGTTGGCAAAGATCAACGGTCAAATCCAAACCTATCAAGATGAACGGTGAGAGATTCTGGAGGTTGAGAGAAAGGTGGAAGGTTGAGAGAACAATGGAGAATGTTTTCAACCCACAAAACTATTTCACTTCAAAAATGGAGACAACATGCGATTTGTCTTTTTTAATTATGAGAGTTGGTTGAAAGTTGAAGATAAATTCCCAATTAAATAAATAAATTTATTTAATTACATGTGACATGGATTTTAGAAGCTTCCATAATTAAATAAATAATATTGAATTATGTGAGAGATGAAAAAGGTGTGGAATTAAATATTTATATAATATTTAATTATGTGAGAGGTGAAGGAAAAAGTGTTAAATTAAATATTTATAATATTTAATTTAAATATGGAGTGAAGGATGAGTTAGAAGAATATTCCATAATTTGAATATAAAAAATCAAACTTAGAATAATATGATAATTAATATAAATAAATTATGAAATTTATTTAATTTAATTAAGAGGAAGATAATAATAATTAAATAAATTTATTTATTTAATTAAGCTAGAAGAATTAGAAAAATGAACAATATAAATAAATAATTAAATTTATTTATATGTAGATGACTTTAGAATATTAATTAAATAATTCATATTTAATTAATT
This sequence comes from Sequoiadendron giganteum, assembly GCA_007115665.2. Taxonomy (NCBI): domain Eukaryota; kingdom Viridiplantae; phylum Streptophyta; class Pinopsida; order Cupressales; family Cupressaceae; genus Sequoiadendron; species Sequoiadendron giganteum. The sequence goes on from CM021102.1 coordinate 552,616,775, forward strand.
AACAGGTTTTGCAATGACCATTTTTAGATGTATACATTTTTCCCCTCTTTGAAGTGATGTGTTTTATGCATTGCTTCAAAGAAAAATTCAGATTTCGAGAATTTGTCCCTGACTTTGAGATTTGGAATGATGATGCTATATGCCCCCTCGGGTGATGAATTAGATAAAGTTTTGAATTTTTCGGATTTTTTTAGAATTTTTTTGATGATTTTTGAAAATTTACATTGATTTGATGTCCGATTCATTAACTGATAAAGATGATTTAATGAAAATTGCTATTGAAGGATTGATATGAAGATGATGATGATGATTTTGATAATTGATCTCATGATAGGTGAGAGTCAATGATAGGATTATGATGATTGACCTCATGATAGGTGAGGATCAATTATAGGTTGATAGATGATGGATCGATTAGATGAAAGGCGAGATTAGGAAGATGATGAAAAATGATGGACAAGAGAGGATGGTAAGCGATAGGAGATTGGGAAGATAAAAGGAGAAGAAAGAAAGCACAAATGGATTAAAAAATAAATATGATGTTGCCCCAGTCAAACTACAAGCCAATATGGATTGATGATGATGATGATAGTGTTGTTGATAAGGGAAGGATACATCTCGAAAAAACACAAGGATAGGGAAGGATACATCCCAATGATGATGATAATGATCAAGGCTTGTAGTAAGGCTAGGAACAAGACCAAAGGTATGATTAAATGATTTGTGCTAGATTGAATGGATAGAATTAGATGGAATTGGAAGAAGTGATTGGATGGATAGAATTAGATGAAATTGGAAGAAGTGATTGGATGGATAGAATTAGATGAGATCGGGTGATGCTTTATGATGATATGAGATGGATTTTATTATGCAGATGAGATGTGATGGACATGATAATGCTCATGCACAAACTAATATGGATACAATCTATATGAATCATGCAATCCTAACTATGCAAAATGAACTACACACTGTGTTGTGCAGTTTTTGCACACACGCCCCACTGAAAGTTGGGACCCTCGTTTCTTGTTTTTTTTTTGGTGTCTTGGCAGTTCTTTTGGGGTTTTTCCTTTCCTGGGAATGTGCTTTGATGTTCATCCTACTAGTTGGGGTGGCCCATTTGTGAATTTTATTGAAAACCTTAAGTTCTGGGTATGGTTCGGGCTTTCACCATTTTTGGGAAAAATCCCCATGGCCGGATTTTCTCAGTTTTCCTTTGGAGTCTGGAAGTGGTTACCTTTCTACTCAAATCCGGGGAAATCCATAGTGTCCAGATTTTTTTGAAGTTTGTGGCTCTATCAGATTTTTGAATTTTGGTCTTGGTTGTCTTGTCGATCACATTAATGGCGATTGCACAACTTTTGGGGCGATGATATATTGAATTTTGGGAAGTAATTGGCCATTTGAGTTTGTTTATTTGCTTTTCATTTGAGTTTTGATTACTGGAGCTTGTGGTGTGTTGCTAGATCGTGCATTTCAAAGTGATTTCGAGTGTTGCATTTGAATTTTGTGAGCATTGTTCATATTTTTCTTGCATTTGAGGGTTATTTGTTGCCATCACCGGTTTCAGCTCTTTCTACTCTCATGGTATGTAGATATGCTCTATTCCTTTGTTGGTCTTCGATCGATTTGCTTTGCGTGCTTTTGTGTCATTCATTGCTGTGTTCTTGCTTGCGTGTGCGTGCCATGTCTGGGAATTTGGGTTTTTTGTGTCTTGCTGCTTTGTTTGGGTGTATGTTTTCAATTTTTATTGGGCTGGTCTTTTCATTGCTGGTTGGTGGGGCTTTCTTTCATTTCTCCTAAACTCCCTATCTTTGTTTGTAAGTAAGTCATGATTGGGCATTCCGTGTTCCCATGGTGGAGCTTTTAGGGTTCTCAACCTAGGGCATAGCCAATCCCTCTGGAATTGTTGAGAGGTGAGTTTTGAGTTCATGATTGATCTATTGGAGGTTTAGGTTTAAACATTGTTAGGCGGTGGACTCATGGTCCATGTCCATTTTGATCTATTCTAGGTGAAGACAAGGAAGCCATAGGTGTTCAAGCTTTTTTTGCATTCACAGAATTCTGCCTCGGGTGGATTCCCCCAGGTTTCCCTGTCTTTCCTTTGTTCTTCATATTTTGCTATTTAAACCGTACTTTTGTCTGCCTCACGAAAATCCGCTTCCTCCGTATTTTCCCGATGTCCGTGGTTGGGTCATTTTATCGATTTCATGCTTCCATGATAAATCTATTTTACTTCCCTTGAAATCCGTTTCGTTCGGATTTTCTCGGATGTTCCATGCCTTCTTCATTTTCTCGGATTGATTAAAACTATTGCTATTTTCGTCTCTAGCAGATTCTTCTGAAGTATTGTGGAAATGAAGAATTTGATGATTATATGAGGAATTCACTTGTTGATAAAGCATTTGGATGATCAAATGAGCTTATGCTAAGTGGTTTAAGGTTATTTCTTGTTTACATTGATTAATTGAAATGATATTGGGGGGTTTGTATGTTTGTCCCATTGGATTCTGCCTGGTCTGGATTTCCTCGGAATTCCTCTCCAATTTGGATTTCGTGAAGAGGGCTAAGTCCTGAACTTTGAGATATGGATTTCTTGCATTTGTGGTTTCTCTGGGATCTAATTTTGGTTGTCTTTAATTATTTACAGGTAGGATCAAGATAGGATGTTGCTGGGTGTGGCAAGGGAAAGGCAACCAATCCAAGTGCAAAACGTTCTGCTATCTCTGATGCAGAAAAGGATATTGAGGAGTATGAAAGCTCCAGTACTGTAATTGTGGGCAGATTGAAGAGGGCTGTACAAACCAGGCATGAGTTGGAAAGAGATAATGAGAAACTAAAGAGGTACTTGCAGGAGTTGATGAAATCCTTGCAGTCTATTGGCTCCTCTTCCTCCTCTAATGCGGGTTTCTTACCTTAAGAAACAATCTATGAGCTTGAGAAGATGAAAGGCACTACACACGCCACAGTTTCCTGGTTGGAGGGAGTTCAAACCAAAGGAGATGGCTCCATCAAGGATATATTGGTGATTGGAGGATATGCCATGAGGTCGGTAGACTAGTTGAAAATTGTGCTTGCTCAAGATAAAGAGGATACTGATCTCCTAATGCAGAAAACAAAAACAATCATGGAGTTTACTGAGGATAAACTGGTAAAGAGTGGGTTCTTCCTTTCCCAAGGGTTTCTGAGCCTTGGGAATGGTTCGAGATCTTACAGATGAGGCAAAGATCCTTGAAGAAGATTAACAAACAAGGGAGGCAGATTGAGGACACTCTGATTGGTATTCATGAGAAGTGTATCTCCTTCTTTGAAATTATGACAGGAAGGAAGAATTTTGCTCCAAAGCATCTCAATCTGGAGCAACTTAGGAAATGGTGGAGAGATGTTTATTCTCCAATTAGTGAAGGTCGAGTCACTAAACATCATCTAGATGATGTTGCAACCTACATTGCAGTTATTGACAGATATTTAACTAATAGGGCTGATTGGGATGGTATAGTAATGCAGGCAAGAGATGGCATTAAGTCTCTTGAAGGAAGAGTTAGGGTTTTGCCTCTACCACCTATTGTTGAGCTAGACAGAGTGTTATTAGCAGTGCATGCTGAAGAGGATTGAGATAAAGACAAGGATGGGAAGTAATTATATAGAGTTGCATCAAATTTTGTGCTTCCCATTATCTACATGCATTGGGCCAACTTTTTGTGACCTTAGGATGACTTGGATGAAATTGGTGCAAATTACACATTTCATATTTTATTCGAATATCTTTTGAGGCCGACCTCTTGTATGACATGTTTTTATTGAAATTCTTATTTTTGGGCCGACCTATCTTTGGGGATTCTCTATAAATTGGGCATGTTGCCTCATTTTAGGATAGGTGATATATGGTAGGCATAGAGAGATAGAATAGAGATTTCATATTTGAGCGAATTAGGGTTTATCTTCAAGCAAGTATTGTAACAGAAGGTTGGAATTGTTGCCATTTTGGATGACCTAATATAAGAATGGATATTGTGATTTGGTATCTTTCTTATGTGTAGTTTTATCTGGCATGGTTCTTTTTGTTCTATCTTTAAAATTGCTTAAGTTCATAATTAGATAGTTTGGTGATGCTTAGGGTTTCATGTTTGGAATGTTTGTAGTGATCTCTAGTCCATACTTTTTGTGGTTAGCTGACTGTTAGCTGCTTTACAAAGTTAGCCTGGGCTTAAAATTGTGCTTAGTTCATTTATAAATGTTTGTTCATATCCAATTGTAGTAGGATTGTTTTGAATGAATGCTTATGATTTGAAAATCTTTAAATACTTCAGAAGATTGCACTATTTCTGTGAAATTGCAGATTTATCTGGGTCAAACAGAAAGTAGTTTATGAGAGATTGGTCCATTTTGAGCATATTATCTTTGGCATTATCAATCTTAGGGTTAGAAGAAGTTTTAGAATTATCTCTGAAACCTTTATCTTTTGTTGTTTATTTTATTATCTGGGTTCAATTGAGGATTTCAAGTATCTATTCATTGTTCAGATCTGATAAATTCGAAGTCTAGTATTTACTTGTAGTAAGGTCCCTTTGTGATTACCAGAATTTTCACATTTATCACTGAGTTGTTTTATTGCATTGTCAAGACCTGACATTAGAGACCTTGGGGTTATCTCTTTTCCCATAGAGATTTGCCTTTCAAGAGGGATATGATATCATATCCTGTTTGAGTTGTTGTTGTGCAGAAAACACCATCAACAGATTGGTGCTAGAAGGAGGGCCTTGAATAAGCAAGTTGGAGTGTTTCCTAAATGCCATCTCTCCTAAGAGGCTCAGAAGAAGAACTAGATCTACTCCAGGAGAAGAAGAATTTCAATAATTACAAGCCTCTACTAGGTCAAGAAGGACCAGAAGAGGGGAAGAATCATCATCCGCTCAACCACTTCCCTCATCTCCATCATCCTCATGCTCATCTGACTCTAAGGGAATTCCTATTCCACAACCACAACCAATCATAACTCAACCATTACCACCCCCACCCCCACCAATGGCTTTCCTTGCTAATAATCCATCCCCATTGATCTTTAATAATTATGATGTCATGCCCAAGAACCCTGAGCATTTTTTCTCTAACTTTCATACTCATGATCCCAACAAGACAACAAAGGAGCATATTAGGATTTTCCAAACTTGTCTGAGGGATAGAGGAATTAACCATGAATATGTTGCATGCATGATTTTCCCTTATTCGCTTGGGGAAGAGGCTTTTTATTGGTACAATCACTTACCTGCTGCTTCCATCCATAATTGGACTGAACTAGAGACTGCATTTTTGCAGAAGTTTAAGATTCCCATTAGTGCCAACGAGCTATACTTGTAATTTACTGGGGTGAAAAGAAAGATTAATGAGCCAATAGGGTCATTCAATGATAGGTTCCATCGAGCATATACGAGACTCTAGGATTCTTATGCTATAAATGAAAACAATACTCTAGAGGTTTACCTTGAGGCCTTGGATAGCCTTACAACCACCTTCCTTAAGAAAAGGACTAATCCTCCAAATACTTTACTCACTGCATATGTAGAAGTTGTTAAGGTCAACACGGATTTGAGGCAACACTTATCAGGACCTCTACCATCCTTAGGACCTGCCGCTCACCCTAGATAAGTTCAAGCCCTCAATCAAGCTTTGACCAGTCATGCTCCCTTAATGAATCCAATACCATCATTGCCTTTGGTCCCTCATCCGAGACCTCCATTAAATCAAGCTCAGCCTATGACCTCCTATCCTCAACAAAGAGCTAATCAACCCCTTCATCAGCAACAAGCTGGTTTTCGTACATATTTGCAAAATTTAGAAGCCTTGAATCAGGCTATTGGTTTTGGAGGAATACCTGGATACCCTCCTGGTAATATGAACTCGACACCACCTAATGGACTAGATAAGGAATGGTTGGATGAGTTATCTGAACAGGTAAAAAAACTGAATATGGAGTTAATTTATTTGAGAAATCAAAATAGTCAACTTCAGGCTGCTCAAAAGAATATGCAATCTAACTACAGTAGGGAGAACAAGAACTATGAAAGATGGCAATATTTTGACAAAAATCAAAATTATGACAAAGGACAAGGTTCTGGTCAAAATTTTGATAAAAGACAAGGCTCTGGCCAAAATTTTGATAGAAATCAACAAGGTGGACAAGGATTTGATAGAGGCCAACCACCTAAGAAGAATAGATCATGGAATACTGGACCTAATAATGGAGGTATTCCTACTCCATTGGATCAACCTTCTACTCAGGAGAAGCCTCCAAATGGTGTGTACTTGGTGGAGGCAGCTTTATCTCGGTGGTGCAGACTCCATAAAACAAGCCAACACTCTAAGTTTGATTGTACCGAATTTCAGACTACTGCATCCATTTTTCAGTATGAAGTTGAGAAAAATTCTAGTAGTCAGGAAATTGTGCCATCGAATCCCTATGATTCTGCAGTGCTAGTGCTCAATCATGCACCATTTCCAAAAGTTGAGGAAAATGAACCAGAAGAAGAACCTAGTGATCGGGAGAATGAGGCAGAACAAGTGTTAAATGAGGATGAGATTTCCTAGTTGTTTAATGAAGAAAATGTGAATGATAATGGCCCTTTGGATGAGGAGGAAGTCAGTGTTGAAGAGGTTCAAATGTTTCAACAGCCAACAAAGAAATATTATTTGAGAAATAGACCCAATAGGAGTCCACAAGCTAAAGGTCCTTTCACTACGTCTATCCCTCCTAACAATTTTACTAATCCACCAGATCCGCAAGCTAGCAATAATCCACCTTACCCACACGTACCAACACAATACTTGGCAAAGGGAAACAATGCTAAAGTTTCTAAAGATAGGTAGGCTAGTGGCCATAAGGAGACCCATGGTGATCTGAATGTGGAGCAATTGGGTGAATATGTGATTGAAGAATTCAAGAAAGTAAAGGTAAGTCTTTCTGCCTTTGAATTGTTAAGAGTCCCTGCTATTAGGAATGCAGTTTTAGGGTCATTTAGTCCAAATATAGTACCACAGGGGGTAAGTGCCAATGAGGCTATTACCAGGTCTTCTAATTCCCAGACACCTAGAGGTTAGATCCCACTTGTAGACAAGGCGAGAGATAAAGATAAGGGTCAAGTTACACAAGCTGACACTCAGTTGAGTTTGTTTCAAGGCAAGATGGAAACCCCTCCTTTCTTAATTTATGTTCATATCTTTGGAAAGAATCTGCATAATTGTCTTCTAGACTTAGGAGCATCTACAAATGTTATGCCTTTTGTTGTTTGCAAAGCATTGGGTATTACCCCTATAGCCTCTCAAAATAAAGTTACTCAATTGGACAAAATAGAGGTAAGTGTAGTTGGAGAATTGAATATGATCCCCACACAGCTTGCATAAGATCCCAGGGTCCAACAAGTGATCAACATCCAGGTTGCTGACATTCCTAATACTTATGGGTTGATTTTAGGCAGAGATTTCACTAAGGCATTGAATGGGTATACCTTTATAGATCATTCTCACATATGGCTACCATGGAAAAGAGTTCCAAATTAGATCTGAATTGAAAGAGAACCTCGAATGAAGTATGTAATCACTGAATACCAAAATATCTCTAATGAGGTATTGGTGTTTGAAGTTAGCATGGGATATTATTATGTATTGGCTATAGTAGCTACAAATAATGAGGAAGTATTTATGTTACAGGCCCCCTAGAGGAATTCATGCCAAAGATCAGTAATTTCAAATTACTGACTGAATAATTAGATACAACGAATGACCAAGAGGACAGGAAGCTTAGTTTGTTGGATAAATTTCAGGAATTTATCCAGAAATGTATGGAGAATCAGATACAGCTAGGAGGAAGGATGAATTTTGACGAACTATTTCTTCCCAATTGGTGCAGAGTCCATGATGCTCCTCATTTCGAGTTAGAATGTGAATTGTGTCAAACTATTGTGGAATAGATATAGGAATGCATTAATCCAGTCCCAAATATTGGAATTAGTATACATAAAGGGTTAGATAATGATAGAGGTAAGAACCCAATGCTTCCTAAGAAGCCCCCCATTTGTAGCAAAGAGAAAGATAAATTAAGACCATGGGAACCTGATGGCTATTGTACATTGAGATTTGATGGATCTAAATCTAAGCAAGGTGCTGTAGTAGGATTTAAGTTGATCAGTCCTAAAGGTAAGAATTATTTTGCTGCTCACAGACTCCAATTCCAATGTACTAATAATGTTACTGAATATGAAACTTTGATTCATGGCTTGTTGATGGCATCAAGGGATAAAGTTAAGATATTATAGGTCTTTGGGGACTCTAAATTAGTAGTCAAACAAGTAAGGAAATAGTATTCATGCCGTGACAAGAGAATGACCAATTATAGGCATAGAGTGTGGGATCTCATCGAGGAATTTGATGCTTTCAATATCCAGTTGATCCCTCGAAGCAAAAAACAAGTTGCAGATTCTTTAGCACAAGCTGCTAGCACCTTGCAGCCTTTATCACTCTCAGGATTGAAGAGGTTTATAGTTGAACTCACTCCAGTACCTTCAGTGCCCGATAACATTACTAATTTCTAGGTATTTGAAGATGACAAGCATATTTTGGATTTTCTCACAAGTTATGATGTGTTTGCTTCTCAATTCATTGATGAGATGGAACCCCAAGAAGCAGAGATAGACTTGGGAGGAATCATTAACCTAAAAACCAACACTATTCCGAGGGGTATGGTGCAGCTCAAACGAATCTTTGATTTGGATAAGATAAGAGATCAAGAACAACAAGTTAAAAGGGAATCTCTCAGTAGCTAGTGTGAAACATATAATATGGGGGCATCAGATGACGTGAAGAATGTTTTTATTGGTAAGGTGTGTAATCCTAAGGAAAGGAAAGGTATTATTGATGCATTGCACATGTACCCTGATGTGATAGCCTGGAGTTATGAAGATTTGAAAACATACGATACTTCAATTATTACACACACCATTCCTTTGAAGACAAATGCCAAACCATTTAGATAGAGATAGAGGCCAATCAATGCTCTGTTAGATCCCATTATTCAGAAGGAAGTGCATAAGTTATTATCAACACGAATTATATTTCCAGTAAGACATTCGACTTGGGTTGCAAATTTGGTTCGAGTAAGGAAAAAGAATGGAGAAATCAGACTGTGTGTGGATTTTAGGAATCTGAATAGAGCATCAAAAAAGGACAATTATCTAGTTCCGTCATTGGATGAAGTACTTTAGATAGTTAATGGATCTCAGATGATGTCTTTCTTGGATGGATATTCTAGATACAACCAAGTTATGGTGCAGTATGAGGATAGGCACAAGACTCCTTCACTACAAAATGGGGAACTTTTGCTTACAGAAGGATGCTATTTGGGTTAATCAATGTCGAAGCTACATTCCAGAGAGCTATGGACATTTCCTTTAAAGATATAATTGGTAAGTGCATCATTATTTATATGGATGACTTGACAATTTTTTCTAAGAAACAAGGTGATCATATAACAAATTTATTCAAAGTATTCGAAAGGTGCAAAGAGTTTACGATTTCACTCAATCCAAGGAAGTGCATTTTTGGAGTTACAGAGGGAAAATTGTTTGGAAATATCATATTAGAATAGGGTATTGCAATTGATCCTAAATGAATAAGGGCTATCTTGAAGATACAACCTCCTACAAGTAAGAAAGAGATGAAGTCATTCTTTGGTAATATTAACTTTGTTAGAAAATTTATCACTACATTTGTAGAAATAGTGAAACGATTGAATGCTATGTTGAAACAGGAAGCAAAAGTAGAGTGGAATGTAGAAGCTAAGGAGGCATTTATAGAAATCAAGAAAGCTATTGTTGAGGCTCTAGTATTGGTAAGTCTAGATTATGCTAAACCCTTTTACATATATTTATTTGCTTCTGATCACTCTTGTGCTGGAATGCTAACCCAAAAGTCTGATCAAGGCAATGAGCATCCTATAGCCTTCATAAGTACCCCTTTAAAGGATGCAAAATTAAGGTATCACAATGTTGAAAAGTAGACTAATGCTTTGGTCAGAGCAGTGAAAAATTTCAGGCACTATATTTTGAGGAATAAGGTTTTTACCATAGTACCTAATCCTACAGTAAAGCTATTGTTAATGCAGAACGAGTTAGGTGAATGAAGAGCCAAATGGGTGACTATGTTGCAAGAATATGATATGGAGATTCAACCCATGAAATTAGTGAGAGGATAGGGACTTAAAAAGACGATGGCTGAGACAGGTCTTGATCTCACGGCTCAACACTATCACCTTCAGGAGGTATCTCCAGGGGATTGGTATGATGAAATCATTTTCTATTTGCTAAATCAAAAATGTCTTGATCACCTTAGTACAGTTCAGAGGTGAGCTTTACGCCTAAAGAGTGGAATTTTTATGATGAAAGGAGCTATCTTGTATAAAAAAAATCATGAGGGTGTATACCTGAGATGTTTGGGTAAGGAAGAGGTTGCCAGAGTGATGATTGAATTTCATGAGAAATATGGCATAGGCCATGGTTCTGCATCATCCACTGCAAATCAGATTTCGAGGGTAGGTTAATATTGGCCTACTTTGTTCAAAGATGCACACCAACATGTGAGGACTTGCCACATATGCCAAACTACAAAAAGTAAGGAAAAAAATGCAGCTCTTCCACTTCAGCCTGTCATAGAGGTAAAACCATTTGCTCAGTGGGGAATGGACTTCATAGGTCAAATTAATCCTCCATCTTCTATGGGCCACATGTATATTCTTACCATAACTGATTATTTTACTTGATGGACACAGGCTCTTGCTTGTAAATAATGTACTTCAGATGTGTTAATCAATTTTCTTGAGTCATGTATTATTAACCATTTTGGTTGTCCACTATCTTTAGTTTGTGATAATGGCCCTGCATTTGTATCACCAAAATTTTCTGATTGGGCATTTCATCACAGGATTGTTATTAAAATTTCATCCAATTATTACCCTTAGGTTAATGGTCTAGCCGAGTCTTCCAATAAGAACCTACTGACAGTTATCCATAAGTTGCTAGAACAAAATCTTAAGGATTGGCACACCCAGCTTCGATTTGCTCTCTGGGCTGACCGCACTAGACAAAAGGCATCCATAGGAACCTCTCCCTATCACTTGGTGTATGGTTTGGAACCCATGTTCCCTATCCAATTGAAGATCCCTACCCTACAGTTTATCAATGAATACTATAATTAGGAAGATAAACATGAAGCCCGTTTGGCTGAGTTGTTACACCTTGAAGAGAAAATAGATGAAGCCCTAGAAAACTTTGCTAAACATCAGGGTGTAGTGAAAAGATGGTTTGATAAGAGAGCTAAGGTGAAAGCCTTTAGAATTTTTGACTTAGATCTCTACTAGGATAAAGCCCATGACCATAAGGGAGAGCATGGTAAATTTGGTAAACTCTGGCTTGGTCCTTACTAGATTTCAGAAATTTTGGGAGATAATGCTTTTCACTTGAAAATCCTCACTAGTGAGGATATCCCGTTGCCTATCAATGGGCAGTATTTGAAGCATTATTTTTAACCTTGAGTTGTTTGTAGCTCATCTTGTACATAGCTAGATTAGTTTTGCTTTCTGCTTTGCTTTGCTTGTTTGTTTTGGTTAGTGTAGGTTTTATTTGGTTTGTCTTGCTTTCATTTTGTTTTGGCTTTTGGTTGCTTGCTTTCTTGGGGTTGTTGCATCTGTATAACAGGCTATTTGCTTGGGATTGTTCTAGAAATTTATTTTACAAACTCTAATCATCTTTTTAGAGTCAAGTGGTGGAATTCCTCTATCTAATGTCCCTTGTACTTAGAATTAGAGTCACTTGTTTGGATAAACTTTGGAATATATTTGGGGTCTAGCACCTATAACACTAAAATTTAAGATTTTGGAGTTGTATAGGGTTTTTGGGTAATTTGACCTGGTGAAAAATATTATATTCTGCTTCAGTGCCACTGTGCTCCTCATCCCTAAGTGTGAGTTTTTTTACTTATGAGGTGAAAGAAAAGCTCTATTAAATATTAAAAAAAAAAAGAGAGAGAAAAAAAGGAAAATATTGAAAATCAAAATAACTTTCACCTTATTAGGGGTATCCTAGTATCTCTACTAGGGCTATAGACGCCTGGTTGGTAGTAAAGCTATGCTTGGGAGGGTCACAATGATAACTTTGCTGAGGCTATGGACACTTGACTGGCAGCGAGGCTCTATCTAGGTTGCTTTTGAAGTTAGAATTTTTATGTAGCCTAGTCAGATTTGCTCTGGTTCCCATTGCACCTAAGGAATAAGAAATAAATGCAAAATACACACACTTGGACCCTGGAATAAGAAAAGGTCTTCTTGCTTGTGGTTTCTGATACTTTGTTCATAGGTGTCCTGATGAAAGGATTGAAACCATAGATTATGGGTCCTTGATTCTAGTTGGTCCTTGAAATGCTCTGAAGCATTTCCCCAGTGGAGTTGCCATTTGTTGTGCAATTTTTGCACACACACCCCACTGAAAGTTGGGACCCTCATTTCTTGTTTTTTTTTTTTTGTGTCTTAGCCCTTCTTTTGGGGTTTTTGCTTGCTTAGGAACGTGCTTTGATGTTCATCCTGCTAATTGGGATGGCCCATTTGTGAATTTTATTGAAAACCTTAAGTTTTGGGTACGGTTCGGGCTTTTCACTATTTTCGGGAAAATTCCCCATGGCCAAATTTTCCTGGTTTTCATTTGGAGTTTGGAAGTGCTTACCTTTCTACTAAAATCCAGGGAAATCCATAGTGTCTGGATTTTTCTGAAGTCCGTGGCTCTGTTGGATTTTTGGATTTTGGTCTTGGTTGTCTTGTCAATCGTATTAATGGCGATTTCACGACTTTTGGGGAGATGATATATTGAATTTTGGGAAGTACTTGGCCATTTGAGTTTGTTTATTTTCTTGTCATTTGAGTTTGTAGTACCGGAGCTTGTGGTGTGTTGCTAGATCATGCATTTCAGAGAGATTTCAAGTGTTGCATTTGAATTTCGTGAACATTGTTCGTATTTTGCTCGCACTTGAGGATTATTTGTTGGGATCACTGGTTTCAGTTCTTTCTACTCTCATGGTATGTAGATATGCTCTCTTCCTCTATTGGTCTTTGATCACTTTGCTTTGTGTACTTTCGTGTCATTCATTGCTTTGTTCTTGCTTGTGTGTGTGCACCATGTTTGGGCATTTGGGTTTTTTGTGTATTGCTGCTCCGTTTGGGTGTACGTTTTGAATTTTTATTGGGTTGATATTTTGATTGTTGGTTGGTGGGGCTTGCTTGCATTTCTCCTAAACTCCCTATCTTTGTTTGTAAGTAATTCATGATTGGGCATTGTGTGTTCCCATGGTAGAGGTTTTAGGGTTCTCAACCTAGGGCATAGCCAATCCCTCTCGAATTGTTGAGAGATGAGTTTTGAGTTTATATTGATCCATCAGAGTTCTAGGTTTAAACATTATCAGGCGGCAGACTCATGGTCCATGTCTGTTTTGATCTGTTTTGGGTGAAAATGAGGAAGCTGTAGGCATTTGGGTTTTCGTTGCCTTCGCAGAATTCCACCTCAGGTGGATTCCCCTGGGTTTCCCTGTCTTTCCTTTGTTCTTCATATTTTTCTATTTAAACCAAACTTTTGTCTACCTCATGGAAATCCGCTTCCTCTAGATTTTCCCAGTGTCCGTGGTTGTGTCATTCTGTCGATTTCATGCTTCCATGATAAATCTATTTTACTTCCACTAAAATCCATTCCATTCAGATTTTCCTAGATGTTTCGTGCCTTCTTCATTTTCCCAGATTGATTAAAACTGTTGCTATTTTGGGGGATTTTCGTCTCTAGTGGATTCTTCTGAAGTATTGTGGAAATGAAGAATTTGATGATTATATGAGGAATTCGCTTGTTGATAATGCATTTGGATGATCAAATGAGCTTATGCTAAGTGGTTAAAGGTTATTTCTTGTTTACATTGATTGATTGAAATGATATTGTGGGGTTTGTATGTTTGTCCCACTGGATTCCGCCTGGTCTGGATTCCTCGAAGCAAGTCCTGAACTTTGAGATATGGATTTCTTACATTTGTGGTTTCTCTGGGATCTCATTTTGGTTGTCTTTAATTGTTTGTAGGTAGGATCAGGATAGAATGTTTCTAGGCATGGCAAGGGAAAGGCAACCGATCCAAGTGTAGAAAGTTCTGCTATCTCTAATGTAGAAAAGGATATTGAGGAGTATGAAGGCTCTAGTGCTGTAATTGTGGGCAGATTGAATAGGGCTATACAAACCAGGCATGAGTTGGAAAGAGAGAATGAGAAACTGAGGAGGTACTTGTAGGAGTTGATGAAACCCTTGCAGTGTATTGGCTACTCTTCCTCCTCTGCTGCGGGTTTCTTACCTCAAGAAACAATCTCTGAGCTTGAGAAGATGAAAGGCACTACACACGCCACAGTTGGGAAAGGAAAAAGTTTGCTCCAAAGCATATCAATCTGGAGAAACTTAGGAAATGGTGGAGAGATGTTTATTCTCCAACCAGTGAAGGTCTAGTCATTGAACATCAGCTAGATGATGCTGCAACCTACATTGCAGTTATTGATAGATATTTAACTAATAGGGCTGATTGGGAGGGTACAGTAAGGTAGGCAAGAGATGAAATTAAGTCTCTTGAAAGAAGAGTTAGGGTTTTGCCTGTACCACCTATATTTTGAGTTGGACAGAGTGTTGTTGGTAGTGCATGTTGAAGAGGATCAAGCTAAAGACAAGGATGGGAAGTAATTATATAGAGCTACATCAAAGTTTGTGCTTCCCATTATCTACATGCATTGGACTGACGTTTTGTGACCCTAGGCTGACTTGGATGAAATTGGTGCAAATTGCACATTTCATATTGTATTCAAATATCTTTTGAGGCCGACCTCTTGTATGACATGTTTTTATTGTAAATTATTATTTTTAGGCCGACCTATCTTTGGGGATTCTCTATAAATTGGGCATGTTGCCTCATTTTAGGATAGGTGATATGTGGTAGGTGTAGAGAGATAGAATAGAGATTTCATATTTGAGCGAATTAGGGTTTATCTTCAAGCAAGTATTGTAGCAGAAGGCTGGAATTGTTGCCATTTTGGATGACCTAATATAAGAATGAATATTGTGATTTGGTATCTTTCTTATGTGTAGTTTTATCTGGCATGGTTCTTGTTGTTCTATCTTTAAAATTGCTTAAGTTCATAATTAGATAGTTTGGTGATGCTTAGGGTTTCATGTTTGGAATGTTTACATCGATCTCTAGTCCATACTTTTTGCAGTTAGCTAACTATTAGCTGCTTTGCAAAGTTAGCCTAGGCATTAAATTGTGCTTAGTTCATTTATAAATGTTTGTTCATATCTGGCTGTGGTAGGATTTTTTTGAATGAATGCTTATGCTTTGAAAATCTTTAAATACCTCAGAAGATTGCACTATTTCTGTGAAATTGCAGATTTATTTTGGTCAAACAGAAAGTAGTTTATGAGAGATTAGTCCATTTTGAGCATATTATCTTTGGCATTATCAATCTTAGGGTTAGAAGTAGTTTTAGAATTATCTCTAAAACATTTATCTTTTGTTTTTTATTTTATTATCGGGGTTCAATTGAGGATTTCTAGTATCAATTCATTGTTTAGATCTGATAAATTCAAATTCTAGTATTTGCTTGTAGTAAGGTCCCTTTGTGATTACCAACATTTTCACATTTATCACTGAGTTGTTTTATTGCATTGTCAAGACTTGACATTAGAGACCTTGGAGTATCTCTTTTCCCATAGAGATTTACCTTTCAAGAGGGATAGGATATCATATTCTGTTTGAGTTGTTGTTGTGCAAAAAACACCATCAACACACCATTGTCATTCTGTAAACCAATTATTTGTTTAATTTTCATCATTGAGCCTTTTGAAATGTTGAAAGTT
The DNA here is from genome assembly GCA_007115665.2 of Sequoiadendron giganteum. Lineage (NCBI taxonomy): Eukaryota > Viridiplantae > Streptophyta > Pinopsida > Cupressales > Cupressaceae > Sequoiadendron > Sequoiadendron giganteum. The sequence goes on from CM021102.1 coordinate 552,632,737, forward strand.
AGTACAAGCATCAAAGGGGATATTCACACCATAAATGTCCCGAGTACTTCTTCCATGATGTTTGATATAGCAAGTTAATACAGGAATCGAGGTATAATTGAACCAAGATGGCCTGAGTATTGTTTGCATAAACAAACAAGAGTTAACCTTTTTCCTATGAGAATTATAAAATGTCATCAATGATACGTTGTAGAGCATGTCCCCCGACAAATTTGCACAGTAATGATCAACTCATAGACAGTAGACAAAGAAAAATCATACTCCTTCCTTGCAACTCTAGTTCAGTACATCATTGAGCCACTCCAGAGATATGATGTCATCAAATTTCAAAAAAAAAAATCAACTTATGCTTTAAGTGTTCCATTCATTGTATTTAAATTAAGATCATCCAGTTTGTTTCAATTTCAATGTGTGACATGTCTCAAAGATGTTTTTACTAGACTTGATCGGATAATCGATTGTTGATCTGATACTTGACGCATGTTGTCGTTTGTCTTCTCAAAAAGTTTGAAAAGTTGATTGCCCCCAGCGAGTTCAAGATTTTGCCTCCAGTCTAGGGTGAGACATGACCAATTTATTGATGAAAGCATACAAATTTGTTGATTTTATTTTGGATTTTGGGAATATTTTGATTTTTTTTTTGGATTTTGATGTTTTTTTTTGGATTTTTTTTTATTTTGATTTTTTGATTTTGATGCTTTTTTATTTTTTGGATTTTGATATTTTTTTTATTTTTTTGGATTTTGATGTTTTTTTTTATTTGTTTGGATTTTTCAAGGACATTTAAGATGGAATGGGATGACCAATTGAAGAAACAAGATGCCCCACAATATAAGATGAGATGCATGACAAAGTATATGGTATGGAAGATTTGGATGAAGTGAATAGGATAAGATTCATGATTTTCAAGAAGATCCTTAACCTTGTCAAGATCAAAGGTGAAAATGAGGATAATGACCATGAATGATAAGAGGAAAATGGAAGATAGTAAATGGATAGGGAGATGGATATGAAAGATAATATTTGGATGATAGGGGGATGGAGGAAGGGTGGATTTGGAAGGTGATATGTTTTTAGATGGGAGATGGGGAGAAGCTTTCAGATTAGCAAATTTGGATGCCAATTTTGATTTTATTGCTTCTACGAGACTTTTAGGAATCCACATGAATTTTGATTTTGATATTTTCTTTATGGGCCTTTGTGGCCTTTGAGATTTTTCTCTTTGATTTATGGACCTTTGCGGTCTTTGAAAATTTTCTTTTGACTTGATGGGCCTTTGTGGCCTTTTGAAATTTTATTTTTCTTTGATGGGCCTTTGTGGCCTTTCGAATTTTTCTTTTGTTTTGATAGGCTTTGTGGCCTTTTGAATTTTTCTTTTGATTTTTGGATCAAATTTTCTTTTATTTTTGCATGATTCTTCGAGGAGACATGTTGATCCTTTGATACATGTGGATTTTTATATTGAATCTTTTGACATTTGGCATCCAAATTTATTCCAAAAGCAATGGGAGGAGTGTATTGAGATGAATGATATGGAGGTATGACGGATAAGTTAATGTAGGAAGAATTTTGAAAGTGGATCAAGGATGTGTGCCTTTGTTGTTCTTGAAGAATAGGAGATGGAGAAATGTGGGACCCTAATATGGATGGAAGGGTTGATGAGCTAGGGTTGGGATGATAAAGGATAAATGGAAGGTTTGATGAACTAGGATAAGGACATAGGATAGAGGGAATGTTTGATGGACTAGGATAAGGACCTAGGATGGATGGAGAGTTTGATGAACTAGGATACATAGGTTGAGCGTGAGATGTATAACCAAGGTCATGAGAATATGGATGTGCTTGGAGGAAAAGGGGTTCTAGGATACCTTTTTCATGAAGGCCTAAGCCTTGTCCTTTGTAGTTCATAATTTTGCACATTCATTTACCCATAGAATATGCATTGTTGTGAAACAAGATGCGAGTCCATTTTGAGGAGGATATGATATGGATGAAAGGATAGGTGTTGAAAGTAAACTAGAGTGGATAAAGGTGGAGGATCCCAATTTATAGGTGTAGGGTTTATGGATATCTTGAAGAGGTGTGAGAGGCTCTTGATATGGGGATGATGGGTTAATTTGATATTGAGTAGGAAATAAATCGTTAGATGAAGGAGATGGAGTAGCTTGATCATCAGATGGAAGGGAATCTTTGGATAGGATGGAAGAATTTTTTTGCTCTTGGGATGCGATGGAATCATAAGAGAGTATGGATTCATTGAATGGGGTGGATGAAGAACTTGGAAGAACATTTTGTTCTTGAGATGGAAGAGGATTATTATGGGTGAATAATGAAAGGAGGGGATCATCATATGGTTCTTGAGAGATGGGATCTTGATCAAAGATTGGAAGGGTTTGTAGAATTTTGGTATCATGGGATGGAGTGGAAAGAATGTTTTGATTGAGATGTGTAGATTGAAATGAATCATTGGATGGAGAGGATATGATAGAAGAAAGTGATTGAATGGGATCATTAACTTGGGTGGAAGAACCATGAGGTATATTTTGGATTATGGGGGATGAAGATAAATGCATGACATGACATGACATGACTATTCAATGTTATTTGATGACTTAGATTTGGGCTTCTCATTGATCCTTTGCAAAAATTCAAAAACATTGAAGTTGGATGATGTTGTTTTTGGAGGAGAAGAGGTCACGTTCATATTTCTGTCAAAATTGTTTTTAGTTGTGATCCCTTATATTTCCTTGATTTTCCCTTGTAGTGCTCTTATTTGTTGGGTAAGAGTACTAAGATCATTTAAGGGAGTTTTAGTCTTTTCAAGATCTTCTTTAATTTTCTCCATATCGTAGTGAGAGGGTGATTTAACACCTTGGTTTGCTAATAAAATAAAGTATCCTTCTTTATTTTTCTCTAAGATCTTGTCCAAAATTATGTGAAACTTTGGATCATGTTCAACTTCTTGAATCATTTCATCGATTATTTCATCATTTGAACTATTCTTAGTACGAAACCTATGAAAAGGATTTTCTTCCTTATCACCCATGTTGTAAAGTGGATCTCTTCTTTCGTCTTCTTCTTTGTGTTTTTGGGACCTTGTGACAACAAGCATATGCTTATACCAAATTTCAACTAACTTTGATCACCAAATGAAAGAGTGAAATTTTGATGGATATCTAAGTCAAAATAGAATGATGATTCTGCTGATATGACTTATAAAATTTCTAATATTTAGCTTGTGATTCCCTGGTTGAAAGGATGATGATTCTGTTGTGGGAATTAAACGAAAATAAAAAATAAAGATGAAGTTGCACTTTGTGAGGTGTGATCGTAGTTTTATGAAAATAAGGATTTTTTTTGTAAATGCTTAATCCTCCTAAGCTCTCTATTGCAAAACTTGATTGGGACGATTAGAACACATAATTTCCGATTGGGGGATGAAAGAGGAACGAATATGCTGACTATGATTATGCCTTTGAGAAAAAGCTCTTCTTTGAAAGAAAGCTCATGAATATAATGTTTTAAGGAAAAATCATCAATGAAACCTCTAACAAAGTCATGATATTGATGAATAAAAGTTATGTGTTCAAGCAAAACTTTTCAACTTTGGTATAAATTTTTTATCCTTTTCAATAGATTCTTATAATTGAGAGACTTATTTGGCTTCTTAATCTTCTTCTCTAGGGATTTCTTAGCAAAAGTTATAGACTTTGAGACCCTAAGCATAGAAAAAGACCAGACTAAATGGTAGATTTTTGGGTGTCAGAAAATTGCCTAGGTTCAAAACATAGATGCACTAAATTTTTTAGTAGATGCACTAAAACAAAGCATGAATGTGCTGAAACAGAGAACATATGCACTAAAAAAGAGAACATATGTGCAAAAACATAGCATGAATGCACTGAAATAGAACACTTATGTGCTAAAACAGAGCATAAATGCACCAAAACAAAGCATAGATGTGCCAAAATAGAGCATAGATGTGCCAAAATAGAGCATAGATGCGCCAAAACAGACATAGATGTGTTGAAATAGACCAGGGATGTGCTTAACTATCCAATCAATGCATCGAGATAAAAATGTTTTGATAGTTTGATGTTTTGGATGATCTTTATCTGATTTAAATTTGGAAAAACATGACATACAGTAGAAAACAATTGTTTGCAAATCTTAAAATCTAAAAAAAGAGTGTATGTTCTTGAGATTTTCATGGGTACTAAAAAAAATAAGCACTTCAAACAAACTCACTCTTATTTGTCAGAAAGGTCATCATAGAAACCACAACCCACATCTTAAAATTGCATCAACTTACACAGCCGTGTCACCCCCTAAAGGGCGCCCATGTTTTTTTCTTTTCCAGGTGCGTACTCAAGGTTAGATTTCTCGATCCTTCGAGTAAACAATCTGTGGAAATTATATGGTGAGTGTCTTGGGGGAAGATTCTTCCCTCCCCTTGTACTATGATTATTATGATGTTTGGATACTAACATGGTTAGCATTCTACACTATGGTTCATAGTAAAGGTATCCATTCAGCATGACAATAGATAAACTCCCTCAGGAAACCTCCCAATATTTAGAACAAATATTTTGGGGATGGTTATCTTGCTCACTTCTATTGAATATGGGTTTCCTTGAAATTCAATTTTGATTAGAGTGGGTCAGAAAACCTAGCTTTGGTTGTTCCCACTTAGGTCATTCCCATAGGGTGAGTACTTTTTCCCACTACAACAAGCCTTCTAAAGGATTTAATAAAACATGAAATGCATAAAATGAAAAAGGTAAGTCTAGCGTTTTGGTCACCCAATAAAGGGGAGAGCATAAACCTATTACCCAACAATCACAACAAACAAATGGTTCAGTTTTAAATCCAAATGATAATTTTCTACACTAAGTGAAGATGTTGCTTCACAACAAGCATTGGATTCATTTTAACCAAGATAAAATAATATTTGGTGACTATCCTAGGATTGATTAATTCTAGATTTAAGTGTCTATCCTAGGATTGCTTCATTTTACTAAAGACAAAAAAGAAAAGAAAACTCTATCCGCGGATGGTGTCGGAATCAAGATTTATTTTTACACTCCCTGTATGTGCTAAAAGAACTGGTAAATGCACTAAAATAGTTAACAAATGTGCTAAATGAACAAATAGGGATGCGCTAAAATAGTAAGTAAGTATGCTAAAAGAACTAGCAAATGCGCTAAAATAGGTCATCGAAGCACTAAAACAGTCCTCGTATGCGCTAAGCCACAACTCGTATGCGCTAAACTGCAACTCATATGCGCTAAACCTCAGCTCTAGTCCATCACCTATTAGAAAATCTACAATAAAAAGATTAAAAATGGGGCAAGGCCCCATGATGGACACCAAAAATGTGTGTGAATATGTGGAACAACTAATAAGTTTAAACCAACACACCAATGAAACATTAGATTAAAGGAAACTAATTGAAAGTAAAATAGACTCTAAACAATAGCTCCTTCAAAAAGGTTTCAATGTCCTCTTTCTCTAAGGATTTGTTGTAAGTTGTTGGCTCTCAGTTGGTGTATGCAACAACTTTGGCAGAATGACAACTTAGAGAATGAGTGTATGCAACATGCATGTCCATTGCTAAATGATTTAAGCTATGATATGAAACTAAAATGCTATGAACTTGAAATGGTATGCTAAAATGCTGATTCAAATGCAACTATAGTAACTGCACTAAATTCACAAAATCTAGGATGAGTTCAACTCACTAAAGGGTTGTATTTATAGATTTTTGGAGGCAAAAATCTAGTTGGAAAAGATCAACGGTCAAATTTGAACCTATCAAGATGAACGGTGAGAAATTCTGGAGGTTGAGAGAAAGGTGGAAGGTTGAAAGAATAATGGAGAACATTTTCAACCCACAAAACTATTTCACTTCAAAAATGGAGACAACATGTCATTTGTCTTTTTTAATTATGAGAGTTGGTTGAAAGTTGAAGATAAATTCTTAATTAAATAAATAAATTTATTTATTTACATGTGACATGGATTTTAGAAGCTTCTATAATTAAATAAATAATATTGAATTATGTGAGAGATGAAAAATGTATCTGTAAATAAATATTTAAAATATTTAATTATGTGAGAGGTGAAAGAAAAAAGTGTTAAATTAAATATTTATAATATTTAATTTAAATATGGAGTGAAGGATGAGTTAGAAGAATATTCCATTATTTGAATAGAAAAAATCAAACTTAGAATAATATGATAATTAATATAAATAAATTATGAAATTTATTTAATTTAATTAAGAGGAAGATAATAATAATTAAATAAACTTATTTATTTAAATAAGCTAGAAGAAGTAGAAAAATGAACGATATAAATAAATAATTAAATTTATTTATATGTAGATGACTTTAGAATATTAATTAAATAATTCATATTTAATTAATTAATAGGTTTTGCAATTACCATTTTTAGATGCATACAATGACCTTATTACATCACATTTAGACTTAGCAACACAAAAAATCAACATTAGACTAAAATTGCACAATTTGACTAGGTGCCCGTGCACCACAAGAAGAAGCTGTCATGGTCAATAGAAGAGGAGCTTAATGCTATTTAGAGAGAGTTGCAATCTAAAAGATAGGAATTTGATAAAACAAAGACAATAATAGAAGGTTTTTTTGCTCAAATAATAGGTCAAAAGTCAAAGGTGTTGTTGCACAAGTCATAAAAGTTTAAGATGCCAAAACAATAGTTGCATTGGAGGTTGGTGGAGGAGGGAATTTATGTAATGCAGTAGTGCATAAGTTTGCAATAATTTAGATGTTGGAAAGGGGGCATTTTTCAGCCAAGTGGTCTTCTTACTAGCGGAAATCACAAGAAAGGAGGAAAAAAGGCTATAAATTTGCAAGCTTGAAGCATTAACAATAGATGAACATCACAATGCATGTGTTCCTCAGCTCCTTTCCCATCAAAAGGAAATACAAGATTTATAAAAGAATCTATTGACATCCCACACTATGTTTTCCAACCTACAATTATTTATTGCATTTTCTTTTACCATCATATGACGATTTTGAAACCCAAATTTTAGTCCACCTAAGAGTTGTTATAAATTTTGTAGGTGACTTTCATTAAATTCTTAATGTTTAAAAAACACAAGAGTTTCATTACAACCATACTATATGTTGATGCCAAAAATTGGCAAGGTAACAACCCTCTATGGGAAACTCAGTTAAAGGGGGGACCTATTGTGCTAAACTGAGTAACCTCCGGGTTTTAAAGAAGTCGGCTCTTCTATAACTGTGGTTTTTAATGGGAAAAGGAAGCATATATAAAAAATAAAGGATCTAACTAGGGAAATGTGCCAATACTAGATGTAAGACATGATAGACCTATCTTGTAGATGCGATCTAAGGGCCCGTTCAACAATCTACTATGTTCCAAAATGAAAGGAAACAAAGATAAAATCTAAATGATTCACTCAATGACATAAAATAATATTCATACGCATTTATTGAAAAGAGGAGTCAAATACATGATCGAAATCAAAAAACTTGCATTAAAATTATAGAATTTTTGCAAATGAAATATTTAGCACCACAATGGCACAATAAAACTTTATCAAAATCTTCAAGAAAGAAGAAAGGCCAAAAAATGGCATAGTCTGCAAGTCTTTACAATAATCTAAAAAGTGGTAAAGGCTTGGTTCTTCTACCAATATTTTCCTATCAAAATTTGAACCCTTGCTTCGATGGAAGAAGCAACATTTATAATGAAACCCAGCTCGATGAGCCAATAAAAAAAAAGATCCTCTGATCATGAGAAATGGTGCATTTAGCAATGATTTCCCCTTACCGTTGCAACTGAAAAGATTCGAGCCATGAATGAAGATGCCCTAGAGTTAGATGTATCCCCTATGAATGATGAAGGTGGTCCCAATAGACCAGAGAGTTGACACGTGCAATTTACTCATGGTGGAAGTTACAAAATATGGTAGCTGGTGATAGGTTGTCGCCTGCTTAGTTCTCCTTCACGAGGAAGCCTCTAGAAGATCATGTGGAAAGCGGTCAGGGCTGACGTTCCTTCTCCCCCTTAAGAAATTAAAAAACTATGCTGTGAAGGCACGTGGAGGTATCCAAGCATATTGCGCTGAAGGTGGGATCCACCAAGGAATGTGCATGGATTGATGCTATGTGGCATGTGGTTAGGGCTCGAAAGGAGAGCAATGCAAAGGGGCATTGTAGATTGCAAACTGTTGACACGTGGAAGCATGGTGCAAGACTTTAAAAATTGAGAGGAGGAAACCTTGGGAGGAGTGCTTGGCTAACAAGTGGCAGCATTCACAATGAGACTTTGCGAAAGGAGCTCGATATTGGTTTTTAAAGGGAGAGTGTGACCAATACTTAAGCAAAATAAAATCACCTGAAGGGAGCTTGGGAATTTTATGTTCACAAATTTTGGCGACTTATCAAGGGCATTTCGCCTAGAGAATGAGGAACCCAAAAACTTCTAGCTTGTAGATCAGAGACTTATCCATTGGGCAGCGTGATTAGAGCTTAGAGAGGGTAGTCTGAAGAGGTAACCATTCATCCTTGGACGGAGTCAATATGTCGCATAGAGCTTCTTGTGCTCCATGCAGATCGATAACTTCTTTATAAGGCATCATCAACAATATACCGACCCAAGACTCGAGTTGAAAAAGGAGTTATGCAATCAGATGAGTGACGCTCTCAATATCTACTGCAACAAGGGGCTGAATGAAACTCTAAAAGGCAGATGCATCTTGTTGCTTCTCCTCAATATTTTCTATAATATGATCCAATATGGCCACTGATTCATCTTCAAGAAATGGAGATGGCAAGCCCATTTGAGTCAGGTGATAGAACCTGACCCGCATGCTTTTCATGAGTTGATCCAATTTGGTGGCACACTCGTTGGCATGAAGGATAGTTGCATGGAAGTGGATGAAATTGTTCGTTGCTTTAGCAGCGGCCTTTCAGTCTTCAATTCCTACACCTACCAAGACTTCATCTGGGACTTGATATAGCCTCTACAATAATCTCCCAGCCTTCGAAACTCTTTCAGCGATGGACTGTGGGAATTGCCGAATTGTTACACAAACATCTCTACCCAAGTTTGTTGCTTCTGCCATAAATCAGAGTGTTGGTTCTAGAGTTAGGTAGAATTCCTTCACTCTTTCCCAATATGAGACATATAACTACTAGGCCACATGAAGAAGGTTTGTTTGATCGATAGGGGGTGAGGCAGAGTCTCTCAATAAGGCAATTTTTGCATTCCTTTACTCAATATCATATGCGAGCTCCACAACCCTTTGATTTTCCACGGTGAGTTGTCCCTATAGGTCCATGATTTTGTGACCTAGCTAGCCTCAACTCACTCCTTATTTAATATTGATTGCTCTAGGGAATACCCTAGTTTTGTAACCTCATTCTCCAATTGGGCATGACAGATCTTGAAATCTGCATCTTTCTACTACATTTTTTTCTCTAGTTGAGCATGCTGATGAAGGAACTCCTCATCCTTTTTTTGTAGTTCTTATCCCAATTTTGCCAACTAGTCTTGATATTCTTGGTTCTTTTCCTACAACTCAGTGACAAAGTTAGGATCGAGGGATTGGAACTTCGCAAGTTATGCTCAAATATTTGCTTGCTCCTCCTCCCTTTGTTGGGATAAGCGCTTAAATTCAACCTCCTTGGATTTTTCCTTGGCGAGGAAGACCTCAACCCTATCCTTTATGATTTTCAGCTCTTCTTCCCTTTTCCTTAGCTGCTGATCAGACTTAAGAAAGCCGATGGTCACCACTCGTTGCGTCTCCTCCATGAGCTCCACCTTGTCTTGAGGTTGAGCTATGCTTAAATCAAGCTCGACAGTGTGCATGTTGTATTCATCTAACTACATTTCTTCTTGTGGCGTGCTGACAGTTGGGTACATAGTCACAAAATGTAGTGACTGCTGAGCCTCATTAAAAATTGTCTGTACCCTTGGTTTCGTCGGCTTCTTAGAAATTTTAGCCTTTTGCCTTTGGGATTTGATCGATTGTGCCTACCTAGTCCTATCACCTTCTGATAAGAATTCAGAGGGCAACCTAATGAGTCCACCCATGAAAGGTGCACCAAGAGGAAGGGAAAAAGGAAATGAAAGGGTGGCAGTACCAGGATAATTTTTATTTGGTACACTAAATGTCTGAGGTGAGAAGGGAGGGATAATCCAATACTCTAATAGTGGACCAGTAAGGGGATATGAAGGGAGCGGAGTCATCACGGCTTCTATCAGCTGGGAAGAGTGGATTGGCTCCAACATTGTTATGGAAGGAGATGCATCGATGAAGGTAATAGGGGTAGAGTGTGTGATGCTTTGGGATGGTGAATGAGCCAAGGCAAATGGTGTAAGGTTCCATGGAGGAGTAAGGGAAAATTGGGCCACATGAGAGAACTACGTGAAACCCTCCACGATCATTGAAGTAGAGGCTAAGATGCATTGGTCAACGCATGAAGCAAGAGGTGTTGTGGACACAAAAGTGGCAACTAAGGTTTGTGAAACCAAAGAAGAGGGAGAAAAAGATACCTTCAGTGTAGATGATTGGTGTCCTTCATCTATTGTTGGCTCCTTGCTTCCTTTAGGGTCCTGTAAACAGTCTCCAAATTATGCCTCATTTCGCTACTACTTCGTTGCCGATGACTCGTCTACTGTTTATGGTTTTAGATTATTGTGGTGAGGTTGCCATGGTCCTCCTTGCTATCCAGGTGTGAGTTAGTGAAGACCTCACACATGATATGTTAACCTGCACATTAGAGGAGACCCTGCTAGGTTGCTTCATGGATTTTCCCTTTGATTGCATCGAGACATCTTGTGTCTCTACTTCTAGTTCCACTCCTCCTTCTGACTACAATTCAACTTCTTCTGAACTAGAGTCCTTTTCACTACTCATGTCAGAATTTGGATGCTCGTTGTTCCAAATTTTTTTAAATTTTTCATCTATTTCCTTAGTATCATAAGGGGCCTAAGTGCGTTAGGTCTCCTAATGATATATCCAGAAATCATGGACCTTCTCCTCCTTCTAGTTGTAGTTCTTTAGCAGATTGTTGCGAAGAGTAGTCCCCATTTTTCTCGTCTTATCATACTGCCTAGTCGGGATGTAGAATCTAAGCCAAGGGGGCCGACCACCTTCAGTAGGGATGTATGCTAGGTCAACAATAGATTCATCTACATTTGACACCAAATTCTGATGCTTCTCCTAATAAGGTCGTGGGTAGTGTTTCACTTTGACATACTTGTTTGGTAAGTCATCATCAGGGTTGTAATTCCATTTATCACAAATCCATACCAACCCCATATGAGCTATCTTTGCTTCCAGTATGTCCTGAGCTTTTCTCTTAGCCATGACTATGATTTTGTAGCTCATCGGGAAGCTGAAAAATCCCTTCTTCTTTGCCTTTCCGCTACATAAGGTGGCATCAATAATTGATACCTGGTGGAATACCTCAAGCACCAGTATTCATTCTGTAAGACATGTCAAAAGCCGGAATGGCTCACTGATGAAGCCACATAATCGGACGAATGTGAATTCTTCGCCCATAAACTAGTCACACCTTGGGGTGAAGCTCTGCATGAACTTGGTTTGGTCCGAGTTAAACTGTAAGACATTGATGTCTCCTCTTAAATCCTACAAAATCAAATATAATAAATAATCTAAAAATGTGTAGTAGTCATACATCACAAAGAGAAGGGGAGTCCACGTGGAAACCGACTTCCTCCTTTTATTTTCGTCAAAAATTGAGAGCCCTAAACGTTTCTGGAAAAAGTCAATATTCTGATGCAAGAACATATGTGCGAGAAAGGATAGGAATCTATTGAAGCTGGTATTCTATTTTCTAGCTGAGCATATCTTGTATGAGGTATTCAAAAAAATCATACCTAAAAAAATAATGTTGCTTGTGTAATTAAAAACCCAAACCAAGTCGAAATTATTGGACCTCATTCTCAGTGTCTAGGCCACAAACAAACACCATCATCGAGAGGGAATTCTTCATATCATCCTTGAAACCTTTATGCATCACTGGGATCTGCATTGGCCTATTCTGAGCTTCTCTAAGTCTTTGAGTCTTCATGTTATAGAAACTCAGTGCAAGGTCTCTGGTCCTCCAATAGGTTTCTCCCTTCGCTGGAGTGAAATTCTCCATTTGAGGCACTTTGGAGTGAAACTCTGGGATATAAAGCATATTTTAGATAGCCGCTCTACATATAACCACACTCACCTCCCAACCCTCAATGGTGTTGGTATCTGAGTTGAAGTGTTTGATGGCCTCGTCTACCAATTCAGAGCAGTAGTGTACGAATGAGACCATATATTGTGGAAGCCCACAGTACCAACATTTCTATGCCAAGGAATCTGGGTCACTACTCCTTTTCATCCTTTCACAGGCTGCTGCTCTAAGTGATTTAGAGTTCTTTGCAAGAATGGGGTCATGAATATTTTCCCATTCTTCTTTAATTCACTTCTTATCCTTGCAAGGGTTCTTCGTTTCTACAACCCGCATATTTACCCACGTCGGTGTTTTTTGAATTCTAGGAAAAGCATAAGAGACATCCTTGAAGACGTAACTAGCTAGTGTCATGCGCATGATATTAAATAAACTCTGGGCCTCTCCTTGTTGAATCTCAGCCTGAGAACTTTGAGTAGTTTCCATCCTTCCATGAATCCTTTGCCTAGAAACTATACTAAGACGGTATGAATAGCACCTAAAGCACAATGTGAAGCTTTGAATTCACAACCAGATGACCTCCAGTTCATATCGGGGTAGTGAATTCTTCGTAATTACCTCTGTGTATAGCTCCATAGCTAGAAATTGCACCACACCTAGTTCTTTTAAAAAATTTGTTTTTCTAAGTCCTTTCATGTGCTCCAGAAGATTTATGATCTATCTAATTTTTTGCATGTGATACTTAGGTTTTCTTTAATTTCTTGCCCTCAACCGGTAGATAACTATTGCCTTTCTGCATTTAATTCGGCATATACCACCAACTCCTTTGTTCACATGAAATGAACTACTTGCCCCTTTTGAAAAGACAAGAATTCATAATTACGTTAGCGATAACGTCCCTTCAACGTGATTTTCATGGGAAATTGAGCCGTCGACTTCTTGCTTTTCACCTTCTCACATGTCTTCACCATTAATAGCTGTAAAAGCATAATTAGGTTAATGCCATATGAGTACGTTAGAAAGATTCACACTCAACCTTGGAGTTTGAAAAGGCCTATATCGTGACACCTAAGCACCTATCTATATGAGCCATCACCTAAGCTTGCCACCAATTTGCATTAATTCATTACCACTCCTTAATCCTGCACACAACAATTCGTACTTGCAGATGCAACCTAGTTGAAAAATTGAGTTGGCCTTTTGGGTTGGATTCTTGAGCTAGACTTGATTACCACCATGCTTGGGATGCAGGATACTTCAAATGTTTCTATAAAATGGCCTTGTCATAGTAGTCAAACTACACTTAGCGATTTAGCAAAAGCATTAGGCAATTTAGATAACATAATTGCTTAGGCAGTTGAGTAGGCTTTAAACTTGCATAGCGCTAGACTTAGGTGTTTTGAGCAGAGGTTGACACAATGAACACCCCAATTAGGCTAGTATACAATAAGTTTCAAATTACTTTTCTGGGAGAGATCTCGGCATCTAAAATGTATGACCAAAAACAAACACTCTTTGACTATCGTAGCCATGAAATGGGTTTTGGGTAGAGATTATATTGAGTATGAAGATAAATATCAAGTGAACACTGATATATGCTCTCATTTTTTTTCATTGCTCAACATTCAGGCTCCAAAATCCATGATACTTCATGTGACGCTTTAGATTTTACCGAAGAGGTACCTCAGAGGCCTTGGTGAAGCAGTATCTAATGCAGTGTATGGCGTAGGCCTTCTAGTAGCGAGTGACTTATGGAGGCATATTGAAGAAGATGCAGTGGTACCATGGGTACCATTTCTGAGTGGGTTTCGGATCCACTCACTTGTTGAGCACCATGAGAGGGCCACTCATGCTTGCCACTTTTTGCTGTGTCACTACAATGTAGTTCTTTTCTATGATGTGGATTGGTACACCAACTTCAGGAACCTTGTGTTCCCTCCACCACTTGTTCTTGGTGTTGGTGCTACTATTCTGGATCTTGTTGCTGTTGGTGATAACCTTCCTATTGCCCTTGAAAATGCTCCAGCTAACGAAGGCGATGCTCACATAGACGGCGACAATGTCCATGCTCCAGCAACTTGAAGATTACACAACTTTCTTTCGTTTTGTACATATATACCTGAAAGAGGGCTTGCCTATATATATATAAGGAAGCCGCATATATAGTCATACTTTTGAATGAATATATTTGCTATCTTCATCCCTTTGTCTTTATTCTTGTGCTCTCTATAACTCTTATTGAATTCTTCGCATATGAACTTAATCTCCTCAATATGAGCGTTATTGTCCTTCTTTGTTTTTGTAATAATGGGTGTTCTAAATTTTTCTGCTTCTTGTAACTGGGAAAATGTTGGAAAGAACTGACTGACAAAACATGAAAGGGAAAATAATTATATTAGTCACATATTTACACCTGTATGAAGTATCTGAAGCTTAATTGAACAACTTTAGGTGAATTCCATTAACTAGAATTCCCAATGCTTCTTGTTCCATGTTTTCTAATTCGAATGCATTATTTTTTTTGCATTGAATTATTTTGAAAGGGCCTTCCCATAGTTTGTCAAATGTTCCATGTTGTCCAAGCTTTACAACTCTTTCATTGAATTTTAGTACCAGGTCCCCACATTTTAGACCCTGGTTTGAAGCTTTCTTGTCAAACCACCTTTTAACCACCTATTGGCGGTTAGTCATGGCTATTAGGGCTTTTCCCCTTTTTTCTTGTACCTCCAATAATTCGGCCAACCAAACCTCCATAGCTTTGTTTTATTCAATCTCTAGAGACTTGAGTAGTTGTAGTGCAGGTATCTCTATAGATATTGATAACAATGCCTCCTTCCCATATACTAGCTTGTATGAAGTCTTTAGGGCTTTCTTAGGAGTTATGTGGTCTGTTGATAACGTCGTTCAAAAATTTTTATTCCATTCCTTCTCATGATCTGAACTAATCCTTTTGATGAGTCGGACCAAATTCTTGTTAGTCAACTCAGCCAGGTTGTTTCCCTGAGGGTAGTAGTTTGAGGATGTTTTCAAAAATATGCCATGTTCTAATGCGAATTGACTTACCTTGGAGCCTAGGAAAGCTTTTCCATTGTTTAAGATGACAGTATTGGGCTCGTCAAATCTCATTACCAACCCTTCGATAAAATCTACAATTTTTGCTTCTATCGCATTCTTTAGAGGTAGGGCTTCGGTCCATCGTTTGAAGTAATCGGTGTCTATTAGGATCCACTTATGACTGATGTTGGTGGCAAGGTTGATCATCTTGATGAAATCTAGTCCCCATTGCACGAAGGGTTCATCCCCTACTATGGGATTGAGAGGCATGGTGTAATTCCTTTTTCTCCCTACGTAGAATTGGCACTCTTTGTAGGCTTTTATCATTTCATAGGAGTCGTTGAAAAATGTAGGCCAGAAGTACCCAGCGTGCAAAATTTTGATAGCGATGGTCTTTGTAGAGAAGTGTCCATCTTCCAGGCTGCTATCAAAGGAACTGAGAATTTTCTTTTCTTGCTCCATGGTGACGCATCACAATAGGATGTCGTTGAAATTCCTTTTGAAAAGGATACCCTCAATAAGCGAGTACCCACTATTTTGCAGCCAGTAGAATCTCCTTCTTTGAGACAAAAGCCCTAATGGATACTTGCTGGTATGCATATATCTTACCCTATTTGTTAGCCAACAACCTTTAGGTTTAGGCTCATTTTTTAGGACTATCTCCTCTTGTTCTTCTTGAATTTCCATCTCTTCGTCGTGTGCCAAATACTCACACAACCCTCTTCCTTTGATAGTCTTTGTAGGCCTAACTTCAATGTCATATTCTAGGATCTTAGTGATCTAGTTGGCCCTATTTTTCGGTGATTTCTCATTTCATGATGTAATCTTGCACACTGGAATGTGAGACGTAAACAATTAGTTTAGTGCAAGCTATAAGGCGTCGAAACTTCTTGAGTCCTTTTACAATTGCAAAAGCTTGTCTTTTGATGAAGTTATAGTTTGTCTCATACTCCTTCAAAGTTTGAGAATGGAATTCTATAGGGTGTTCTCCCTTTCCTTCATCATCTTTCTAAATTAGAACAGTGGTGATGCTTGTCTTGCTGCTAAAAACATACATTATGAAGTCCTTTGACAAGTTGGGATTCACCAACACATGAGCTGAAGAAATAACATCTTTCACCTTCTTGAAGGCTTCCCTCACTTCTTTTGTCCATTTGAACAATTGGTATTTTTGTAACATCAGGGCGATCGATCTAATTACTCCTACAAAATTAGAGATAAAATTGCTTACAAAGTTAACTTTTCCCAAAAAATATTGTACACCTTTATTGTTTATCGGAAGAGGACAATATTTGATTTCTTTTACTCTTTCAGGATCAATAGTTATTCCATATTGGGACACTACATGTCCCAAAAATTTGCTTGCGATACTCTGAAAACACATTTTTTTGGGTTTAGGGATACCCTAAAATCCTAGACTTTTTTGAAAACATTCTCTAGATGATCAAAATGGTCATCTTTAGATTTGAAAAATACAGTCGAATCATCTAATAGATGAGGATTATATTGTTCATCAGTTCGCTGAAGGAGAAATCCATTGCCCGCTGGAAGGTAGCCCCTGCGTTTGATAGGCCGAAAGGAATTTTGGCATATGAAAATGTTCCCCACTTGGTGGTGAATGTGGTCTTGTGCTGATCTTCCACTTAAACCCAAACCTGATTGTAGCTCGAGAAACCATCTAATAGAGAGAACATCTCTAAACGTGCCATGGTCTACAAGATTAATTCCATGGAAGGCATCGGGTAGTGGTCTTTTAGTGATGCCCTATTTAGGTCATGAAATTCAACACAAAGATGAATGTATCCATTTTTCTTTCATACTGGAATAAGGTTGGATACCCACATGCTATGCTTGATTAGAAAGATAAGCTTGGACTGGATCAACTTTTCTAGCTCTTGTGCCATTAAGGCTTCAATCTTTCGATTGACAAGCCTCTATTTTTTCTAGACCGATTTAGCACCTTCTATTAGTTCGATGGTGTATTGGATGATATCAAGATCATACCCCCTAAGGTCATCATAAGACCAAGCCACAATCCCTTAATATTTTTCACAGAAGTGTATGAGCCTATCTTTATCATACTGTGAGACTTCTTTCTCGACCTTAAGTTTGCTTCCATTCTCGACCTCCAGGTCGGTGTAGTTTTCTTGGTCGGCTACAAATTTTCTTCTATCATTTCTTGCATCATCACAGTCAAACAGAGTTTTGAGAGTGACCAACCTTTTCATAAGCTTATTTGATTTCAACTGGATGAACTATCCTTTGTATGCTTCTTCAATTTTTGGTTGAAACTGATTGGCGAACCCTCTTGACTGTTGAATGAATGAGGCGATGTGTTCATCGCTTTCAAATACTTTCCAACTCTAATCTTGTCAGGAATGGAGGGTCATACGATTACTCGCACAGTATGTACATTCTTAATTAAGTTAGAGATATGATCAAATTGAGATCCTATCATGGCCATGCAATTCACATCTGAATTTTGCTCCCTTGGCACAACATGGATGTTAAAAGCTTCGAAACCTTCGATGAGGTCCCATACCTATGCCTATAAGACCACACACAGACATTTTTTGCAATGGAGATGTTTTTGACTTGGTTGATTACAAGTTCAGAATCTTTGAACACCATTAATTTTTTGATACCCATGCATTCTATGAGGCTTAGTCCTTGCACAAGACCCTCATATTTGGCTTCATTGTTTGAGCAAGCGAACTGTAAGTGGAACACCCTGAAGATCTACTCATTGGAAGTTGACATTAGGCGTATCCCAACACCTGCACCAACTTTGCATCTTGCACTATCAAAGTGTAATGTCCAGAGCTCTGAGGCTTGTTCAGGCATGGAGTCCTTTAATACCCTCGAGAACTATTGACCTTTATCATAGATGACATAGGTGCCTAAACTGATAGCATGATAATTGTTGAAAGGATTGGTGCCCACATTATTAGTCAAGAAGAATTCTTCTCGATCGGCTCCATCTTCGGTTGTCTACTCATGTTCTGACAACTTGCTACTATCATATTCTTCTTTGGCAACAGAGGTGTTAGTATCTTCGAAGTTGATCATGGCTTCATTAGCTACATGTTCTGCGTGCAGAGGTTCTGATATTATCTTCATTTTAGCCCTGTGCTTAGTTATGAGAATTAGGTGGGACCAATCCAAAGAAAGGTATCTGCCTATCTTTGAAGTGAATTCCCTAGACAGGTAGAGGCCAAACATGGGAGGGATATCGATGATCATGGTATCTTACAGAACTATGATGCTAGGATAGGAAAACAAGGTTAAGGGGAGGTCTTTAATGAGGCCTATAGTTTCGACCTTGTTCCCATCTAGCTGCATAACTCCTCTCTTTAACGGCTCATAGCTAAGCCCCAAAGTTTTAGCTATCTGCTTGGGCATGATGGTAGTGCTGGCACCAGAGTCAATCATGGAGTTGTGTAGTAGTTTCTTCCCCACAATGAGATTCAAGAAAAAAGCTTTAGGTTTCGGTTTTTCTTTTTGGGCTTCGGGTGGAGCCTCTTTTGTAGTATTCACAAGAAATTTGGCTGGAGGCGATGAGTTCATTGCATTTTTGGAATTTTGTCTTGTTGACTGCTCAGCCGTATCTTTTTGTAGGGCCTTTTGTAGTAATGACTTCTACTCTAGAATGGCTAAGATATCCCAAAGGGTTACATTAGTGGAATATTTCTTCAATTGTTCCACCACGTTGAAGGGTGGCAGATTTGGAGGCTTCTTCTCCTTGGATTTGGTGATAATAATCTCCTTGCGCGACTTCCATGTGACCAATTGTGGAGCAACCATGGGAGGGCCAGAGGGTTGGTCCATAATGTTTCTAGTCTGCGGAGTGATCGGTTTTCCTGTGAATCTTCTCTTCGATCGAGTGTTGTAGTCAGATTGTAATTACAAGGTTGTCGATGTAGATGTTTCATAATTGAACACTACTTCCTCCCCTTCCATCCATGAGAGGAGAGCATGGTCAAGAGATATATCATTTTCTTTCTCTAAGAGCATTACCCACATCTATGCAATGAGAACCACATTCTCCACTTGGGGAGAGGCATATGTGTATCTTGAATTCGTTGCCATGCCTTGGTTGCGTTGTTTCGCAACTTTTTGCTGCAAATTTCCATGCAGACAATTTTGAGGAATGTGAGTGTCACAGCAGGGATAGCACCATGGATTGAAATCTTCAGTGATATTTTTCTACCCTATGGTCGGCTCTTTGCTTGTACTAGTTTCAGCAGACCCCAGCGGAGTCGGTACCAACACTATTTGGTGATTTATCTGAGTTGGCGGAGTCATGCGTGCAACTCCTTAATATTGGTTATGTTGGTAGGAGGATTTCCCACTTTGATAGCCTTGGTAGGATGGTCTCAGAGGAGTGGCCTAGTTATTCTTAGTAGTGGTTACTTTGTTTGTCAAGTTTCATAACATTTCCCTTATGTTGCTCATCTCATCCTTTGAAGCACTGGGTGTAGAAGCGATATTTTGGGGTGCACTCAGATATGTTTACATATATGGGGGTGGCATGGGTGCACTTGTAGATGGAATCTCCTAAGTAGAAGCCAATATTTCAAGGAATATCAACATAATGGGCTAAGGTGGCAGCTTCCCAATGTCAATTAGGTTGTTCTTTGCCTTAATTGCTATGTTGTATGCATCTGGTAATGTGGTTTCATCGAGTGACTAGATCATCATGGAGATGTCGGCGTTGATGGACCTTAAGTAGAACATAAATGCCAACTCAGCTAGTGGTCAGATGGAATCCTGGATCCTCTTCCAAGTTGTATGGAATTGGGCATTGAAATCGATCATGGCTTCAGATGGGGCCTGCTTGATTGTTGATAGCTAGTGATATAGTGAAGACCTATCTTTGTTGTCATAAAATATTTCATAAAAAAGGATCCTCGAGATCAGCCCAAGTACCGATAGTATTAGCCGACAAAGTGCGATACCAATCTAGTGCTCTTCCTCGTAGAGAAGCAACAAGCAATCTCAGCGCTATATTTTGATCTGTAACTCCGTGCACCAGAAACACATCTACAAAATCTTGCAGATGTTTGGATGGTGTTCTCGAGCCATCTCTGATAAACTTTGGAATAGCTTTGAGAGCAGAGACCAAGATAGGGGCCCATACGATAGGTGCAATTGGGGCTACAAGGGAAATTTAAGTGTCCTAGGCCACATAATTTTGGTTTACGATGAAAATTATGGCTAGGATCTGAAAGCTCTATTGGGCGAGTTTGGGTATGCGTTTTTAATAGTGGAGGCACTAACAAGCCATAATTATTTATGGTTCATGACCTACTAATAGGCTGATGACTTATACACCCTTTTGATTTGGTATTATTAAGTGGTCCCACCGGGCATGCCAGGAAAGAGAAAAAACTGTTGATGCCAAAAATTGGCAAGGTAACAACCCTCTGTGGTAAACTCAATTAAAGGGGGAACCTATTGTGCTAAACTAAGTAACCTCTGAGTTTTAAAGAAATTGACTCTTCTATAACTATGGTTTTGAATGGGAAAATGAATCAGATATAAAAATAAATGATCTAACTAGGGCAATGCACTGAGACTAGATGTAGGGCATGATAGACCTATCTTGTAGATGTGATCTAAGGGCCCATTCAAAAATCTAGTATGTTCCAAAATGAAAGGAAACAAAGATAAAATCTAAATGATTCACTCAATGACATAAAATAATATTCATATGCATTTACTAAAAAGAGGAGTTAAAGACATGATCTAAATCAACAAACTTGCATTAAAATTATAGAAGTTCTGCAAATGAAACATTTAGCACCACAATGGCACAATAAAACTTTATCAAAATCTTCAAGAAAATAGAAAGGCCGAACAATGGCACAGTTTGCAAGTCGTTACAATAATCTAAAAAGTGGTAAAGGCCTGGTTCTTCTACCAATATTTTCCCATCAAAATTTGAACCCTTGCTTCGATGGAAGAAGCAATATTTATAATGAAATCCAGCTCGGTGAGCCAATAACAAAAAATATCCTCCCATCATGAGTAATGATGCATTTAGCAATGATTTCCCCTTGCCGTTGCAACCGAAAATATTTGAGCCATGAACGAGGATGCCCTAGAGTCAGATGCATCCCCTGTGAATGATGAAGGTGGTCCAACAAACTAGAGTGCTGAAACATGTAATTTACTCATGGCGATAGTTACAGAATATGACAGCTGGTGATAGGTTGTCGCTTGCTCAGTTCTCCTTCACGAGGAAGCCTCTAGAAGATCATGTGGAAAGCGGTCGGGGTTGATGTTCGTTCTCCCCCTTAAGTGATCAAAAAATTGCACTGTGAAGATGCATGGAGGTCTCCAAGCATACTGCACTGAAGGTGGGGTCTGCCAAGGAATGTGCGTGGACTGATGCTATGTGGCATGCAGTCAGGGCCTAAAAGGAGAGTGATGCAAAGAGGCATTACAGATTGTGAGTTGTTGACACGTGGAAGCTCGGTGCAAGCTTTTGAAAAATGAGAGGAGGAGACCTTGCATGGAGCGCTTGGATGACAAGTGGCGGCATTCACAATGAGACTTTGTGAAAGGAGCCCGATATTTCTTTTTAAAGGGAGTGTGTGGCTAATACTTAAGTTAAATAAAATCACCTGAAGGGATCTTGGGAATTTTATGTTCACACTATCTACATATAATTGCAAGTTGGAAAGCATTGTATGCTATTCAACCTACATTCCACATACTCTTCCATAACCCTCTACATGCAACAAACCAATTAGTTAGTCAGCCCTCACCTCCATCTGGTTACTTTTATGTATCCCCCACACCGCAACTCCACCTTGAACTCTACACATTTGAGCATTAAACAATAATTGAGAAGTGAGACAAGACCCTATGTGTTTTCCAACCTGCAACTATTATGTACATTTTCTATTCCAAATGTATGGAGATATTCAAATGCAATGTTTACTCAAACGAAGGGTTATTATAAAATATGAATGTTAACTTCAATACATTGTTTGGTTATAGTCTATAGAATAGGAATTAAGAAGTGACTCACAACCCAGTGTGTTTTCCAGCCTGCAATATGAAGGTGGAATTAAATACTTTATGATAGTGTATAGAACAAAAGGTGCTCATTGCAGCAAGCCATTTCAATGTCATGCATATTATATGTGTTTACACATTTATCAAACATCCAATGATACATTTGGAGACCACACTTGATTAGAATGTATATATGCTTGGAGGTGTCTATGATCTTCTATAGTGGGATGGAGTATTCAAGTTCTAAGTCTTAATCAAAAAAGAAAACCATAAACCTACCTAAAACCATGGATCAAGATGAGCCTGACATATCCTCCATCTTCCATCTCATACCTCAACATATTTATGAATTTCTTTAACTCATACCATTGAAACTTATACCCAACTCATGTCACCCTCCATGTCATCCTTTTCCTCCATTGACAAGGGAAACCAAAATGTCTTCCATGTTTAACCACGAGCTATCCATCCAATTTGACCAAAGGAACACCAAAATTCACTCTTAAATGAATACAATACCCAATGGAAAATCCTATTTCACAAAATGGTAGTCGTATTCTTCTAGTTCCACCCACGTTTACCTCATCCATCCCATGTTTATCCAGCTCATCCATTTCATGCTTTTCCACCTGCATAGCACGTATAGAAAGTCAACCATGTCACACACTTGACCTCATTGATTGAAAGCATGACATCATAGATCCCCCTTTATGTGAAGATCAAATCAATCCCTCTCATGATCCTATTCCATCTCATCATTCCATTCTATTTCATGACGCCATACCATCTCATGATCCAAGTCTATCAACTCCATACCAGAATCATAGTGTATAAATTTTTTTAATAAAGCTTTCCATCCATTCAATAAAGTAAAAACCCCCAAGGTATACGCATTTCCCTCACATCACATGGTAATCCTAAACTTTCACAAGATCCCATTCATGAACCACAAACATATAAGCTTGGTTCATCCACCTTTATAAAAGCTGGTTTTTTTCTAAAATTCCACACGCCTTCATGAGTTCCATATATTAAAACACATCTAAATTCTTATTTCCTTCACTACATACCTCCTTCAAAATACATTGGCAGATCTTTCAAACACAAAATGCCTCCCTTTAGATCAATACATCCACCTCCTCCGTCATCTTTGCCATCTATTGTTGGACCCTATCCATCAACCCTTCCATCCACCATGGGCTCATATGTTCCTAATGCATATCCTTATGTTCTATTTCAAGAACAACAAAGACACATACCCTTGAATTCCTTCCAACACCTTCCACTTCAAAATCCTCTCTTTTCATAAAATCCCTCTATGGCCAATCCAATAAATTGGGATACCAAACAAGAAATGCATAAATTGAAGAATCCACAAAAACCTAAATATCATCATGTCTCACTAAAAATACATGCCAAAATAAAGAAAAATATGCTCCAAAATCAAAAGCAAAACACTTCAAAGAAAATGGAAGGTGCCAATTAAGAAAAAATGAAAAGGCTATAAAGAAAAATAAAAAGTGAAAACAATGTGGTTTCCAAAGAAGTGAAACAATCCATGAATTCAAATAAAAAATCAAAATTATTATCCCAAATTTCTAATCCAAAAGACTCCATTATTCCACCATCATTCATTCCTCCATTACTCATTCTCCAAATAATTTTCGGTTCTTATATGCCCAAGTTTATTATCCCAACCCACTCTCAATCCTTTAACTTTGACCACCCTTAAAGGTGTGTGCCAATGTTTTTCTTTCCCATATTCCCTCATAATGACTCTAGTCCATAATTCCATCCAACCTTTATCCCTCATTCCATAGCTTTAATACAATCCTTTGTATGAATCCTTAACCCCCTTCTACCTACCCCTATCCATTCCATTATCTTTACCCATTTTCCTACCAATGTCTTTAAGTGAGAACATGTTAGCCATGTTCTATAAGAAATATTTAGTAAATGTGGTACTATCTTCCGCAAAAAGACATTTTATTCCTCCATTCATATCCATACACCTTCATCAACTTCCATTTCCATAAGCTTCTATTTCCATCGCCATTCATATCCATTCATATCCACTAGATTTCACATCCATCCACATACCCTTGCTTGTACACTTTGGGGCAAGATTTCCATTCGTATGATACTTTATTGATTATCCTATTTTCACTTATCCATCACATTTCTTCATTTATATTCCATTCTATCCACTTTATCCATCCACCTTCCTTTGATCTTGCATAAAATATTGGGGAAAAATAGCAAGGACAAGAATCTAATGCATGCTTTATACCATGTGTGTCTTCCATCCTCCATATCACTTGTCATCCATCTCATGTTTCCTTTCATTTCCATTTATCTTCCATATCCTTGTCATGTCATTATTACTTTTCATACCTCTTACCATGGGTGCATGTTATTACTTTGACATGCCATCTTTGGAGTCCTCCATAGGTCCTCTATTTCTCCTTTCTATAAGAGAAAATGTTTTGGGTTCCCTTGTCATTGGTTCAAAGCCCTCCACCCATAGCATTCCATATCTTGATCCATCTATCTTCATTCTCCATATAGGGTGTATCCTTACATGTCCTATCATTAACTCATATCATTGATCCTTATCCATCCATATCTCCTTTGGTTTTCATCTTGACTAAGGAATAAGATCATGTTTATCATTATCATTTAAATTCTTATTTATCATTGTTATGAGAAAAACATTTCAAAAAACCATAAACTCTTTAACATTCTAAAACATTGGGCTTTATTGAGTCACAACCCATTGTGTATTCTATCTTCCAACTATTTTGTGCACTGGTCCTTATCATATGCATTTGCATTTTCATTTCATTAGCATGATCTTGCATATTTATCAATTTCATATTGCAGGCATGACAACTTGTGCTTTATCTTAACTCTTGTCTCTTTTCTTCATCAATATCAATATCTTTTTATATCATTTCAATTCTTTTCACATTCTGAGGAAGCTCGTGGATGTCTACACCTTGTTTTGTATGAAGGGGATTGAGGAATAGGCAATTATTATTTCTTATGTGTGTATATTGAGTCAGTCTATCCTATGATGATTACAAAAAACATAATCAATAACAAAGGGGGATTTAGTCCACTCTATGATGAAACAAATGATCACTTAATATCCTTTCATATCCTTTCCTCCCATATCAAATATATTTCATAAGCCATTTATATTATTTCCTTGCATCACATCAATGCCTTGCATTCCTTTCTTCTTTGGATCCACCTAGGTCATTCATATTTCTAAATCTTGCATATCAATTTCTATCTACAACTAAAAAATGATCACTTCATAGCCTTTCCATTCCATTCATTTCCATATCCATCCTTTCATATCCTTTCCTCCCATATCGAATACATTTCATAAGCCATTTATATGCTTTCCTTGAATCACATCAATGCCTTGCATTCCTTTCTTCTTTGGATCCAGCTAGGTCATTCATATTTCTAAATCTTGCATATCATTTTCTATCTACAACTCAAAAATGATCACTTCATATCCTTTCCATTCCATTCATTTCCATATCTAGTCTTTCATATCCTTTCCTCCCATATCGAATACTTTTCATAACCCATTTATATGATTTGCTTGCATCTAATAAATATGTCACATTACTTTCTTCTTTACATCCACCTAGGTCATTCATATTTCTAAATCTTGCATATCATTATCTATCTACAGATGAAACATACCTTCATCTATCATAAAAATATTGAGACCATACCATATGAAGATCAATATCAAGGAAATATCAAGGTTATGCAATCAAATACTGAGGGCAACAACCATATCAAGAGTCCATGTTCAATGTGAGTTTTTTTCATTTCATGCATGCATTATCTTCTAGCTCTTAAACACAATTGAGGTCTACAATTGGTGTCTAAAAATATCAAGTGTTAACATATTCATACATAAGTCTCAAATATGTCTCTTCCTTGAGAAGTGTTACAAAAATTTTCTTAGTTGTTGTGACTGACAAACGTATGAGTTACAATTTTGTGTTCTAATTGTATACTTTGAACAGACCACATGCCTTATGTATATTTCAAAAAAATTCATACATGTCTATGCTGATGTTGTTTTTCATTGATGTCAAAGGTAATTGGAGTTGGTAATGCAAAAGGTGTTTGATGCCAACTACATGTAGAGTTAGTTTCTTCATTATGTTGTCATGGATTGGTTTGAAAGAGATTATTCATTCATTTGGTGATCTACAACCAAATTGGTTGTTGATATTCATTTTAAAGCCCTTGTTGTTCATTCTTTACTTGTTTACATGGTGTTGGTGCAAAAGGTATTAATAGTTGTTGCAAAATTTTGAAAAATTTGTTTCATGAAAAATTCACAGGTATTAAACAAGTACTCATTGCACATTCATCATTCACATTTTATTCTTGATGGCTAATACATTTTGATGTTGTGACTCAAAGGTATTAAGTGGACAGGTTTTTGGCATAAAGACATGATTGGTGTTTGTTGATGAGATCTTCATGCTTCTACAAGGATCTAAACCAATGTCAAAAGAAAAATATTTTGGATCAAAGGTATATGGTCAGAATCAAAGGTTATAGATCAATTCCATGTTTTCAAGCCCATTGAGTTTTTTTGAAGTTGTTTTGGGTTCTCTCATTGCTTGCAAGTTTTTTCTTAAACCCTATATGAGTTTCATTATGCAAACTTTATAACAGGTTTACTATTTGTTATATTTGGTTGGTGACTTACTGTAATCGGTGGAAAGACACTCCCTTTAGTTGTGTATTCATGGTTTTAAACTCATCATAAATCAGCCCTACTCCTTGGATTAAATAGCTTAGCAAGTCAATAACCTATGTAATACCACCCCTACTACTTACTTCAACAATCTACCAAGGCACTTGTAACTGCAACCTTTCATAAAATTCGATTATATATAATTTTTTGATGGATGTTCATGCCCCTTTTACTATCATATGTCTTTGTCTTATGACTACTCACCCCCATTTCATTTTCCCTAAGGCTACCTATCATATAAAAAACCTCTCTATATGCTTCATGACACTGTCCTTCTCAAAACCATTGTTTTATGTCTATGTTGCAGTATTCCTCTATCTCCTTCCTTCTTTATACTCTATCATTTCTCTCTTGAACAATGGCATACCATTGTATCATATCAGGCCTTTGCATTTCTTCCTATTTGGCTTTCAGCACTTCCCATGACATGTTATCTTTGATAGTTGAATTATTAGCCTTGATCATGGTGGTAATCTTTTTGGAATGACTGTCACATGCTTACATTTAATTTTCTCCTTTTTTATCCTTGAGAATGGTGAATGTCGTGTTGATTTTGAGAGATAAACTTTATAATTTTTTTGTCTCTTAACCGTTCTTTGAAAATGTCACCTAACACCTTCTCAAACTCTACCCTAGCTTCCTTTGTAGGGACTAACAACATAATTATTTGACTGCTACTGTTGTTATTCTAAAAAAGCCACCTTTTCAATAGTCATAAAAAACAATATCATAGGTTCGACTTTCCATTTTCATAATTTGATATTGCATATTCATTTACTCTTTTCATCTCATTGACCATACACCTTTGATACTGAAGCATTCTTCTCATGACTTTCCTTAAGGTTGTTACTCCATCAAGCATTTCTTTATGTTATGTTCACCTTCAAGATAATACTATATCCTTCATTTTATTGTCTAATAAACTTTTGTTCCTTTGACTGCCATAATGAATTTCATTGATAGGACCACCCTAGGAAGCAAGGCATGACCTCTTTTCATGGTTGTCATCAGAAGGGACTGTCATATATTTTCAAATTTTTTCTTTAATAACTTTTTCCTTTTTGTCCTTATGATGACTATTCATTACATACCACTATCATAGGTTTTCTCTACCTTCTACTTCACCAAAACTCTTGGTTGCTTCATGAATTTATCACTATCCATGGTTTACTTATGCCCCTTCTCATATAATAGATTGTTTTTATAACCATATCTCTATAACCTATTGAAGCAATCACTAGTTTTCAATTTGTGTATCTTCATATGCTTGTCCAAAAGTCTCAATCTCAATAATATAGGCTTCTCCTTGTTCACTTTTAACCTTCAAAGCTTTAGTAGCTTCCCATTATCATGATGACTAATCTATGCTTGAGTGTAATTAAACTTCCTTTTAAGGGGTTCCTGATTGAGTTCATGTGATTGGATTTTTGGACTATCATTAATAGGTTTACTATGTTCAATATTTTACTATTATGCTTTGATAGATTTTTGCAAGCATGTGTAGCCTATTCAAAAGCACCTGTTTTAGAATTTTAGCCATAGCAATAAGGAACTCAACTGTTTGATTAAATTCTTTGATAGAAATGTATGAAAAATATGGTAGCATAGACAAGGTAGTGAATTGTTTCATAAAATGCCTCAAAGAAATGTGGTCTTATGGTATGGAATTCCATGACAATCCATATAGAAGCAAGGTAGCAATATGGATTGTCATGGCATTCCATCACCACATGACCACATTTCTTTGAGGAATTTTATCAAACAGTTCATTGCCTTGTCTATGTTTTGCTTACTATTATGATTTGATATTTTTTTTGCAAGCATGCATAGCTTTTTCAAAAGAACCTATTTTAGGCTTTTAGCCATAGCAGCAAGGTAGTGAACTATTTGCTAGAATGCTTTGGTAGACATGTATGAAAAATGTGGTAGCGTAGTGAACTATTTGATATAATGCCTCAAAGAAATGTGGCCTCATGGTGATGGAATTCCATGGCAATCCATATTACAATAGCTACAATATGGATTGTCATGGCATTCCATCACCATGAGACCACATTTTTTTGAGGTATTATATCTGCAATATGGATTTTCATGTCATTCCATCACCATGAGACCACATCTCTTTGAGGAATTATAGAAAATATTTCACTATGCTACCACATTTTTCATACATGTCTACCAAAGCATTCTATCAAATACTTCACTGCCTTGTTGCTATGGCTAAAAGCCTAAAAAGGTTCTTTTGAACAAGCTACACATGCTTGCAAAAAATCTATCAAAGTATAATAGTAAATATGAATTTTCATGTCTTCCAACACCATGGATAAATACTAAATATGGATTGTTGAAAAATCTATCAAAGCATAATTCTAAATATGGATTTCCATTGCATTCCAACACCATGGTCTTGGAATACCATGACAAGACATAGACACACAATAGAAACAGTTCATTGCCTAGTCTATGGCTTGTCATGGCATTCCAATCACCATGGTGTTGCAATTCCATGAAAATCCATATTTACTATTATGCTTTGATAGTAAACACCCTATGTTGTCCAACAAGCATATACATGCACAATATGATTGTAAGTTAGAAAATATAGTGTGAGGTGATTATATGTCTGCCAAAGCATAGTGGCAACCCATATAAGCAATTATACATAGAAATAGTTCATTTCCTTGTCTATGGCTTGTCATGGTATTCCAATCACCATGGTGTCTTAATATCATGACAATCCACATTTACTATTATTCTTTGATAGTAAACACCCGATGTTTTCCAACAAGCATATACATCCATAATATGATTGCAAGTTGGAAAAAATCATTGTGAGCTAAGTATATGTTTGCAAAAACACAATAGAAACCCATATATAGTCAATCATACATAGAAAAAGTTCACTGCCTTGTCTATGGCTTGTCATGGCATTCCAAACCACATTGTGTTGGAACTCCACAACAAACCAAATTTACCATTATGATTTGATAGTAAACACACAATATTTTCCAAAAACCATATTAATGGATAGTGTGATTGCAAGTTGGAAAACACAGTGTGAGGTGAGTATATGTCTGCCAGAACACAATGTCATGCCATAGATAAGAAATCATACATATGGC
Source organism: Sequoiadendron giganteum (assembly GCA_007115665.2). Taxonomy (NCBI): domain Eukaryota; kingdom Viridiplantae; phylum Streptophyta; class Pinopsida; order Cupressales; family Cupressaceae; genus Sequoiadendron; species Sequoiadendron giganteum. The sequence continues at coordinate 552,662,949 of CM021102.1, forward strand.
TTGTCATGTCATTATAATCGACATGGTGTTGGAATTCCATGACAATCCACATCTACTATTATGCTTTGATAGTAAACACACAATGTTTTCCAACAACCATATACATGCATTCTATGATTACAAGTTGGAAAACATAGTGTGAGGTGGGTATATGTCTGCCAAAACACAATGGAAAGCCATAGATAAGAAATCATACTTACAAATAGTTCATTTCCTTTTCTATGGCTTGTCATGGAATTCTAATCACCATGAAAACAAATTTCTTTGAGTCATTTTTCAAATTGTTCACTACCTTGTCTATGTTGTTGCTTACTAATATGCTTTCATAGACAAGGCAATGAATTGTTTGAACAAATGCCTCAAATAAATGTGGTCTCTAGGGATGCCATGACAAAGAACTGCAATAGGCAGCTACAATTATCACTCTAGTATGAATTAATTAATATCTTTGACAAAGTATTTGGTTACATAGGTGGAGTTCCCTATAGTTGTGGGTATAGTTTCACAATATATTGTTGATACCTCTACTAAAGATGACAATATATATTTGTGATCCAATATACATTTCTTGTTAAATAGGTTTTTTCCCATTTTCTAACAAAATTTGGTTAGGGGATCTCCATCTACAAATATCACTAATTATCATTATATATAAGCAATTATCACTCTAACTATCTGCAATTATTTTGGAAAATATAGTGGGAGATGAGAATGTTTTCCAAAACATAGTGGCAAGCCATAGATAAGAAATCATACATAGAAATAGTTCATTTTCTTGTGGCTTGGCATGAAATTCCATTGACCATGAGACCACATTTCTTTCAACCATTTTCCCAAACAGTTCACTGCCTTGTCTCTGTTGTTGCTTACTATTATGCTTTCATAGACAAGGCAATGATTGTTTCAAAAAATTGTTGAAATGCATAAGACAAATGAGTGAGGGGGTGAATTAGTTGTATCAAATTTATTTACTTCTAACCTTAACCAATTCTACTTTAACTTAATCTATTATTAAGTGTAAACTTGAAATGCAGATAACATAAAGCAAACACCAAAGACACTAGATTTACGTGGAAAACCCAATGAGGAAAAAACCAAGGTGAGGATTACCTTACAATATAGTAATAATAAAATACTGGATACAAAGGCTCACTACCAGAGGGATCACTGCCCAGATACAAAGGATCACTACCTACAATAGGAATCACTATCTAGAAGGAGGCTCACTGCCTACAAAAAGAAAAGATAAATGAAGATCCACCACAAAGGGCTCCACACATTTACAACTTGATCAGAAGATTGTAGACACCATCAACTCACTACTTTCAAGAATCTAAAACATCAAAGTACTGCTACCTTGATTCCCTCTTACACACTCTACTTTTCACACTTGTTCTTACACTTCACTTGATTCAAAATTTGCAACATCTTGATTTTATTTTATACCATCTTCAACCCTAGAAGCATTCTCCAAGGTTGGCTATACATCCTTTAATTTTAGAAATTCAAATTAGGTTGGCTAACCAACAATCACACAGTGGATAAGAATGAGAGAGGACCAATTTAATATTTAATTAGGACCCAAGCAACATCTTGGATCAATCACACGCTTCCCTAATTTGATGCAAAATCTTTATGTAACGTGTAAACACTAGGTCGGCCAAACCTAATGAAAACACCAATAATATTTGAAGTACACACATCTCTAGCAAGATGATCACATGTGGTTCACTCAAAATTCTTCACCAAACATTTTACCATCTTTAAGAAACCTCCAGGTACATCCGCAACAACTGCAACAAACTTCATACACAAAATATTCTTCAACAGTCCAACTGAACCAACCAACAACATATAGGAGCTCTAGAGCAAGTCTTCTAGAGCACCCAAAATCAAGCACGTTTCTCAGAACACATAAAAAATTAGTATGAAACATCTCCTAGATTTGCAAGATCTGAAACAAACCACCAAAAGACTGCAGAGCCAAAACATTTCTCCCAGTCTACAACCAAATAGTTCTGTCAAACCAGTTCACATACCAATGAACATATCTTCTAGTCTCCATTGATCCAGAAGCTAAAAATGAGGATATATTATCTACTGAAGCTCATAAACAATACCACAAATCTGCATAGGCATAGGATCAACATAGAAGAAATGTAGAGCACAATACCAAAGCACACTCAAAACACACACTCAACACTGTCTTCATTATTTCTCAAATTTTCTCAAAAGCACTTGGCAAAAACATAATTACAACTTCATAAATATAGCTCCATGTACTATAAACACTTCTATAGTGTCTCAACTATAAAAGTACCATCTGCAATCAACCTAAACTATGTTGACATCAATGACAATATTAATGAAAACACCAACAAACACATCCATAAAATGATTTCCCCCTATTTCATTGATGGCAACACATGATGTGAAAAACCATCAAAGACAACAATCTCCTGCTTCTTCTCTCTTTCTTTTTAGTTTAGACAACTTGCACAAGAATTTACTTTTCAATTTTTCAAATGACTTTCTCTCCCCCTTTTACATCAATGGAAAAGGAAATGAAAACACTTTCCATATAAAGATCTATTCACTCCCCCCTAGGAGTACACCCACATCACATATTGCAACAATGTACCTCTCTACTCCCCCTGAGGAGTAGATCTCAATCGTCAGTCCAGATCAAAATAATCTATGAATCCACTAGACTGATGCACCTCCATGTGCACTTAGTTCAAGGAAGGAGGGGTAGTAACCCCTAACTTCCCTCCTGAGATACTCAAAAGTATCCTTCGAAAGGGCCTTAGTTAATGTGTCAACAATGTTTTCCTTGGTAGGTATATATTCAAGTCTAACTTCATTCTGCAACACCTTCTCCCTCAAAATGTGATACCTGATAGATATGTGCTTTGTCCTAGAATGCATCACTAGATTCTTTGAAATGTTTATAGCACTTGTATTGTCAAAAAAATTAGAGATAGGCTCATGACACATCACACCTATGTCCTTTAAGGTTTTCTTCATCTAAAGTACCTATGTACATTAGGTTGCTGCTGTAATGTACTCAACTTCTGCATTGGATAAAGAAACTGAACCATGTTTCTTACTCAACCATGAAAGCAATATTTCTCCAAGGAAGAATGCACTTCCACTTGTACTCTTCCGGTCATCTACACAACCATCCCAAGCTACATCAGTGTAGGCATTCAATGTGAAATCATTATCCTTCAAATACCATAGCCCATAGTCTAGATTTCCCTTAAGATATCTGAATACCCTCTTCACAGCTGTAACATGTGCTTCCTTAGGTTTTGCTTGAAATATTGTAACTAAACATACGACATGCATGATATCCGGTCTAGTAGCAGTAAGATACAAGATTCCACCAATCATATATTTGTACATGCTCTGATCAACTTTAGAAGATTCATCATCCTTACTCAGCTTACATCCAGTTATCATAGGGGTACACACCGGTTTGGAGTCATCCATTCCAAAATTATTGAACAATTCCTTGACATACTTAGATTGTGAAATAAATATCCCCTTATCAGTTTGATTTACTTGAAGTCCAAGGAAGAAATTCAACTCACCAATCATAGACATTTCAAACTCTTTTTACATCTCTTTTGTAAATTTCTTACACATACCTTCATTTCCACCAAAGATAATGTCATCAACATATACCACAACTATCAACATTTTGTTTTTCTTGACTTTGAAGTAAAGATTGTTGTCTGCGGACTCTTTGCTGAATCCTTGATGTGTCAAGTATCTATCCAACCTTGCATACCAAGCCCCAGGAGCCTATTTAAGTCCATATAGTGTCTTCTTTAATTTGCAAACCATGTCTGGTTTGTTTGATAGCTAAAATCCTTCTGGTTGCTCCATATATACTTCTTCTTCCAATTATCCATTCAAAAATACAAACTTGACATCCATCTGGTATACGTTGAAGTATTTATGAGTTGAAAATGCCAAGAACATCTGAATGGCCTCTATTCTAGCAACTGGTACAAATGTTTCTTCAAAATCTATTCCTTCAACATGTGAATAACCTGTGCATATAAGTCTTGCTTTATTCCCTACCAATTCACCATCTTCATTTAGTTTATTCATGTCATCGTTAATGCTTCCTATTCTTGTAGGACCCTAGAGGTTTGTATGAATGAATTCTAGCATTCCAGTAGATGATTGTTCTTTTCCTTTAAAACTACTTATTGTTTGTTTCCCCAACTGACAACTTCTGCAAATTGAATTTGAAGGATTTGTGATTCTAGGTAGATCTTTGAAAACTTCCTTAGAAATGATATTTGATCATATTGTCAAAATGTACATGTCCCATCCTCCAGTGCCACAACCAACTTTATTAATCTATGAAACAAAACACTGACCATCACCACTCTTAAGTTGATAGATGTTTCCATGAGTTCTTCTTCCTGCTACTACCATAGTTTCAGATCCTTTTCTGATCTCACAAGTGTTATCCTAAAACAAAATATTAAATCCTTTGCTACACATTTTTCAAAAACTTAAGAGATTATTCCTTAAACCCTTAACATAATAGACATCATCAATACTATGTTTTCCATCAAAACTAATTGTTCCTTTGCTAACAATCTTAGCACCAGAATCATCTCCAAACATAACTATTCCTCCATCATATTTTTCAAGTTTAGTGAACTCACTCTTATCCCCAGTCATTTGATTTGAACACCCATTGTCAATTACCCAAAAGTCTTCATCATGTCTAGCATGGAAAGCAGTTACCAAAGTACCTTCCATCTCAACCTTCTTACTCTCTGGACCAGATTCCTTTGTACATCTTCCATGGTTAGCAGATGCAAATTTACTTTCCAGGGCTAGAAATAAACATTCATCTTTATCTTCCTAAATATCATACTCGTCATCAGAAATTCTTGCATCTTCTTTGATATAATACAGTTTCTTGAACTTCCTATCCTTCTTGTCTCTGTGATTATTATTATTATCCTTTTTTTCTTTTGTGTAGCTCTATTAGGACATCTTGATGCGTAATGACCAATATTTCCACAGCTAAAACACTTAAAGGGCAACATACCTTTGTATTTACTAGTACCTTTCTTCAATTTCCTTGTGAGGTTTTCTTCCAAATCTTTTGAATCATCATCATCTGATTCATCTCCTATATTCATTGCTTTAAAGGTTGTTTTAGTTTTCTTCTTATCTCTTACAAATTTTCTCATCTTGAATGCAATCAAGATGCCAAATAGGTTCTCCTTAGTAAATGTCTTTGGATCATATGATTCTTCAATAGCAGAGACCTTGTCACTATAGTTCTTTGGTAGGGCCATCAAGATATTCTCAATTATATCTTCATTTGACATGGTACCACCTTGATTCTTGATCCCATTTGCTACAAGTTCAACTCTCTAATAATAGCTTGCAATATCTTCACCCTCTTCAATTCTCAAGTTCTCAAATTTTTGCTTAGCTATTAGCTTCCTCAACAATTTTACTCTATTATTTCCTTCATAAATGCATTTCATTTTTTCCCATACTTCATAAGCAGTGCCTATAGAAATATTTTTTTTCCTTTTAGTTTTAGATAGAGCACTAAAGATAGAATACTTTCCTTTTCATTCTCTTCATAAGCTACAATCTCATCTACAAAGGAAGGACCAATGGATGGTGCAGCATACTTTGTCTCCATAGCCTTCCAGGTCTTGAAACCAAGAGGAACCAAATAACCTCTCATCTTTTCTTTCCAGACACTATAATCAACTCCATCAAAAATAGGGATTTGCAACTTTTGTGCCATCTGGTCTACCTCAAGTGGTCAAGATTTTCACCGTGGAACCTGAACTTTGATACCAATTGTATAAATTCACAAGACAACTGAGAGGGGGGGTGAATCAGTTGTATCAAATTTCTTTACTTCTAACCTTAATCAATTCCACTTTAACTTAATCTGTTATTAAGTGTAAACTTGAAATGTAGATAATAGAAAGAAAACACCATAGACACCAGATTTACATGGAAAAATCTGATGAGGGAAAAACCACAGTGAGGATTATCTCATAATATAGTAATAATGCAATGCCAAATACAAAGGCTCACTACCTAGATAAAAAGGCTCACTACCTACAATAGGACTCACTGTCTAGAAGGAGGCTCACTACCTACAAAAAGAAAAGATAAATGAAGATCCACCACAAAGGGTTCCACACATTCATAGCTTGATTAAAAGATTATAGACACCATCAGCTCACTGCTTTCAAGAATCTAACACATCAAAGTATTGTTGCCTTGATTTTCTCTTACACACTCTTCTTTTTGCATTTTTTTGCACACTTCACTTTCTTGATTTAAAATTTGCAACATCTTGATTATCTTTTATACCATCTTCAACCCTAGAAGCATTCTTCAAGGTCGTCTATACATCCTTTAATTTAAAAATTCAAATTAGGTTGGCTACTCAACATTCCTGCGATGGATAAGAATGAGAGAGGACCAATTACATATTTATTTAGGACCCAAAAAACATCTTGGATCAATCACACGCTTCCTTAATTCGATGAAAAATCTTTATGTAACATGTAAACACCAGGTCAGCCAAACCTAATGAAAACACCAATGATCTTTGAAGTACATGCATCTACAACAAGATGATCACATGTGGATCACTCAAAAAACTTCACCAAACATTTTACCATATCTAAGAAACCTCCAGGTACATCTACAACAATTGCAACAAAATTCGTACAAAGAATATTCTTCAACAGTCCAACCGAACCAACCAACAACATATATGAGGGTGATCCCATAATACCGGTTTACAATTTTTGGGCAAACTGGACACTGGACTGAATTTTTTTAACTAAATCTTCACTTTTGAGCTCTTATAGCGGCTAAACCGTGAGGAATTTGAAGATGATGCAAACTAGTGATTTGTGAAGTTTTGTCTATAGATTCTAAATATATATATTTTTTTAAAATTTGGAATCAGATTGCACTTCTTTTTCAATCTCCTTCGAAAACTAGCTTTTAAAAAAAATAGCATTTTTAAGGAGTGACGCTCACCGTATACAACATAATTTTATTTGTATGAAGGATAAAATTCTAATTTTTTCGAATTTAGATTTATAACTACGATATCTAGCACTTTAATTTGGTTTCATAGTGTTTTATTAAATATTTTTTCCTTAATCAAGTTTCGAATTCAAACCAATTACAATTTAGACATAAGTAGACTATATACAACATAATTTTTCTGTATGTCTCAAAAAAAAAAAAAAATTAATGGATTAAGGACATCAATACCCAGCCTGAACATATTTTTTAAAATTTTATTTTGATAATCTACTATTTTTCCATATGTGCAGAACAAAGAGCTTGATTTTCGGTGAAAACCCTATGTTTAATAAAACTAAAAAAACACATACATAATAAAACCAAAACATATTAAAATTATATTTGTTGGATGGCTTGTTTCAAGGACTATGATGATCATTTCAAATAAATTTTAAATGAATTCATTTGATCCCCCAAAAGGTAAATCAAAAGTGATTTTTTATCAGGATTTTGATAGGTGTAAAGGAGACTCTGTTGTAGGTATGGTTTAAAACTAGCGGGGTTCTATCCAAGGGGGTTTGATCTAAGGTGGTTTGATCAAACCCTCCTCAATTGAAATCCTTAAAATCGAACATTTTAAGGCTTAAATAATTATATTTTCTAAAAATATGTGATTTTAGAAAAAATCAAAATCTCCCAAAAATTGTAAACCAGCTTTGTGGGATCACCCATGAGCTATCGAGCAAGTCTTTCGGAGTGCCCAATCACAAGAAAGTTTGTCATAACACAAAAATATCTATATGATACATCTCCTAGATATGTAAGATCTAAAACAAACCACCAGAAGACTACAAAGCTAAAATATTTCTCCCAATCTACAACGAAATAGTTTTGTCAAACCACTTCACATATCGGTGAACATATCTTCCACTCTCCATCGATCCAGAAGCTAAAACTTAGGATATATTATCTAATGAATCTCATGAACAATACCAAAAATCCACATAGGCATAGGATCAACATAGAAGAAATGTAGAGAAAAATATTCGAGCACACTCAGAACACGCACTCAACACTACCTTCATTATTTCTCAAATTTTCTCAAAAGCACTTGGAAAAAACATAATTACAACTTCATAAATATAGCTTTGTGTACTCTAAACACTTCTAAAGTGTCTGAACTATACAAGTACCATCTGAAATCAACCTGAACTATGTTGACATCAATGAAAAAATTAACGTCAACACCACCAAACACATCCATACTTGCAACAAAAATACCTCAAATAAATGTGCTCTCATGAAATTCGATGACAAAAAAATATAATTGGTAGCTGCAATTATCACTCTAGAATGAAGAAATTAATATATTTTAGAATAGTACTTGGTTGTGCAGGTGGAGTTTCCTATAGTTGTGGGTATATTTATTACCTATGTAATGTGAAGTAGCTACATAACTACTTTTAGGTTGACTATGTAAAAAAACTATATTGTAGTTTAAATTTTGTCATCTATCTATGAGTATCTACTTATTAGTTATGCAATGTGAAGTAATGCTTTCGGTTTGAAATATGTGCAATGCAATGATATGGAAAACACTAGGTGTTTATAAAATTGCAACCCACATCACAACATACCCAAACCCTCGTGGTTTTTAATCTTGTATATGTACATGTTCATTACAAATAGAAAGAACACCAATTTCTTGGCATTATCGCTGATAATGAGTAAACTTGTTGAAATTGGTGAAACACAGAGTGTTAATGGTTCCTGGAAAATAGTGGGAGTTTATAAAACAATGCCTTTCGTTACATTCCTAAGGTCTAAATAACAAAATATTTTAAAGATTCATATTCTTTTGTAAAATTATAAGATGCAAAACATTGGGTTTTACAAAACCTGCAACCCACTTAAAGTTTGAAAATAATTTACAAACAAAAACCCTCATAATGTTTGAAAACCCTTTACAAATAACAACCCAAATGATTAGAAACCCCTCAACTCACTTCAGATGTTTTTTTAGTCTCCCCTTGCTCTCCAACCTTTCACTTTCAACCTGTAGAATGAAAGAGTAGAATATAGGGAGTGTTAAAGGTTGGAAAATAATGGGTGTTTATAAAATGTTCCACATGTCATTACATTCCCATGGTTTTAATAACAAAAGTGTTTGAAGACATTAATACTATTTTCTAAGATTCGAGGTTCCTAAAACAATGAGAAACCTGCAACCCACAACAACAACACAGCTATATACATACAAAAAATGCATGAAACCATACATAAAACATACACTATTACATACATTCATTTAGAAATGCCTCACCTCAAGTCGGTTGGTCGTCTCCCCCACCTAGAATGTGCCCTTGCTCTCCAACATTTCGATTTCAACCTGCAAAATGAGAAAACCCAAAACACAACATGTTTTCCAAGAACAATACTCGCTACAATTTAAACCATGTGTCTTAATCAGATCACCACCCTTCCTTCCCATGTGTAATGGATAGCTTATCGCACAAGGAAAAACAAATCCGACATAATTTGGTGACAAGACACCTCCTTGCTTTCCTTGCCATGACATTTCCTTCTGTCAGTTGGTTCCGTTACTTTTATCATTTGTTTGGCAGGCCCCACACTATGCCATCTCTTCATGTTATGTATGTTTGCATGTATGTTTTCATGTATTTTTTCATGCATTTTTGTATGTACATAGGTTTGTTTTCTCTAGGAGTTAGTTGGCTCCTAAATATTTGGGGTGATAATAAATAATATTATTAATGGTTATATGGTGGATTTAATAACAATGTTATTATCAATTATTTTATTTTATTTCCCCTTTATTTATAGTTAATTGGATAAGTTTTGATTGGTGAATAAACAAATGAGTAGGTAATATGTCCTTATTAATAACCTATGAATTGACATATAAATGAGGATTTTATTTAATTAAGAATTAAGCTTTAATTAAATGACAACAATATCAGTAATGCTTATTTTAGGATCATGTAATAACATTAATCTTGCTTGCCTAAATAATAATTAATGTATGAGCTATTTAATTTAAATTGATTTGCTGCAAATAAAAAATAAAAAGCATATCCTAGCTTGCCTAAATAATAATTAGGTCCTAGCTTATCCTACTTTATGGGTATCCTTGTTTATTTTTTATTTGCAGCAAATCAACTTAAATTAAATAGCTCATACATAAGTAAACTAAATTACAATTGATCTTCATGCTCATGCATTTAAGCTTTTGACTGAAAAAGGAAACGGGACCTTATCAAGGCAATCAAGGATACCCATATAGTAGGATAAGCTAGGACCTAAGGTGATTATGAATGTCATGTCAAGTAGCTAAGTATTAGTAGTGACAAAATTAATGAGATTCATAACATGTAATATATTTATTAGTGCACTAGATTAAACACCCAAGCAATGTTGATCATAGTGATAAAACTATTGGCATACATCTAGCCCTTGTTAGGGTATAGTAATACTTATGTCACTAGCAAGGTTAAAGTATGATATTTTGTTACATCCTAAACTTTTAGTAAGATAACTAACTTAATTTTAAAATGTATTCCAATTTATTCTTTTGGTTGTGTTACATGCTCTCATGCAAAAATTTTGGGCATGACAGATTGGTACTTAATGGAAGAATATATTGTGCTAAGATTTTATGGATCAGGAGTAGAGCCAGACAAACTTCCAATACATGTGATAGAAAGGGTTTTGAATTAGAATATGTAAGGAAGATGGAGTGTACTGATCGACTATACTTTATCATTCAATAAAAGAAGAGAATATTTCCTTCTTTACCTTTTTCATGTGGAGAGTTCACATTCGAGAGAAAAGAATTTATGTGGTACATGATCTTTTGAAAATAATTTAACTTGATGTTTTCTCTCACTAGCGATCCATGTGACACCATTAAATACAGAATTCTGGCCAATAAGAATGTTTCAAGTAGAATTCAACATCAAAGGAAACCATTTCTTGAAAACTTGAGAAATAAGGATTGTTAGGATGAGGTCAAAATAGCAATGGAGAAAATTGTTGTTGAGAAAGGTATTTCTTTTGAACATTTGTTAGCAAAAATTATGGCATTACACCAAAAAATAGAATAAGAGAAGAAAACCAAGAGGTAAAATATTTTTTATTAAAAAATTGATCTACCATCTACTAATATTAAAAATACCAAATCTCTAGCTATGGCTTGTAGAGACGAAAATTGGTCACAATAAAAAATTAATCCCTTTTGGTCTATGATGAAGGATCTAGGTAAACCAAAAGCTAGTGTAGAGTTTGAAGATATCGAAGAAGATTATGAGTTTAGCGATTTGTGGAATAAAGAGCATCCCTATGAACGTGAAGAAAATGATGATGAATGTGATGATGATAGGGTAGAAAAAAGCGTACAATATGCAAGAAAATTCAAATTTGGTTCAAGTGAGACAGCAAAACAAACATATACTAGCCATAATTGAAAAAATGGGTTATGAAGGTGGTGGTTTGGGGTCTCAAGGACAAGGCATTTGTACAACAATAAATGTAGACCCTAGGAAACCTGTTGATAAGTGAGTCATTGGAGCTGATAAAATAGCCCAAGGACATACAAGAACATCTGAAAAAATTCATTTTGTTACAACTTCAAATCCTAATCCTCATGTTTAGATACAATCACAACTAGGACATGCCCATGGTGGAGAAACTAGTACAACTGGAACTACCACTAGTGGCAATGGTATGGGTAGTAGTACTAGTAGTGGTCAACATGTGATACAACAAAAAATTACACACAAGAGGCCAACAATACAAGATACTACACAAAAACCTAATGATCAAGGCATACTAAAGAGGCCAAGGATTATGGTAGGTCCAAGTCCAATTACTAGTACTAGTATCACTACCTTAATTTCTAGTTCTACCCCAAATAAGTTATTTCTAGGAACTCCTCTAGTTAGTGTGGCTGCAAAAACTACAAGTACTCCTTCACCATTTAAGCATTCCATTATTTTTGTGCCCCTAGGATTTGATTACAATGATGAGTTTATAAAGAAATAAAAAATGTATAAAAAAGAAAGGAAACAATTGATAGAGAGTTTGTCTACTGTAAATTCAGAGCCTGCAACAACTAGGGTATCACCCACATTTGACCCAAATAAATACATAATGGAGTACATGTTTTTTGTTCCCATAGTTCAAAATAAACTAGAGAACTAGATGGTTAGCTTTCAATTTCAGGTGAGCAGTTTCCAATTGGATTTTCTTAGATATAATTTTTTTGACAAAATCAATGTATCAAAGAAGAACAATAGATTGGTGTACACATAATTGCTAAAGAAAGAGAGAAAAAATGTTGCAGATTCACATAGAAAATTTATAGGAAAACCTATCAAATGAGAAAGCAAAGAGGAAAGCAATATATAATAAGAGCAATGAATTAGAAAATATAATAAAAAAATTTGCCTCTACATCTACAAGCAAAGAGGATAAACAAGAAGAGGTGAAATTGAATGAACTAAAACAAAGGTTAGATGAGAGAAAAAGAAATATGATGAGGAAAAATCCACTTCAAAAAAATTAAAATAAAACTTAGCGAAAGAAAAACAAGAGTGGGAACAAAAATTGGAGGAAGAGAGAACAAAAGTGAAAGATTGGTGGAAAAGTTGAGGGAAGAAAAAAATGAAATAAACTCTTGTCAGAATAAGTTAACTACATTTTGTAGAGAAATAATGAATCATATGAAAGAAAAGATCTAGGAGGAAATAATGTAGAGGATTGATCATTTGTGTGAATTATTTTAATTGATTGATGATCTGATAGTACATAATAGGAAGCTTAGGAAATATGTAGGGGACAACAACAGAATGATTTCAATATATAAAATTGCAAATCAAATTCAGAAAATAGTCTATAAAGCCAGTGACAATGAATTGAAATCAAAAGGATTTAATAATCAGATTGATGCCTCAATAAAGTTTTCATCTATCATTCAAAAGTGTTTGAGAATACATGAAACAAAGGAATTTCTAGATCAAGCTACAAAAAAGATGAACTTGGATAAAAAGGTAAGGAACTTGACAAAGCTTGGTTTGGCAAATGATTTTGACACAACTGAGTGATTCATTGGAAATGATGATTTCAAAAAGAAGTTGGAGGATATAAGGAATATTGATTTGGACTGGTTTCCTCAAAACCCAGATGAGGCGAACTATTTGGATTCCATCAAACCAATTCAACTTTGACTAAAACATTCAAGTCAAATTCTAATTTTAATCATGAATTGTTAACAATTTTTCAATTCAAACACTATTAGTTATAACAAATGAAACATCCATCAAGTGAATATTGGAGCTTGCTACAAAATCTAATAGAATTATTTGATAATATGGGTTTCCAACTCAACTCTATGCAAAGTTTTCTTTGAGAAATATTTTGCATTGCCTCTATGTATTCCTTCATTTAAAAAATTGAAAATCAATAAAAAAACTCAAATTCAATAATCTGTTCAATTATCTGTATTATTTATTTTCTTAGTTGAAGAAAAACTTCGGTTTCTACTACTAGATACACATTAAATGATTTTTGATGTTCATTGTTGTATATGTTGTAATGCTATTGTTGTCAATATGTTATTAAGCATTGAGTTGAGTGATGAATCACTGATTACATGTAAAACTTATCAGTATGACACAATTAAAATATGAAATTACCAATAATATGTTAATTTATTCAATCAGATTCATAATTTAAAATTTCATGGAATACAATATTAAATATCATCAACTAAAGTTTGGAATATGATTCATGGAATGCATTATAAATTCCTAAAAAATTACTAAATTACTTCTGGTGGAGCTTGAAAATTTTCATGATTTTTGTGTTGTCTAGTGTGTGGGAAAATTTGAAAATCCTCAATTATATTGAATTAGTGTTTTGGGGTCTACAAGCTAGGGCTTTCTAAAGTTCTCATATGCTAAAACCCTAGTATCCTTTATTTTTGTCATTGACATACTGCACTTTTTCACCTAGTCTTTAATTTATAACTTGATGGTATCAGTGTCGTGTGTGTCTAAATCCTCCTCTTACTAGGAAGTACCCCTTATAAATTTGTTAAAAATAATTATTTACCTTCCTAAAGTATTATGTTCCCTGGATGCTCTGGATATGTGTCGACATTTCACATTATCTCTATGGTTCGTGGAGTCTTTGGTTTTGTCATTTTCCTACCTCACAAAACCTCAAAAACATGATGTGTGTACAAATTTTTCAATTGGCTAATGTTTTTATCTAATTTTTTAATTACACTCTCTTGAGCCCTATTGTCTCATCCATAGCCAATCCCCCTTTTTCTTATTCACTTTAAGTTGTTGAATTAAGCATGTGCATTTTGTGGAGGCCCTTCTCTTCATGGAGCTCTGATATTCTGACACATTCTTCCCCTTGAAACAAAAAAATATTTACATATATTATACCATGTGCTAATTCCTATTGTGAACACTCAAGCCTTTGCAAAGCCAAGGTGGGACTGATCTTTTATTGCTACAAAGTTGTGGGATGATGAAAAGTGTCAACATCACAACAGTTCCTGGAGAGCCCTTCCTTTGTAGGGGGTATATTTTTCTCTTATTATACCTTCGTGAGTCCATGAAATAGTGACACTTTTCCACATAATGATAAAAGGAGGCTATCACTTCACAAAGGAAAATCCAAATATGTGTGATAACCATCTATCTTGGGATCAATGGTCCACATTCAAACATAACCAATGTCTCCTACTGGCCACATGTTCAAGCATGTGAAGGAGTAATGGTGGATTTGATTGATATCTACCAAATTCAAGAGGGCTAAGATAAATTACCTATTCAATTTCACTTCATTCAAAAATTCTAAAGTAATCAAATAGAGGGTTGAAAATTTCTTAATCGAACAAGGGTTATTTTGCTACGAAATTAGGGATTTTTTTTTACATTAGGCGGAACAAGTAGTTCAAAAATAAATCTGTGAATTTAAAGGATTTTTCTAGGTAATAGGTGGTTATATTCAATTCAAGGGAAAGTAAAACTGAGTTATAGTGGGTATATGCTATCAATTTTTTTGTAGAATTTTGGTTTGTGGAGAATTTGTTAAAACCCTAGTTTTTGTCAACCCTACACTTAAAATGGCTAGAACATCAACTGACAAGAGAAGGCCTCTAGATGAGGATATTATTACATTGCTCCTAGGGTTAGGAAAGAGACCAAAGGTTGGTCTAGGGTTAGGGGGTTTGATAGACAAACTCATCGATAAGAAAAGTGGGTGTAGAGACTCCATTATCACATAATAGGGGTATGCATTTTGTGGATATGGTATTGTACACCATTGCATAAAATTATTTATTATAATATTGTAATTAAATAATTATTTAGTTGTGATACACCTTGGTGGTGTGGTTAATCACACTAGGTAATTATTTGGGGTCCACTTGATGTTGTATTGTAACATTGTATTATTATTTAATTTGTGGGAGACATGTGATAATAATTTAATATTAGGGAAATATTCAATAATGTGATGTCTTAGTACCAAATATTAAATAAAGGGTTAGTGGTTTTGTATTCACATGGTTTTGTGGTATATGGTTTTACCTTACCACTAGTTGTATTATGTGTGAGCTTGTGTCTATAAAATCAAGCACATGCATAGTGGTTTAGGTTGGCTGAGTTGTTTGGTTGTCATTATTGAGTCTTCTTGAGAGTGCATTTGTGAAGCATGGCCTGGGATGTTTGGATTCATGCTTGGACACATGGGAATGCATTAGAGGGCTTGATGCTTCAGAAGTGTTCATCGCAACTCTTATATTTGCTTCATGGCTGATTAATATGATGGAGTATGGATTCTTTTGGAGGTTGGATTTTTCCCTCTTGAGGGTTTTCCCAGGGTATGTCTTGTGTCATATTTGATGGGTATATTGTTTATTCTCTTTCACATGGATTCAAAGCACTTATTTGAATTGTTATCTCTTTTGGGTTATGTGGAAATTGTCATACAATGGCTTCAAGTTTCCTTACAAGTGTTATCAAAGCTTTCATGGTTGAAGAATTTTTGTTATAACCCTAGGTTGAGCAACTGTTGGTTAAGTTTGAATCTATGCAATGCATGAGAGAATGAAAGACATGGAAAGATATGAAGGTTTTGCAAGTTGTTTATTGTAGATCTAAGGGTTTTGGGTTTACTATTATGATGGGTTGTTTGCAAATTTGGGGTGTGAAAAAAAAGTTTAGGGTTTCTTGGTTGTGCATTCAAATGGGGGTTTTATGGGGGAAATTTCAAAAATGATCTCTTGAAACAAAATGGACCTCATGGTTGGATTCAGGTTGGATGAGAGACAAATTTTGATATATAATTTTCCCTACTTTGGTTACTAGAAAAAATGCAATTTTTTTTGTAAAATCCCTCTTTGTTGTTATAAAGTCGACATTATTGTTGTAGAAAATCAAAAACATAAAATTTATTTTGTTCCAGATAAAAAAAATCTCATTGGTGTACCTACAAAATAAAATGAATTAAAATTTAAAAAAAAAAAATCATAAGAGAAAAGGGTCGATGAAAGTTTTTAAAAGAAAATGAAAAAAAATAATATAAAGTTTGGGGGGAGTTTGCCCCTCCCCCCACCGTACCTTGTTGGCTCAATCTGCCGACAGACTATCGATGGTACTATAATCCTTTTGGTGGGCTGAGAGCCAGCGGGGCCCAGCATATTGCCACTCCATTTTGGGGTTTAAAAACCTTTTTTTTTTAACTTTTAAATTTCTTTTTAATTTTTAAAAATATAAGCTTATATTAAAATCCGCCCATGAATTTTTTAAAGGAGGCTTGATAAAAAAATTGAAAATGAAAATTTCCGAGTCCACCACTAGGGGAGTGGTGCTTCTCGGGTGGGGTAATTGCCCAACCATCTAATTTTTTTTTGCCTCAAGTCCAAACTAGACATTTTCTTCCGAGGGGCATAACTTTCACCCAGGTGTTTCGTTTTTCGACTTCTTTGACTCATTGGAAAGCTAACTCAGTGCTCTATAATGTGGTGCAAGTGATTTTCTAATATTTTACATTTTGATAGTGGTTTTCTAGCTGGAAGTCAAATTTTTGTTTTTAGCTTTGATAGGTCATATCGGGTGCATACAGAGTCAAATTTTGGACTTCGAATAGTCAATGGAAATCTTTTTCAGAGTACTACATAGTGGATCAGGTTTGGATTTTTTTTGACATGATTTATTTTCTGATATTATATCCTAAGATTTTTATGGTTTTTTTTTCTATGGTGATACTATGAGCTTATGGATTGTCGGATCTAGGAGATTTGATGTTGGATTCATTGTAAGCTCTATTGTACATCTCAAATTATTCTCTTTTTGACATGGTTATTAGTATTTGGTTGGATTTGTATGCTTCATTGTTGTATCTACAAGTTGTGTAGCATTGTAGGTGGGCTATACTTGTTGCACCTATGACTTGGACATGGGTTGTCTATGCCCATAGATATTTTAGTGTTGATACATTTTTTAGTTTTAGGCGGCTTGGCTTAGTCACTTGGTTTGCTAGTTTTGTGGTCATATTGAGGAGGTGCGATGGTATTACCAGGTATAGTCATGGTTTGAGACTTATGTAGTTGACTATGTTACACAGATATGTGGACATGGTTGAGTTGATTTGTTGATACATTTGGTGGTGATCATGGTGTCATGGATGTTTCTTGTGCTTTAGAGACTATGGAATGTCATGATGGTTTATCTAGGTGCATTGATGGTGGTGTTGGATTGGATCCTGATTCAGGTTGTGGCGATGTATCTTCTCGGTATGAGGATCATGGTTTATTTTTCTTTCTTATTAGAGAGCTCATGTTGCATTTGAGTTCTTTGATTGTGTGAAGGAATATTTTGTTGATATCCATTAGGATATTGTTATCATGATGCCATGATAGCTTGTTACATTCATTAGTTACACACTTTCAGTTGGAGCTTTTGACAATGATGGTTTGGCGGTTATGGATATGTTTATGATGGTTTGTAGGTATCTTCTTGGCTTGGAGGCCTTGGTTTCACTTGTATGTTACCGATATTGTAGTCGAGTGTGTACATACTTGGATGATCTTCATGGAGAGGATGGTTGTCATGATGCCTTGTGTAGCTCATACCATGGTTCAGTGGTAGTTTTTGGTAGTGACATGGATGCATCATTGGTATGGTTATATTCATATGATTGGAGATATATTTTGTTGGTTTAGAGTGTTTGCTATTATGTCATGGTTTAATCTTGATGCACACTTAGAGTTTGGCATGGTACTTGTACTATTGAGACTAGGATGTTTATATATAAGTTATGGTGCATGTGATCTCCTAGGAGGAGATGGTTAGATCATGGATGTTATGTTTATGTTCCCAATTCATGATTGGAGTTTTGAAATTGATCGTGTGTGGTTCTCTTTGTATTGGGTACATTGATCATTTGCTTGATTACTTCATGATGGTGCTATGTTGCATTTAGAGTTTGGCATGGATCGATTGCTTACAAGTAATCATGGATAATTGGAGACTTAGGTGATGGTTGGAGTTCTCTTGCGATTAGATACATTTTCATGAGATGGTTACTCTTTGGTGGTTTCATTAGGAAGACTGAGGAGACTTCACCTAGATATGGACATGAGTTCATTATAGATTGATAGAGGAGATTGTTCTTGGAGTGAGTCATGATTACTTGGTTATCTTGGAGGAGCATTCTCATTCCCCACTCTTGGTCTACTCGGTGTGTTATGTTTCATGCTTTGGTTTCTCATGGGATTGAGTTGATTCATGGGGATTGATTATGGATACTCTTTTAAGGATGGTTTAGCATGAGTTTATATTCTTTATCTTTCATAGATATGGATCTTGGTCTATGGATAGATAGTTCTAGAGGATTCATTTTGAGGGATGTTATGGCATGGTTATCTCCTTGTGCATTTGAGTTTATGACATCATTCTTTAATGAGGATTATTAAGAGATGTTTTATGGGTTGATTTCCAGTATTGGGGATGGTTATTATGAGTTTGATCTTCTTTAGTAGAGAGGCTTACATCCATGTTGGCATTATTACATTGATTCATATGTTGTACTTGATCTATGAGATTGGGTGTTATGGATGTTGTTGAGGCTTTTCATTTAGGGTTTTTAAGGAGATCACACTTGACACAAAAATACACTTTTGAGGTGTTGGTAGGAGGAAATTATGGTTTATAGGTTTCTCTCTTCATGATTTCTCTTAGATGTTCATGTACATGTGCTTTTGGGAGGATGGTGGAAACATGTTGTGAGAGATTATGCACCTCATTGGGTTGTATGTGTGGATCATTTTCATTGTTCTTTGTACTTCATGATTTGATTTACTTATCACACCTTGATGTATAGTGCTGATTGGTAGACTTGATATGATTTGACATTACCTATGCAGTGGGAGTTCCTAGATATGTATGTTCTTCATTAAAAGGTTTGATATAGGGAGCTTGTGGTTGCAATTTATAGGTTGCATATGTTCTTGGCATGATTTTACTGATGTATTGATACCTTGGAGGTATGTATGGTTGGATGTATTAGCATGTGATGTGGATGCTATTTCTGATCATGTGGGTTTCTCAGGTGACAACAACTTGGTTAGAGCCTTTGATATCACTTGGATTTGATTCTTGTGCTCATGGATTGGTGCATCTTCACCTTGGCATGTTCCTTTTATTCCATAGGTTTCATTTTGGAGGATGAGAGGAGTTCTTGCTTGAGATGGTGGTCACTTTATTCTTATTGCAGGTATCTTGATGGAGCACAAGAACATGTTACAGATTCATGTGGTTTCATGTATGGCTATGATGATGTATATCATGCATTGATCCCTTATGAAAAGTATACAACAAGTGGGAGAATTTTGGGATATGGTGTTGTACACTATTGCATAAAATAATTTATTATAATTAAATAATTAAATAATTATTTAGTTGTGATAAACCTTGGTGGTGTGGTTAATCACACTAAGTAATTATTTGGGGTCCACTTGATGTTGTATTGTAACATTGTATTATTACTTAATGTGTGGGAGACATGTGATAATAATTTAATATTGGGGAAATATTAAATAAGAGGTTAGCGGTTTTGTATTCACCTGGTTTTGTGGTACATTGTTTTACCTTACCACTAGTTGTATTATGTGTGAGCTTATGTCTATAAAAGAACACATGTGTAGTGGTTTAGGTTGGCTGAGTGGTTTGGCTGTCATTATTGAGTCTTCTTGAGAGTGCATTTGTGAAGCATGGCATGGGATGTGTAGATTCATGCTTGGACACATGGGAATGCATTGGAGGGCTTGATACTTTAGAAGTGTTCATTGTAACTTGTGTATTTTCTTCATGGCTGATTAATATGATGGAGTATGGATGCTTTTGGAGGCTACGTTTTTCCCTCTTGAGAGTTTTCCAAGGGTATATCTTGTGTCATATTTGATGGGTATGTTGTCTATTCTCTTGCATGTGGATTTTGAGCACTTATTTGCATTTTTATCTCTTTTGGGTTATGTGGAAATTGTCACACAATGGCTACAAGTTTCCTTACAACATTGTTCAAACATGCTTACAAAAAGGCATATCAAAGTATATAAATTTTCTATAAAGAGGCCAACGTGATACTTGATGCCAAGTATCAAAAATATTTGAAGGATGTGGAAGTTCTCTTATCTCATGACTAGTTTTCTAAGAGTATGTTTAAGGTATGAAATAAAAAGTATAATTGTTTACTCGACCTGTGAGTTGTTCCATGTATGTATTCATATGCCTCTATTTGAGATTTTGGTCATCATAAAGGTCTTAACTAGACATGGTGTCGAGTAACTCGAGGAGATTTTGTTATTTTTCTATTTGATAGCATGGATCAAAAATGTTGTTATTTTTCTCTATAATAACAATAGATGACTCAAATACTCAGTGTATTTCTTTAATTTTGAATATCAACCTATCTTTCTCTCCAGTATTGTATTCACTATCTTTTGACTCAAAATAATCAAGGGTTATTTATAAGTTCTCATATCACATCATATGTTATGGATGTTGAACTGTTAGCTTTGATTCAAGGAATGGATTGATGTTTATTTTAGTTATTTATCAAAGATAATCAGTTGGAAACACCAACACAACTTTTTCTAATATATTATTAAGCATTGAGTTGAATGATGAATCACTAAGTACATGTAAAACTTATCAGTATGAAACAATTAAAATATGAAATTATTACTAATATGTCAATTTATTTAATCTGATCCATAATTTGAAATTTCATGGAATACAATATAAAATATCATCAGCTATAGTTTGGAATATGATTGATTAAATGTACTATAAATACCTAAATATTGCTAAATCACTTCCATTTTCCAAATCACATCTTGGTCCTCACTCTGATGATGAAATTGAGAGTTGTCTTGACTCTGAGATAGGTCTTCATTTTCTTTACCCTACATATGTTTGCTTAACTTCATCTCAAGTTGAACATTCATTATGTCACTACCATTTTTGCCACTACCACCAATATTTGAAGTGTTGCACAACCCTCTTCTTTCACATATGGACTTCTAGATTGTGAGTGCCCTTTCAAAAGGAAAACTTTGAAAATTTTCCAAATTCTTGTCTAGTTTGTTTCTTATCTTTGGTTTCAAAACCCCAATGCACTAAAAACTCTCTCATCCTCCATTGACCCCAATATCATTGTTTGGCATAAATCATCAAGTTTGAAATATTTTGATAATGAATCATGCAATATTTTACTCTAACCTAAGGTTGTCCAAACCCTTTTTATT
Organism: Sequoiadendron giganteum; assembly: GCA_007115665.2. NCBI lineage: Eukaryota > Viridiplantae > Streptophyta > Pinopsida > Cupressales > Cupressaceae > Sequoiadendron > Sequoiadendron giganteum. Next base: position 552,684,853 of record CM021102.1, read on the forward strand.
GATCCTGCTTCCATGGGATTCTCCATGGGCTTAACCTGGTCAATCATACTTACTACAAAATTCTTAGCTTGTTCTCTAAGCTTAATTTCATTTATAATTCCTCCTATTTTCTATCCATTGTATTTTGAACTTTTTGAAGAGTGTTCGACCAAGGTAGTTACATTTTATGAAAATAGTGTGGGTTCCCTCGGTTGCCTTGAATCCGAAATTGAGGATACACAATAGACATGGCTTCAAGTATTTCTTCTTGAGGGAATTGTTCATAAATATTTATGGAAAGAGATTTTGTAATAGATTTAAATTACCTTACAGATTTAACAATGTTTTTAAAATCTTCCTTTATAATAGGTACTTCTCTAGTAGAGCACTTGACCATTGTACAATAGTGCATTGGTATCTCAAATCCACGTACAAAGACACATAACTGCCCACTTGCATTTAATTTTAAATAATTTCCAAGATTATTCAAATCTATAATCAATTTCTAGCTTATAAAATTTGGACTTTGAAATGGATATATGTTAGATTTAGATATAGATTATCAAGGTTCATGCAGGTCATTCTACGTAGTTTAGTATATTCATAGATATACATAGTTTTGTCTTGGTATTTCTTCACAAGATTGTTCATTTCATCCAGCATGGGGAGAAGACCAACTAAATTTAAGAGTGTCTCTATATCACTTAAACTATGTAAGAGGTTAGGAGCTTTGTATACTATGTTGTGATGTTCGTACATTATTCCAATCAAGGAATGATATTCTAAAAAAAAAATGTTGCACTAGTCCATGCAAGGAGATCCATTTGGTATCACCATCCTTAAGAAGCTTGTTTCCTCCTATTATTCCCTTAGAATTTTTTTGATATTTCAAAAAACATTTGAGACTTCGAAAAAAGTATGCATAGAGCTCATGGACTATATTTTCAATTTTTTATATTGTAGGAAACTTGCATATAATTCTAAATGCTAAATTAATTTTGTGGGTCATGCAATTAGTACCAATCATGTATGGTGAACAAGTAGTTTGTAACTTTATGCAAATACTGCTCTTGTGACCTTGTATTACTATAGCTCCATCAGCTCCTACACACACCAACTTTTTGGTAATTGTCAAGTCATCCACACCTTCAATTTCATTCAAATATTTCTTAACTAGTTCAAATAGATTTTGTGATGTTGAACTATAATTCATTTTATGAACATGGTGAAGATGAGGTTGGTGGACATTTTGGTGTATATTATACACATGAATACATACCCAAGAAGTTTTTATCTACCACAGTAACTTCATCTAAAGATAATGTAATGAAGTTTATCTCTTATTTTCTCTTATAAATCTTTTTTTCCCCCACAACAAGACAACTTGTCCAATCATCCAACATTTATTGACCAATGTATGCTAGGAAAGTTAAGAACAACCAAAAAGATAATATATTGAAATATTCTAGGTAGTCTATCATATGATGCCCTCTAGACAAAGTATTAAAAACAACACTCATCTAAACATTTCTTTTCTAGTTGTGCTCCAGCCATTACCTTCACAAATTGAGCTTCAATTGTACCTCCACATGCAACAAGCTTCACCTTTATTTAAATATGGTCATCATATTCTAGGGAATACTTAACATGAAGATATTCTCCCTTTGATTTCCATCTTACTACTAATTTTTCCTTTCCATCTATGATTTTTTAATAAACTTTACCAATATGATTTTCTATACTATCAAGCTTTAGCTACAACTTCTTGTCTCTTTTACATTTCCAGCTTCAAATATTACACTTGCATTCTGTTGAGGTTCATCTTTGTTTGCATTCTCCATTGGTTCAATGAATGGGTACTTTGACACCCAATCAATCTAAAAATTCCTTGTCATATCCCACTCATGCCCCATTTTTGATTTGGCTTTTCTTTTTTTCTTCCTTACAACAACATCATCTACGATGCCAATATTTCCATCTAGGACCAATTAACTAATTTTGGCTACTAGTACCCTCGATATCCCTTGGAACATTTTCTACAACATTGTGATCCTCATTAGACTCAATTAAATCATTTTAATATTCTTGTGAGGTGTTGTGAATGTATTATTTATTAATATTTGGTGTAAGAGTTGATGATGTAGCTCCATCTTGATTTGATGGATCAAAAACATTGCCAATTCCAAAGTAATACTTTATGGTAACTCTATGTTTTGGGTATTTTGATGGCCTCCCAGTCCCTTCACCACCCTGAGGAGTCTTACCCTTGTTGCTCAACATCTTGATCTCTCGCTTTGAATAAAATCTAGAAAAAATGTATTCTTGTTTAAGGACATAGAATATAGATCCCATTCCCTACTCAATATCATCTTTAAGATTGAAGAAAGAATGGAAAAGAGATAAAAAAATCTTATAGCACTATGAAGAAATGATCATTTACCTTTAGGTTTTCACTGACTTGATATTCATTAATGCAATAATTCTTGTAGTTGTAAGTTTGTAACTTGCCTATGATCAAGGTTCCAAGTCCAACTTTTGAATTGAGAGCTCATAAATTTAGAACTGAATAAAATGTGTAAGAATAAATCAAAGTTTTGATTTTATTTATATATCAATCCATGTTTGGTAAATTCCGTTGGATTTTTAAATGGTATAGTAAAAATTTGGTGAATCTTGTGTGCTTATACAATAGTACATTTAAATGTTGGGCAAATCAAAACTCGAAAAAACACATACGTTGTAACTTTCAAGGTGATTATGGCCCTACAAGTAGCATGGATGTGTCATAGTAATTAGAAAAATATGTCCTCAAATGTAATTGTTTTTTAATGTTATTGGTGAAATGGGTCCTCATAAGCAAATATTTGTAAATTTTAACTGGTGAAATGGGTCCTCATGCACAGTGAACATTTAATGATGTTGGTGAAATGTGTCATAATACACAATGTTGTTTTAATAGTATTGTTGAATATGTAGGTGATTTAATACATGCTTATGAGATTCTAGGCAAAAATATTAATTAGTCCATTTGAAATACATAGTTCATTATGACAAAAATATTAATTACATATGCCTCAAAAAATAAAATTATGGTGAATGGAAATGCATTCAACCGATAATTCATAAAATCTAGGTGATTTGGCCACCCTGTTGGTAGCAATTTACTCACCAATTTTGACTTGGCTGATATATACTATTTGTGAATTGGAGAAGATGCGCCACTTAAAAAATCCCTACATCTCACTCACAAACCTTTTTACACATGTACACTTATACATATGGTTGTATCTAGAATGATCTTGCATTTATATCCATTACAACACTTTGATTCTTTAATTAGGTCAGCCATAAAGAGAATAAATAATAAGTTCAACTAGTCATCCACCAAAGCATGATGTGGTCCTATCTCGAGGATAGAGAGGAACAAAAAAATCTGAACACTTCTTTCAATGTGATCCAAAATGATTTACATGTAGGTGCACATCAACCTAAGTCAGCATCAAGAAAACATGTGGATGAGAAATTTGAAGCACATAACTAGTTGGCCCATAAATACTCTTTCAATTGAATTTACTTGATGTGGTCCCAAATAGGATAGGTTTGTAACATTCCAATTGTTCACACAAGTGAATTTCCTAATTTTTCACTTTCAAGTAAATAAACTATGCTACTTAGCCATTGCCATAAAAAAATTATTTTCCTAATAGAGAACAAATGAACATAGATGTCAAACAATAATCAGCTTTTGATTTCATTTCCAAAATAATATTTCACATATTGCAATATTCCAAAGATTGTGTATAAAGTACATACATAGCTCAATCAAGCTTCAAAGCAATAGATATAGATGGTCCAGGAATCTCCTTTCAAATATTTGGTCTTCAATCGCTAGCCGAGGAGGAGAAGCATCACTCAAGTTCTTTTCTATCAAATACAAACTCATATGTGGTTGCTCACACATCTATCATTTGATAGATGTCCCTACCCTTCGATGAAGAGATTTGTGGAGTAACCTCATAATGACAACCATTCTTAGTTTAGTGTTGTGTCCTACATTACTAGAACTTGTAGACTCTAGAATCTTGAACTAGCATTCATAAATGGACCATGGTGAATTGATAGTGGAGCCAAAGAAAATCATACTACTTTAGCCAAAGTATTCTCACTCAGTACTTTAAGTGACAGTCATCCTACTCATATACAATATTCAAGCTCGATTTGACTTTAGGCCATTATAAACTATGCATAGGTATTTCCTTCTATAGGTAGTCTTTAACCTTAGAAAAAATCTATTCCCTTTCCCAAAACTCAATGGTATTTTTACCCACAAAGCATAAAAATATGTTACCCTCCCTTTAATGGATAATCAAATCCCATGTGTAACTTACAAGCTATCTAAATCAATCAAATAACTTTATAGTGAACATACCTTAAGCTACACTTGTTTCATCATTCCTAGTATATTATACTAATGACAAATAGGCTCTTGTATTACGGAGTATACACAAACACTTTCATAGAAAGCATAAAATAGATTCTATTCCTTTTGATAAGCAAATACTATGATTCACTAATGCAAGCATTTCTAAGCAATTCCATATAAAGAAATCAAGATATTAATTCTTTCATAAATAAAGACTACTAAAAGAAGAATAGATTCTCATTCCTATATTATGCTTATTCCAATAGGCTAATCTGATTCTCAACCTTCCAATGATAGCTTGCTAGACTCCTCAATTTTCTATATTCACTCAATACAATATCTAAAATAACCTCCCCTTTTATGCTCACAAAATAACTCTATCTCTAGAAATGTAGCTACAAAATATAAGCAGCAAAATGAAACTACATAATATGCATCCCAAATGAGAGAGTTGGATCATCTATTTATAAAAAATAATGAGACATAGATTCCCAAGGAAACAGTATGCTAGATGACACCACTCAAGAATGTAGGTTGCTTCATGTCTCACAAAAAAAAGGTGGCAACTTTCTAAGTTATTGCTCATCTTGGTAATCTACAAATCGACCTCCTTGTATGACAACAATACAAGACTATTTCAAATATGCAGATGCTCAAAATATGAGAATCAAATTTCTAGAGAGAAAGACTTCTACAAAAAATAGTGTATTCATATTATGGCGCCAAGTTTCATCCATCTTCTTATTCTTTTGGCCACGGGTTTTCCCAAGAAATAGGCAATATATATCAGGTAACACATATCATAGTCGACTCAGTCATAGACTGTTCAATCGATATGTAAGGGATGAATCAACTCCATAGTTATAGTGCTTAGAATAAATTTGACCAAGAAATTCCTTTTGGTATGGTCTTTATCCTTATTCAAGTGTATTAAACACTTTACACAATATGTTATATTCTCACATTTCCTTCAACTTAATCTATAGATTTAAATGCACCTTAATATCTATTTGAGCACTTACTATATAGTGCAAAATAATTCTCATTTATTGACCAAACATATTATTTTATGATTCGGCCTTTATTCTTTTCATAACATATGTATAAATCAGCTTCTAATACTTTGTATAATATATATAAATTAGTCTCAAATACTTCATATAAATATAAATATATATATCTACATATATACATGTACATATATATATTGATGAATAGCTTTAATGCTATATATGTACATATATATGTGTGTGTTTTTATATATTCTATCATATATATATATAGATATTCCATGTCAAGTAAATATTTATACATTTGATATTCAAATGAATAAGAGCAAGTTAACATTCATATATATAATATCGTTTGTATATATATATACCTCTATTTACATGTATATGTACATATACATATATTGATATCTATATGGACATTTATATTTGTCACTCATACATATATATCGACACATGTTTACATATGTATATCTTATATATCTTTTATATCTTATATATATACACATTCGATTACACAATCAAACACACATACAATTACTATATTATTGATAGGAAATATACATGTGATGTAGATATACATATATACATACATGTTGCATTGTCCCTTGAATAACACCATTCTCATAAACAACCCATTCATAAGCGTGAATAGGTATGCCTACCTATGTATTCTCATGTACGTGTTCCCTCATGTGTATGATATATCGTCGACATGCATATGCATACATATATATGCATTCAACGTATATTACCTCATCAATAAAGCATATAAAGAAGAACTCATAAACTCCAAACACATAAAAATCATCCAAGAATGCACTCAATAGTAATCAAGATCCTTACTAATGTGAACACATCATACTAAAGGATGACTTACCAATTCCCAAAACTATGAATAGACTCAACCATTCTACTACTAGTGTGTGTGTAAGATCAGTTATGTTTCATTACTGGTTACCCCACCAAGTTCTTCTCCCTGAGTGATACTTCCCCTTGCTCCTAGATGATTGAATATGAACTTGCATCCAACTTAACACATTCCCATGGTAGTTAGTTGTTCATCAAAATAAGCATTTTCATAATACTTTTCCATAGTTAGAATATCCAATTCAATAACCATTCATTTCCATATACCCATTTCATTACATAACATAAATGAAATAAACATTCATTGATAATTCATTGATAATTCATTGATAACAAAGTGCAAGCACATATATTTTCAATCAAAATTCCAAATACATTCACACATGCAATAATTTACCCCAGCATAGTAATAGTAAATAGGTAATACACAATGGGGTGTGACATACTCCTTCCCTTGTGAATCATCATCCCTGATGATTTTATGTAGCAACATAAACTAAACAAAGAAACAACATTGTTTTCAAGTACTTTCAAAAGCATGTAAGATATGTGAAAACTTGTTTTGTATCTTAGCATAGTTGTAACACCCCTCCGTTTTTCTTTCTGGACTGGACAATGTGTCCTTGTTTTGTTTTGATTTGTGTTTCTGGATATTCGGATACTATATCTTGTGTCTATGTTATTTGATCGCTATTTATAGAGCGATAGACTATTTGATGTGATTTGGTTTATCTGATGATTTGTTTTACATGCTTTAATGGTGTAATGATGTTAGTAGAAATAACATATGATTTCATATGAGATTATTGAGTAAGATGGAAATGTTAGTTTTGATGAGTGTATTGGTGAAGGGGACGGGTTTGCATCACTTGCTTGCGAGTGCCTTGCTTTTCCGTAATTTCTTCTTCACGGTGTGTATTATATGTTGTTGTTACTTGGTTTTCAGGTTTGTAGGTACATGACATCGACTCCACCTGGTTTCACAGGTTTGAGCGTGTCGAATGGTTAAGTTGAACGGGAGATAATAGCTAGGTAACTTGTGTCAAGTCTACACCCTATCCATAGTGTGTCATTAGTCATGTTTGTTGAGTCGTTGATTCCCATGTTTTAATGTTATTTGATTATGAGAGGTGCTTGTTCATGAAATTGATATTTAGAATAATTGCATTGTTTAATGTTGTTATTTGTTTAAATTAAAATTGAAATTGTGGTTGAAAGTTTATATTTAAATTTATTAATAAAATTTAATTTAATTAAATTTAATTTATTTAATTCATTAAATTTAATCCAATGGGTTGAATTTATTTATTAAATAATTAAAAAAATTAATTAATTAAATGTTATGTTGAGAAAATTAAAAGAAAGAAAAGGATTTAATTCATTTTGGAATTTTATTTCAATTAGTGGGAATTAAATTAGAATTTGGAATTAAATTATTATTTGGAATATTAAATTAAATAGAAATTAATTTTGGTTGTTAGAAGATATTTTAATTTTGCCAACATGTGAGCGTTGAATTTATTAAAGAGTTGGTTGCAAATTCATTCACAGATGTGAGGATATTTTTGGGAAAGAATACACATAGGATTGTTTTGGGGGAAATTCTTGGTTGTAGAATTGCATTGGAGTTATTCTAGTAAATTTTGTTGTGTTTGTTGGTTGCTTTCTTCGTTGGAATCATTGGATTGTTGGATAGAAGCTATGAAAGCTTTGGAGGAGGCTTTGCAACAAATTTTCCATTACCTGAAGCTTCTTGAATCATGTTTTCTTCTGTGATATTGTATTATTCTTTATTTACTTTTAAAATTGTAGTGATTAAAGATTTGTTTGTTAAATCTATTTAGGAAAAGAATTTTTTGTTAGAAGAAAGAAAATAAATAAATAAAATTAAAAGCTTCTTTGTTCCTGTGAAATTTCTTTAGGGAAATTATGAAACCTCTGTTGAATTTAGTTTATTTGAGGAAATTGTTAGTTTCATTATTAAATCAAACTTATGGGTAAAACAACACATTTAGATTTGTTTTAGAAGATTTAATTCACTATAGAAATGAATTTATTTCTAAAACCTCTGTAGAAATTGTGGTGGAAAAACCTAGAGGATTTGAAAGCTTCTGGATGTAACCTAGATTCCTCTTAGTTTCTTGTTCTTTTATTGTCTTCGAATTTGGAGAAAATTCATTAAAATGATTTAGTTTTTAAACTTCTATGAATTTTGGATTATTCTCTAGAAAATTGCATAATTTCACCTGTAGGTGAATATTTTTACAAAATTTCCCCAATTTATTTATTATGTTAAATCCGTTTATATATATATATACATATGAGTCTATATATATATACAGTTTTTATTTTAATAAAATATTGGTTTAACTTTTATTTTCGCCGCCATACGGCCGACGAATTTCTAGAAAAACCAATTGAAAATTCATATTTAAAAAATGGTCCATTCGTTGGTTGTTTTTTTTGCTTGCATTGTGGTGGGGGTGCAAGGCACACCCCACCGCCCCCTTGTCTTGGAGGATGCAGCTTTCCCAAGGACAGCGCCCTCCACTAAGTGGAGGGAGCACTGCCTTTGGGGCAACGCAACCCCCCTGTAGGCTGAACCAGGGAAGGAAGGGGGAGTTCGACTACAGCCGACCCCTCCTCAAACTATAACATGTTTTTTCTTATATTTTCTTTTTTAAAACCTACGGACAATTTTGCTTGCCTTCGAAGATATTCGGAAATTCCATTTTTGTTTTAAAGGCTCTATTTAATATTAAATATATATATATAATGTATATATATACATTTATATATATAAGATGTAAAATATATATAATGTATATATGTATATTTATATATATATTTTAGCGAATATTATTAATAGAGTGTTATTTATTTTGAATACATCGAATGGATATTTTTTAGAAAATAGTAGTTATTTTAATATATGAAAATATATAGTTAAATATATTGATATATATATTTAATGTATATATTACATGAGTATTTTCAATGAGTATATTCAATATTTTATTTTGTTTTATTTAGGCGCATGTAATTTAGTTTTGCATGGAGATTTTAAAAGATAAGATTTGAATGCATGATTAAATTGATAAAGAAAAATATATTTTATATATATAGAAGAAATTACATGTTTTAAATGGATAGTTGAAGATATATAGAATTTGGTTAGAAAATGGAAAAGGTTTACTTGCATGGATTTATGTGGTTTTAAAAGTAAATTAAGGAATTGATTATATGGAATAGGCAATTGTTTATTTTAATTAATTTATTTCTTTATTAGGGTAATTATATTATTGTGAATGGAATATGAAAGAGATATGGATTTAGAATATCCAAAAATAGTAATTTCCTCGTGATTGCCTTAAATGTTTTATTTTCTCTATATTTCGTAAAGGGATGTAAGTTTAAATTGTTTAAGACTTCCTATAATGGAAATGGAAAAAGGGTTATATGATTATTTGAGTTAATCTAGTTATTGTGTCTTTGATTTTGTTAATGTTACCTATTTATTGAGGATGGATTTAAGAAATCCTAATATTAGATTTGAACTATGACTTGAATGCTTTTTGTAACCTTTTCATCAAGTTATGTTTTGGGAAATGGGTTTAGTGTTAGTCAAAAATTGTAAGTTTTCCAAAGGATCTTAGAGAATGAGGGTTGTCGATTCATTATGTCAACTAGTTGTTTTTTCCTTGGGTAGTGCATGGTGTCTTTTCAGTAATTTACCCACTTTCCATGAATAGGGATGATTTGTGCCTCCTTTGGAAGGAGTGGATTATGTGTTTTATTGCCTCCAGTGTTCGGAGTGAGTTTTAGTTTATGTTTCCTCCTAGAGTTGGAATGGTTATGTTTTCTAGTTTGTGTGCACTTGAGATTCCCTTAGTGATTAGTTTGTTTGTGTGTTGTCAAATAGAAGAGTGGCTTCCATTAGGGGCCAGAGCCCATAAGAGGTAATATTGGGTAACCTTTGGAAGTATTTTAATCAAGTGATAACTAAATTAATGTACTTAGATGATTAGGATGCATTTCACACTAATCAAGATAATTTAGCTTCACTCATAGACACAAGGGCTCATTTAGACTTGGGATGAGTGAGAAGGCCTGAAATGGCATAGTCATCTATCTTGTCCTTATGAGAGGTATTTGATTCCGCATGAGTGAGCATGGGGGACGGGGTTTAGTTGAGGTCACCAGGATTATCGGAGCCTATGAAGAATGCCCAAAGGAGATCTCATGACTAACTGTGCGATGACACTCTGCCTAGGACAACAGTTGTTAATTGTTTTATGTGTATGGTTCTTTGAACATACTTGATCTACTTTATGTCTGGAAGCAATGTGACCTATGTCAGTGATGTGTGAGTTGTACTCGTTTATTTCATTGGTTGGTTGTGTTAGTATGAGTCAGTATGAGTCTACCTATGGTTTGTGGTTATAGATTTTTGTCCATGTTACGTTATTGCTATCTCCTAGCATGGGGGGTGGGCTTTCGGGTACCACTTGGTTGGGTGGAGCATGCACCATACACCATTGGGTCCCCCTTTTATCTTCAGTACTTGGTGGTGAGACATCCAGATGGACAGCTCGCGGTTCTTGTTTTTAATTCAAGCATTGTTTTATTTCATATTGTAATAAATTATTTTACCCCTCTTATGTTTATGAGGTGGAATTTTGTAATTGTAACACATATGTACTATTGCCTCATTCTGGGAATGAGTGTTGTAACTATTTGATTATGTTAATGATTATGGAAATTGTATCTTGGATGGTTATCTCATTATGTTATGTTATACATTTATGTTGATTTAATACTTATTTCGTAAAGTAATTTAATGCTATGGTAATATATTGTTGTATGTGTGGGTTTAAGTAATCCCAACCTTGTAGCCTTAAAGGTTGTTGTTTATTAGTAAGTGAATGTGTATGTTAAATTACACTTTATAAAAAAAAAATTGGTTCGCTTAAGTCGTTAATTACAACTTCCTTTAGGGTTGCTTGGCAGGGCATTACAATAGTCTTCCCAAGTGGCAAAATATTTTGCATACTAGTCCCACTGGACATTGCACTGCAGAATTTCCCTATTACATAAGTGAAGCTTATGTACTCTAAGTACCTTGATAGGCTCGACTATTACCACTCCAAGGTCCTATACTTGTAAATAATTCCAATCAATTACAATATTATCTCTTGGTATATACTTCTTTAGGTAAGAAATGTGAAAGAGGTTATGCATCTGACAAAGAGCTAGTGGAAACACAATTCAATAAGCTATAGGATTCACTTCCTAAAGGATCTCAAAAGGTCCTACATATCATGGAGCTAATTTGGATTACTTCCCAAACTTGATGGAACTTTTATGAGGTTTAACCCTTAACAACACCTTGTCACCTACTACAAAATTTTGGGGTACTCGCTTTGCATATGCATAGCTTTTATGTCTATCATTGGCTTCAACTAACCTTTGCTTAATAATCCTCACTTTTTCTTCCATTTCAACCATCTCTAGCCCAAGACTCAACCTATCCTCAATTTTATACCAACTTATAGGAGTTCAACATTTTTGACCATATAATGCTTTGAAAGGAGCTATCTTTGTTGTGGAATGGTAGGAGTAGTTATATGAAAAATTCACTAAAGGAAAGTAATCTTCCCACTTGTATTGTTGGTCCATGCAATACATTCTAATTAGGTCTTTGAGTACTTGATTCACCCTTTTTGTTTTTCCATCCATTTTTGGATGATATGTTGATCTTATATTTAATTGAGTCCCAACTACAAAAAATAAGGTTTTCCAAAACTTTGAGGTGACTCATGCATCCCTATCTGAGATAATCTTCTCAAGAATCCTATGCAATGTAAACACTTCTTGAAAAAAAAATTGTGCTATGACAGGAGCTCCATCAGTTAGATTCCAAGGTATGAAATGTGCTACCTTATTAAGCTTATCCACAACCACAAGAATCACATTGTGCTTATTCCTTGACATAGGAAATTCTTGCACAATGTCCATACTTATGAATTTCCATTTAGTCTCTGGAATATCATGCGGGTATAACAATCCTACAAGATGATGATGTCCATCTTTCACCCTTTGATATTCTAGGAACCTAGCCACAAATCTAGCAACATCTCTTTTCACCCCTTTCCAAAAATATAATGGCTTTACATCGGCCAACATTTTTGTCACACTAGGGTGTCCAGAGTATGGTGCTTCATGAACTTCTTTCCATAGCAGATTTCTTAACCCCTCTGAGTCAGGTATATACATTCTCCCCTTATACCTAAGTAATCCATTAGGTTCAAAATTAAAACCCTCATACCTTGCATCTTGTGAATATCTTGTGAGTTCTTTCTTAACTTGCATATAGTACTCATTATCTTTGCATTTATGCATTACTTGACCTTTCAAGTCGGTTTGGATTGTCACTATTGAAGCAATATGACATCTTCAACTTAAGGCATCGACAACCTAATTTTCTTTCCCCTTGATGTAGTTGATATTGAAGTCATAATCAGATATCAACTCCAACCATCTTCTCTACCTTGCATTCATATTATGTTGAGTAAATATATATTTCAACCCATGATGATCAATTTTCATCTCAAAGGGCTTTCCCAACAAGTAATGTCTCCACATCTACAATGCATGAACCACTGTTGCTAGCTCTAAATCATGTGAGGCATAATTTAGTTCATAGGGTTTCAAATTTCTTGATTCATAATAATTGCTTTCCCTTCTAGCATTAAAATACCACCCAAGCCCTCTCCTGATGCATTTGTGATAATAGTGAAGTCTCCATCAAGATCTAGCACTTTCAAAATTGGGGCAGTAGTTAACCTCTCTTTTATTAGATCAAAGCTACTTGGCACTTTTCTATCCACTCAAACAATTTCCCTTTCTTTTGTAAAGAAGTAATTGGAAAGGCTATTTTGGAGAATTTTGCAAAAAAAATTCTATAATATCCTACCAAACCCATAAAACTTCTTACCTCTGAGACATTTTTGGGCACTAGCCATTCTAGCACTGCCTTGATCTTAGTTTGATCAACTGAGATACCATCTGTTGAGATCACATGTCCAAGATAATGTACTCTCTTTTGAAAGAAGGTACACTTAGAGATTTTTTCCATACAACTTATGTTATCTTAGCCATTGTAGAACTATCTCTAAATGCTTATAATGATCCTCCTCATTCCTTGAATAAATCAATATATCATCAAGAAAAACCAAGACAAACTTATCTAGGAAATCACTAAGTACATTGTTAATTAGGTTCATAAATGTACTTGGTGCATTAGTTAGACCAAAGGGTAGAACTATAAACTCATAATGTGCATATCTAGTTTTGAATGCATTCTTGAAGAATTACTCATCTTTGATTCTTAACTGGTGGTATCCAAATCATAGATCAATCTTAGAAAATACAATAGCTCCTATCATTTGATCAAAAAGATAATCAATACGTGGCAATGAATAATTTTTGTTTATCATAGTTTTGTTAAGCATATGATAATCTATGCAAAAATGAAAAGTACCATCCTTCTTTTTCACAAAAAATATTGCTGGTCCCCAAGGTGATACACTTGGTCTTATCAATCCTTAAACAATAATTCATCTAGTTGTGCCTTAAGCTCAATTAACTCAGTTGTTGTCATTCTGTAAGGCACTTTGGAAACTAGTTTAGATCATATCACTATATCAATAGAGAATTCAAATACCCTTTTCAATGGTAGTATAGGTAATTCCTCTAGAAACACATCCAAAAATTTTTCAAGATAGGATATTGTTCCATATTTGTATTCCTAGTTTCCATGATTTCACCTTCTTCCATCTCTTGGTAACTTTGTGGTCCAAAGTTTTCAATACCTTCTTGAGAGTTAGGTCCTTTATAATCTTCAAGATTTTCCATCTTGACTAAAAAGAGCTTGCATCCTTTCTTCTTAGCCCTAAGCAATTTCATAGTGGAGATTTGATGCAACTTTACCTCTCTAGGTATCCCTTGTAGCATCACTTGGTCACCAAAATCATCTAAGAATTCTACTATTTTGGCATGGCAGTCCACCTTATCTCTATGTCTCCAAAGCTAGTTCATTCCTAGGATAACATAATAGGATCCTAAGGGTGCTACATATAGGTTTACCTCAGTATAAAAACAAGGTAGCTCAATCCTAGCTTTGAACAAACATTTCTCCACCATTTCTCTTGTTTGGTTTGCATATTCTACAACCCATGAATTTTCCATATAACCAACTTTCCTATATATTTGCTTTTCTATTCTAGGTGAATAAAATTTTCAGTTGCTCTAGTATGTATATATATGGAAATGGGAAAACCAAATAAAATACCTGGAGTCTCTATTGATTGTTTGGAATATTGAGAGGGGGGAGGAGTGAATTAGTATTCTATTAAACCATTTAGTTGTAAGCCACCCGATTATTAAAGCACATATGAATGCAAACCGAAATGAAGACATTGAAATAAACATCACACCACAAAACACATAAACACCAGATTTTTACATGGAAAACCCAAAATGGAAAGAACCATGGTGAGGATTAGCTCACAATATAATATATCTGGATATAGAATATTATAGGGCTCACTACCAGGACTCACTATCCTTAGAAGGATCACAACCAAAATACAAAATGAAATGGCTAACCACCAACATACAAAAAGATATGGCTCACTACCAAAAGTAAGAGCTGATGGAATGCACCTTCTATGTTCTCCATAGCAATCACATAAAAATATGCATTGATACTTGTCTCCTTCCATAATACACTACTCACAATTGATAAATCATTTAAGCTCACATATTCTTAATATCCTTCATCTCATACACATATTTTTCTCTCTCACACACACACCTTCAACTCCAAAAATTCTTATATATATACAAGTATATTTCATACATCAACTAGGTCGACCTAATTATATGTAAACAAACCAATCAAAATAGTTCTTGTCAATACCATATAAGATTTAAAACATTTTTATCCATGTGGTGAATCATATCAAGTCGGCATAACATCTGCAAAGTATAATTATTATTCTTAATACATGCCATATATTAGGTCAACCAAGAATAGGACCTAATCACAAAAACTCCAAACCAACACACACTTCTCAAGGTAAACGCCTTCCGGATCCGATATTACTTTAGTTTCTCATCACATTAATATCAAATAGATTACCATTATAACTACAACATTATAATGTTCTTCCTAAGAAAATGTGGAGTCTCTCACGTTGGTATATTGAATAGAGAAACAACTATAGTATACAGAGTTAAACTCTGTCATTAATAACTTTCTATATTCAATACCAAACTTCTCAAGGTATTGGATATAGATTTTTGAATGAGTCATAATAATGAGATTAAGATAGTAGAGTCATCTCTTCTTACAGTTAATTTTAGACTCAAAAACTAACGTATTGCATCATCAATAAAGAACGCTCCCAGTAAAGATCAACTTCTGGTATACCAAATATGTTTCCCAAAATGTTTCCATAATTTTGACATCAATGAAAACATTGGAACAATAAAAAAATCCTATATAAACTTCATGCTCATGTTGCAAGGATCCCATATTTCCAAAAATCTTCCCTTTTGGCATTGATGGCAACATGCATATAAAAAAAATTTTTTATCCTAATATAGGGCAACTGAATACTCCCCCTTTCAAGGTTAATGCATCTCCTTAGAAAATTGTTCTTGACAAAAATATTTTTTATATATCTTTCTCTCTCTCTCCCCCCTTTGAAATCAATGGCAAAGGTCATGAAGGGGTCCAGTATAATTCCTCAAGTATGTACATGCACCAAAGAAAAAAAAATGATCAAACATGAAAAAGGTATTAACCTAAAGAAGAATATGCTTTGAGATTCATTAGGGTATCTTCTCATGTATCTTTGCCTTCTTCCCTCAATCCTTTGCACTTGCAAGAGTCTTGTATAGTAGTTCAAGCTTAGTCAAAGACTCTATACTTTCTTTCAAAGTGTTGGGACAAAGATTAATTTTTGATAGATTACCAACACTATCAAGGGAACTGGATATAGGAGTACGCCCGAGTTTTACCATATCTTTGAGTGAAAAAACCTTCTTAATTACTTTCGTTCTTTGATCCTACAGGGAAAATATTTTTTCTTGTAGCTACACAATGTACGACCATCTTTGATTGTGCCTATCATCTGCCAAGATATACAAATATGCTTGAGTAGTCATTTGAGTTTCACTCTTTCTTATTTCATCTCTTACATTTAATGTCCTATTGGACCAATTCAAGCATAAAGATAGAAACTCCTGAGATTTTTTCTCACATTCATCTACTTCCTTCAATTCCTTTACAACTCTACGATGTGCATCTACACATTTGTTCTTGATATATTCTAAATTGTCTTCTACAGACCTAATTCTAGTTTTTACTTCCAATCCAGAGATGTATGCTTTCAGAGAGTTAATCATACTCTTGATATTTTCCAAAATTGACATAGATGAATTGAATTTGGCACTAGGGATCACTTTCTGCAACTCTTTTAATGCTTCTTGAATATTTGTGATTTCATGCTTATGTTGAGCTCTCTCTAATTCACTTCCTTCTGTGATTTTTTGTTTGATAACATTTTTTCTCTTCTTTCTATTTGCACTTCCAGAGGCTTCAGTCATAGAAGTTTCTTCTACATTAGGGTTCTTAGGGCTCTCTAGAAGCACTTTTGTATAATGATCAATCTCTTCCTCAATTACTTCATAATCCAGTTCATAAATCCACACAAGTCTAGATTCAACTGGTTCCATATAACAAAAATCTATAGAAACTAGGAAATTAATATTTCCAAAGTACTTTTCAATCACATTTTTTGGAATTCTTGTTCTTTTATTTATTCTCATCTGAAATTTTCCAAAGAATGCAACAAGAGAAGTTTCTTGAGAATCTGAACCACCAAGATTCATCATGAAATTCCTAATCTAATGAGCTATTGGTTTTGTATTCTTCCATTCTATCCTTCCAATTATCGGTAACTCTTTCATAAATTGAAAGAGTAAACAAACTTTTAAGGTACCATACCAGAATGTAATTTTCTTATTCTTCTTGATTTCTTTTAAGTTCTTCAACAGATGTAATCGAAGTAGCTCATAAAGGTCATAATCCATACCATTCCTAACCATATCAAGTGTAGTGTAAATGGAAGTAGTAGAAAATGTGTGGTAATTGCTTGGTAAGAAATTTTTTTGTCCAATAATCATTGCAACATACTGAATGACCAAATCTTCAATTGTACTCAAAATAAGTTCTTTTTCTTCAAGGGTTGCACCAGTCATCTCAATTATCTCTTGATAATTTACAATATTTATTTTGGGAACTAGTACAGAGAAACATAAACCAGTCACATCTCTTATAGCTTCTCTAGTTATCAGATATGTTTCATCAATCCAAATAGATTCACCATGAATCCTGCTTAAAGCCATTTGAATGTGTTTCCTTTTGAATTCAAGCAATGGGACTTTCCACCATACATCCAACTTATTTTCAACTAATATTTTATACACATCGTAATTTTCTTCAAACTCATTCTTCCACAAAATACGTAATTGAACCGGTTACATTTCCTCAATTTTACCATAAACATATGCATAAATGTCTTTAATAGGTAATACTCTAGGAAGAATGCTAGAAAATGCACCCACTGAATCTTCCAACAATTTTTTCAAAGAATACTTCCTTAATTTGATTTGCAATTTATCTGAAATATTCACTACCTTTGAATTATCCATGGCATAAAATTGAAGGATTGTTTAAACAAAATACCTCTATACATGTCTTAATGAATGGTTAGATGTTTAGCTTCTGAACCATGATTTGAATCCGCTTCGATTTCCTCTTCCTTTCTCACCAAATTTTGAAACTTTTTTGTATTGAATTGCTCTAGTTTCTTCAAGCTTCCTTTGCATGCTTCTCCTTTTTCATAAACACCTTTTGTTGAATTTCATTTCCTTAATGCTTCTGAATTTATTTCTTTCATTCCAAAATGCTTCAGATTGCAAGTAGATCACCTCAAAATTCATGTGCACTTCCATCCTTTCAAATTTAGTGAACTTCATTCTTCACACATGTATTTGAAAATTCCTTTTGCATTAAATTTTGAATTCATAACGTTATCAAATTCACTTCTTTCATGATATGACATCATATATCGATGAGGGGTTTATTAATGTTTTTGATTATTTCCCCCCCTTAGGCATTGCCCGACTTAAAATTTGATGGGTGTATCTGCACTAGAGGATGACATAGATAAAACTAATGATTTTGATTCAACTTTATTAAATTATCCTTCCTTTCTCCAAATTATTTTCATCTCCTTTCTTACTTCTTCCAGATCTATGATCAGTTCATGTCTTTTTTATGGATAGTTATTTTTCATCCTTCTATTTTGTTGTCTCTAGAAAAATGTTTCAGATTGCTGCAATCATGACAAACAACATTCTTCCACCCAAATTTTCTTCTATTCAATCTATATTCAAACTGATTATCTTTGTGTCCAAATAAGTTGCAGTGATAACAATAGCCATTAAATGAATAAGATGCCTTGTTCAACTTCTTACTTTTGCATTCCATAACCTTATGTCCAATTTTCTTGCATTCAAAACATTGACCAGAGAATGATAAAGTATCACTCATTCTACTTTTGCAGTCTTTTTCCCTATGTCCAAACTTATTGCGAAAAATAACAGACACCATTAAAAGATAAATACCTTTGAGCATTAGGTTGTTTAATAGGAGTCCTTCCAATATTGCTTCTTAGATCCTTGAATTGTCTATCATTGCACAGTCTTCATGTCATGGGATTGATTCACCTTTCAACTTTGTCCTTCTTTAAACCCTAAACCACTTTTGTCCATAGTAAGTCTCTAAGAAGTAATCAACTCATCAAGCATTGCAGTGCTTGCTTTGAATTTATCCTCATATCTTTTTTCCTTTTCCAAATCTATTCAAAATTTCCACTTCTTTCTCAAGCTTTGTGCATTCATCCATCTTCCTCTGAATTTCAATTTTCTGATAGTCATCAATCCTTTTCTTTTCTTCCAATTGTTCTAGTAGTCTGGTGATATTGTCATATGCATTTTTTAATTGATCACTAACTTCTCCATATCTTTCCCTCAGATCCTTAATACACTCATTTTCTTCCTTCACCCTATCCTTTAAATCTTCATTTTCTTTTGTATGCTCAGCAAAGATCTCTTCCGGAGGAATAATTTTTTTTTTGTCTTCCATGTAATCAAATTTTGGGACCTTCCTCAAGTTGTTAGACTTCTTCAGAGGAATGAAGCTTTGATACCAATTGTTAATTTTCTGAAATAGTGAGAGAGGGGTGAATCAATATTCTATTAAACCATTTAGCTGTAAGCCACCCAATTATTAAAGCACATATGACTGCAAACTAGAATGAAGACATTGAAATGAACATCACACCACAAAACACATCAACACCAGATTTTTATGTGGAAAACCCAAAATGGAAAAAACCACGGTGAGGATTAGCTCACAATATAATATATCTGGATATAGAATATTACAGGGCTCACTATCCTTAAAAGGCTCATAGCTAGAATACAAAATGAAATGGCTAACCACCAACATACAAAAAGATATGGCTCACTTCCAAAATGATGTAAACTAATTGATGGAATGCACCTTCTGTTACAACCAAAAAATTTATTTAAAACCCTAAGGTTTTCCCATAATTTTCCATAAAATCCATGAAAAAACCTAAGGGATTTTATTTATTTATGCCCCTTATTTTCCTATCTTTCCCTTAAAATTCGTTTTCCCCATCCAAAGTGCTAAAACATCTTATATTATACACCGCTACCTTAAAACTTTTTTTTTTTTTTAAATTTCTATCTTTCTAGTTCATACTGCTATACCGCCGACGGTTCAATCCATACCCGTTGTATGGCGGTAGCGGCTAAGGTGCAAGAATAAAGTGTTTATCACACACCGTGTGCGGTCAATTCATAGACCGCGGTAGCGCGATGGCAGTGAGTCAACGACAAAGTAGTGGTCAGAAGACTATACCATGTTACTGCCAACCATCATTTCATACACCACAGTGACAGCGATAAAGGGCCAGTGGTCAGCGATGCGACTACCGCCACACCACGCACGGTATAAGCAATGGTCGCGGTGACTGCGGTAGAAGTTTAGCAAGCAGTGAAAGCTAAGGGTATGGCTACTACAATACCACTGGCAGTCATGCCAGTGACCATGGTAGTGCGGTAAACAATCAATGAAGACACCATGGTACCACTAGCAGTCAAAGCGAAGACTGCGGTGGTGCGGTGGTCAACAAAGATAACTATTAGAGGCAGTCACTGCTATACTGCATCCGGTCAAATGGTTGACCGCGGTAGAGCGGTAAAGACAAAATAAAGCCATGGGGAAAGGAAATATGAAGGGTGGTAAAGTATTAAATAAAATTAAAGGCATAACTATAGCTAAAATATTTAATTTGCCGACAAGGCAATTCAATTAAACATTTTAAAATTCTGTTGTAGAATTCAGACCGTTGTGGCAGGTAAAATGAAGAGTCATGACTATTGAAGTGTAAGATATAAATATTTGCAAAAAATTAGTGACAGGGGTTTGAGAAGTGGGAGTTTTTTGAAACAATAATAGAATTGGGATGTAAAAAATGATAAACAGTCCTTCTTGAAACAGGGTGTAATGGAGTAAACAATTTTTAAACTGGTGCAATCTTTTCTGAGTTCAGTTGTTGTGATGTTGTAGTTTTGTATTTCCTATCTGGTTATCTCCAATTAGAAATTTTAAAATTATTTAAATCATGATATCTAGTATATTTGTGATTTCTCATAGTGCATTTGTCACTTTGTGTGGTTTGATTAATAGGTGTCTGCAAAGTCAGAACTAAATTATTTTAAGCAAGTCATAGTGATTTTAGTTTTCTTTGTTGGTGATTAAAGAAGAATTTGGTAGGAAAGCTTTCAAGCATAATTTATGGCAGTCATAAATTGATGAAGTCATATGCCAGTCATTAGAACTTCATTCCTTAAAGTATCTAACAACTTGAATTGTGTCAGAAAGGAAAATATTATAATTAGTGATACTATTGACTCCATTTCCCAACAGATAGAAGGCACTAATCTGCCATATCTCAGAGGATAGAATTCATAACAAATAATATATTAAAATCTTTTATTTTGTGTAATAGGTGTAGTTGCGGTCATTTTGTCTATCTTTTCCCAATTGCCATTGTGGGTAGACTATTTAGCAGGAAGTTCATTTTAAATCTGCATGTTTCACATAGGTTCACCCACCTAGGTCTAGCTGAACCTAAAGAGTAGAAGGTTTAATTGTATAATTAGCCTTGTATGTTTTCCAAGAATGTTGTAAGGTCCTGGAAAAATCTTATGGTTAAAACCTGCATTTTTGAGAACCAACACCTTCTATGTGCTATGTTCAGTTCCAATGCGGCTCTGAAAGTGAAGTATTGCTCTATATAGTAGCCACATGACAGTTATGCTCTGATCCTTATCTCCTTCCAAATACACTACTCACAACTGATAAATAATTTAAGCTCACATATTCTCAATATCCTTCATCTCATTATATAGAAGCGACTTTATACTCCTTACACAAATTCCCCTTTTACACATCCTCACCTTAGAAAACCAAATCCGAAGTTGAAATTCCACATCACCCAACTGCCTTCCTTCCACTTGGAATTTATTTGTTGTGTCAATGGGAGAATATTTGTCTAGGATGTGCAAGTGGCGTGCAGACATCTATGTGGCGTGCTGGCATCCCTGATAGATTCTTGCATCTAAAGTTGGTAGAGATGTTACACTTTTGATTGGGGTCGATTTGTAATGTCCCTCTTCGACCAATTGACCCCGAAAATGGAAGATTCTTCCTCATTCTCCTTCAAATTCATTCATTCTCATTCCATTTCATCCTCTTAGCATATCTTCAGAATTTCTAGCAATCTTCTTTTCATTCCCTTGAAATTCTCAAGTGTTTCCAACACTTCAACACTCTGTTGCAGCAAAAACACTCTATCAACTCTATAAAGCAAGTGTGAAGCAAGCCATTAGCAGTGTGGGCTTGGAGTCTTGCGAGACCTCCCTTCATCATAGTCGATGTTGTGGTGACTTTTCCAAGTCTACTTTCTCCACCATTGGCTAGTGAGCTTTTGGGTGGAAGTGGTAACATTTCGCTCCTCTCCTTTGTGATTTGGTTGAGTAGCTATTTACTATTTTGTAGTGTTTATTAAATTTCTACTTTCTCTACTTCTTTATTGCATATTTCTCTATTATTTCTATTTGGCTATCTATGGAGGTGGAAACACTAAAATGGAGGTTTGACTGAGGAAGACCCCTATAAAACTCCAACAATTTTCCCCTCTTTCTTGTGTGTAGGTGAACATGCATTTGGAGCTAGTTGGAGAACTGGTGCCTTGATGAGATAATCATTGTCACTTTACCTCTCATCTATCTATTTTATCATCTATTTTTGTACCTTTCCTACTTTATAGTTCTATTTTTCTCATTTAGGAGTACTTAGCTAGGTCGTCAGCTTGTTTTCTGACACTTTGTATTTTACTTTATATCCTTTGGCAATACAGACACCAACACATCACATTGTTGTCCTAGAACCACACTTATGTCCTTAGATAGAGATTTTTTTGAAGTATAGTATTGACTCTGAAAACCAGCTCGCCTAGCCCAAACCTAGATTCTAGTTTCGAAGAGTGATCAAAGTACTTTATATTCCTCATCATTCTTGACCTCTATCTGAAACACCCCTTTAGAGTGAGGTAAGTTTGCGAAGCACTCCACTCTTAGCTTTCTGTGATCTGGAGCCTTGATGTGGTTGGTCCCCCTCTCTTACATTTTTGGTGAACCCGACGCGAACCAATGTCTACCCATTTGTTGGTGTTGAAGATTTTCCCTTATACCTTATGGTTGTTGTTCCCCTGAGTGTTGTGAAGTTTTATGAGCATCACAACCTAGTCCATGACCTTCAGGTATATTGTTAGGAGAAGTGTATGATACCTTCTGATGGAGAAGATGAAGGTCACTTCGAGTTTCTCTACAGGCCTTTTTTCTGGACCTGTGATTGGTATTTATACCCAAGAGTAGTTGTTAAGGGGAGATGTAGGATTCTTTGATGAGACCGACCATGTCCCCACTCCTACATCTCCTATGCCATCATTGGTAGATGAGCATGAGGCTATTCACATTCCTTCAGAATATATCTCTACCCTTAGTAAAGGGTTTGGAGACTTGGAGAATCACTTGGAGAAGGACCCAAAGATGGATAGGTCCGCTAAGGTTATTAGCGAGATAAAATATATGGTGGGAAAATACTGAACAGGTATAGAGCTCCTAAATAGCTTCTCTAGTTTGATTGAAGTGTGTGCCCCTTCAAATAATGCTAATATTGTACAAGGGACTGCGTTTGAAGAACATGAGAGACAGTTAGGAGTGTTGATGCCTTCCATGTCCATGTACATGGCTGACATGGTCCCCTCAATTAGTGTCCCCCCTACCTCCAAGAGATCTGAAACTATCAAAGTAAACATAATTCCCTTAGGTTTCAATTTCACCCCTCCTATCACCTCTAGTAGTGGAGGTTTTGGTGGGTTGAGTGGTGGGGGTTTGGTAGTGGCGGTAGCTTTGGCAGCAGGGGTAGTGCTATCGAAGGTGGTTCCAGTGGAGGCCATGGTGGTGGTTTCAGAAGTGGAGGTGGCTCCAGTGGATGCCCCATTGGTGGCGATGGCCCCAACAGTGGTTCTGACGATGGCCATGTTGGAAATTCTTGAGGTGGCTCTGATGGTGGTTTCAAAGGAGGTTCCACTAGTCCTACATTGCCTTATGACCCTATTCTAAGCACCCTGTAGAAACATAAAAATAACCAAGACCTGCAAGCACTATTTTACCACCTTTCGTCATAACATGATTATAACATTTTAATTATGTTTCTAACCCACATTCAACTATTAATTAAATAATTTATAATTATTTAATTAATTCATAATCTCTCATTCTTCATGATTATTAAATAAATAAATCTTATTTATTTATCTAATATGTCACTAATTATCAAAGTCTTCTTGCAATTAAATAAAATATTATTTATTTAATTAATCCCTATCATTAATGTCCTCCTGATTATTAATAAATATATTTAAAATATATTTATTTAATGTGTCACTAATTCCTAAATCCTCTTAATTAAATAGATTTGCTAATTTATTTAATTAATTAACCACTTCTTCTAAATTAAATAATTATTTATAATTATTTAATTATTGTATGTGACACTTCTATATTTTTAAATAAAAAAAATCATTTAAAAATATCTCACATACTTAAACTAATTCTTCATTTAGTAATTAATTTCAAAAATCAATTACTTATTATCTCACAAAATCCATATTTTGAATTATTTTAATTCAAAATGGAATTATTCTTCTACAAATCAAGTAATTTCTAAAATTACTGATTTTCTAAAATCCCATCCTCTTGTCTTCTGATTTTTACTAATTTCATCTCAACTGTCACATTCAGTCTTGATTTAATTCATTTAATTAAATCTTATTCACACATGTGGGAATTTTGCCCTAACCCTAATTGAGAGTTGCCTTATTGAATCTTGACCTTTGATTCTAGGGCATTCCTTAATCTCTCATCTCGTCCATCCATTCAAGATTGCATTTTCTATAAAATGACAATCTTGATCTCATTTTTGGCCATCTCTTGTTATTTTAGAAATTGCATTTATCTTCATATCACCTTAGGCTTTTATTATTACTTGCACATTAGGATTGAATTCTAGTTGGCATATAGTTAATTTTATTAAATCCTTCAAAAGGCTTTGTCAAGACTAGACATTTTAGAGTGTTGCTCACACACAATCTGAGGGCATCATTTATCATACCAAAGCTTGAGGAGGTACAATGAAAGTGAACCATGGAGGAGAGAAGATTGGGTGAGGCTATTCCATTTTCATTCATTTTTCCCTTATTTTCTAATGTATTTCATTGTTTGATGTTTTTTAACATGCAGGTATTACTAATCCTTTATTGATCTTGCAGGAAAAATAACATCATTACATTGGTGAACCCGACATTCTAACACACTTTTGCAGGTTTTGTATGGCTTTAGATTTTTTATTTTTTGTAGGAACAGGTACGAAGTGCCGCATTTTCCATTTCATGTTACGCAAACACTCTGTTGCGCCGCAATCGACTTCGCGTGTGACGCAACTAACCTAATGCACTGCATTCGCCACTCACAGAACCGCAAGTGATATTCTACAATGCATTTGATAGGCAGAACCTGAACCATAGCTACTGAGCCGCATATGATGAAATGCATATGCCGTGCCACATCTACCATACCACACCACAAATGACTGGTAAATTTCATTTTTACAAATTGTAATCTAGATCAGACACATCCATGGCCAGTAATTGATTATTTTTTTCTTTTTTTTGGATTAAAAAGAACCAACCCTAGGATAGACATTTAATTGGAAATTTATCAATCCTAGGATAGGCAATTTAATTTGGAATTTACCAACTCTAGGATAGTCACCACATCTTATTTTTGGTTAAAAAAATGAATCCCATGCATGTTGTGAAGCAATATCTTCACTTAGTTTAGATAATCTTCATTTGGGCTTAAAAATTGAACATTTTTTTGTTGTGTTTGTTGGGTAATAGGTATATGCTCTCCCCTTTACTGGGTGATAAAAAAACCAGATTTACCCATTTTATCTTTATGCACTTTATGCTTTATTAAATCCTTTAGAAGGCCTGTCATAGTGGAAAAAGTACTCACCCTACAGGAACAACCTAAGTGGGAACAACCAAAGCCAGGTTTTCCAACCCACTATAATCAAAAGTGAATTTTGGGGAAACCCATATTCAAGGCCAGTGTCCAAGATAACCATCCCCAAAAACTTTGTTCTAAAGGTTGGGAGGTCTCCTGAGGGAGTTTATCATTTGTCATGTAGAACGAAAACCTTGACTAAGAACCATAGTGTAGAAGCCAACCATGTCAGTATCCAGACATTGTCTCAATCACGGTGCAAGGGGAGGGAAGAATCTCCCCCCAAGACACTCACCATATAATCACCACGGACTGTTTGCTCAGGGGATTTGGTATCCACTTCCATCACCTTGAGTACACACCAAGAAAACACAAAAACACAGCCGCCCTCTAGGGGGTGACATGGTTGTGTGAGTCGATGTGATTTTAAGCTATGTGTTGTGATTGTGACAATGACCTTTTGACTATTAGGAGTGAGTCTGCTTGAACATACACTTAATATTTTAATTTTTGTGTTTGCCAACTATTTTTAAATAGACTTCAACAAATTGAAAATCACAAATCTGGACCAAAAAAATTGTCAAAACTGCAACACATTGTTCGGTTTTCTAAAAAATTGTCCATTGTGATGCAATCACTCTGATGCACCACAATCACCAAATATTGAGCTGCATTCGCTTTGATGGGCTGCATTTGAGTCATCCTAAGCTGCACTCACTCTGATGAGCCACATTTGAACTACATAGAGCTGCATTTTCTAGCATTAAACTGCATTCGGTAAATTGAGCCGCATTTGATAGATACCAACCCGCATTCGCTAGACTGTGTTGCAATCGACACTTGTTAAACCGCATTCGATTATGTGAGCCGCATTTTCACTGTCATACTACATTTGCTGTGACGCATTTGCTAAAAACTGAAAACAATTCCTCACTATTAAAAACTAAAAGTCCACAACTTGTCTTCAATTCAATCAAGTCTTCCTTCACTATTACAGTTCAAACTAGACTCTGAATTGTTCAACTTTTCATCAAACATTGCATTTTATGTACCATTTTAGGATCACAATAGGGTTCCTTTTCTAGTCCATTAGATTGCATTGATAGCTTCACCATCTCCTTTGACACTCACTTTTAAAGATTTTAGGAGTTGACTCTTACCATTCATTGTCCAAACTTTGCATTCAATAGTAGGTTATCATTGGACCCAATTACCTTTGCCACTTTTTCAAATCTTTTGTGAATCATTTCCCACTCACTAGTCTAGTGTGGAAATTTCACTTTGTCCTATCTATAGTCCTTTTACGGTCCATTCATCTTCCAAAATTGAATCATTGCAAAAACTTTGTTTGCCCAAGTTTTTCCTCCTTAGATCTCTCACTAGTAAGTACATCTTAGGATCATTTATTGCATATCATTTGGCATCTCCATTTAGTGTCACACCACTTGCATTCACAAGCCTTTAGTCTTACTTGCATTTCATAGCATCCTTTAAAAATCCAAAAAGAAACCAAAAACATAGTCTCATACTTAGATCATTCTCTCCATCATCCCAAGTTGATCAAAACTTTGTATGGTTGAAACTAGATTACAGAAAAATAAAAGACTCATGGATTCTCTTAGACAAGACACCAACTTTCTTGAGTTCACAACTGGCATGGACTCATTTCCTAATGCCATGAACAATCCTTGTTTTGACATGGGAAATTCCACAATCAATCCTTTTAGTGAGATGAAAATCCCATCATCTCCATCACATCTTTTTGAACCATTTATCCGACGGGATCAAAGTGGGGACGTCTTTGAAGAAGACATACAAGCTACTGCCCAAAACCCAGAAGTGGCCTCTTTTGTGGAAGAATTGGTCCTAAATGACTCATCCAGATATTTAGCCATGCTCCTTGACCAAGGGGCTAGGTTACCACAAGGATTTGACCTCAACACTATTAGATCAATATCTCCTAGTCACCAATCACACAAACCTTCCATGGGAGCCTCTTCACAAAACACCATCAACACCATTAATAGTACCTCCCTGGGTCAGGCTACCACCACAACTAATGCAGCCACCAAACCCAATGCAACCACCACAACCAACACAACATCTATTGGGGGATCATCTTCCCAACCCAGCACCACATCATAATTCGTCCCCCAACAAACATCCATCATCCCTTCACAAACAATGGGTGCAACCACATCAAACCTCTTTGGAACTTCATGTAGTTCCATGAGTACATCAAAAAACCTGTTATTGGGTTCCTCAAGTGCCATGGCAACTAACTCATCCAACCCTTTTGGGAGAAATAAATGAAGAGTTTTAATTCAAGGCACCCAACCTAATTCCTCACAAGTTAATACCAACATCCCGGTGAATCAAAACACCAACATTCCTCGTGGCCAAAATGTATTATTTGGGCAAGGCAATCAAGGCGCTCAATTCTTCACTCCATTTGGGCATCAAAAAGCTCAAAATCAACAAGGCCCTCAATCCTTCACTCCATTTGGACATCAACAAAATCAAAACCAACAAGGTCCTCAAATTCAGTCCAACATGGCAGGATATCACATCCCCACTTATGCTTCTCAAGTCCATACGCAGCAACACATCCCTCATCAAAATACTCATTTCCAACAACTGCATAATCAAAACACTCATTTTTCTCACCGACAACCCATTCCAAATCAACACATCTCATCACAATAGTTGGGGACTCAAACTGTCCCTATCACCAACATAGGTGATGCTACCAACCATCCCATGGTGGAAGCACTCACACAACAACTCGCCGCTCTTCAAACACAAGTCGAGACCTTGCAGTAATCCAATAAAAAGTCATACTTGTCACATGACTTGTGTCCATATCCATTTGACACAACCTTGTATATGCCACCCTTTCCTCATGGATATGTGGTACCCCATTTTCCAAAGTACAAAGGAAAAACAAACCCCATTGAACACATAAGAGAATTCACCACTAGTTGCATCGACATTGCATATGAGAAAACTTATCTCATGAGACTCTTTTCTAGAAGTCTCATAGGTCATGCACTAGAATGGTTCTCACTCTTGCCTAAGGGAATCAAAATGTGGGATGAATTGGAAAACAAGTTTGTTGAAAACTATGCCTATAACATTGACACAGATATCAATATTGCCTCCTTATGCAGACTTACCCAAGAGGACGTAGGAGAGACTTTCATTCCATTCTTTCAAAGATGGAGAACCCTAGCAAGCAGATGTCTGGTAGAAATACCTGAAAAGGAGAAAGTTACCATGTTTGTACAAACTCTCCTAGGACCGCTAAGGTATGGCCTACAAGTCCATTGTTGCACCACCTTTGTTGACCTTGTTGAAAAGGGTGTTCAACTTGAGAAAGCCTTGATCGCCAAAGGCGAATTAAAATATGGCAGAAAAACCATCAACACCACCACTAATAATAACCCAAGTAGCTCAAATGACAAAACCAAATACTGGGTTCAGAACAAGCACATCACAAATGACGGTGTAGTTGATGAAAAAATTGTCAATGCCATAGGTCATGTACTCACAATCAAAGGAGTACAAAATCAAAATGCACCTGTAACTACACCGGCACCAACTGCCAATGCTATCCAAAGCAATCATGTGTAATCTAATCAAAGGTAGTTGTGTCAACCTCAACAATTCCAAAAACACACATACAGCCCTTTGGGTGAACCTATTGAAATTGTCTTCAAGAAACTTCTTCAAAATGACGTCATAACGCTGGAAGAGCCAAAACCATATGACCCTGGTCAGTTCAAGCCATCATGGTGGGATGAAAATTCATTTTATGATTACCATCGTGCCAAAGGGCACAAAACTTCCTCTTGTCGTCAATTGTGAAATCTGGTGCAAGACCTCATAGAGAACCACACCATCAAATTGGGTGGTCAATCATTTACATCTAATGCAGATCATGATAAAGCTTCCTCATCTGGCACAAAGAATACCAACAATCAAGCCAACCACATCCGTCTTGCATACAATTATCTCGATGGTACTATTATCAATAATCTTCGCATTGCTGATGAAGATGAATGTGTTAATACCATTAACATTAAAAAGGCCCTAGAGTGCAATGTAACCATGCGTAAAGGCAAGGTCACCATCCCTTGTCCTTCTACACGTCAACAAAAAATCACCATACCTGGTCCATTTGCCAGACAACCCACTACAAAACCGGAGTTCAACATTATTGAGCAGTTGAATAAAACACTTGCTCAAATATCCATTCTCGAACTGCTCCATATTTCACCCGTGCATAAGGCCATCCCAGATAAAGTACTGCAAGAGTCGTCCATCCCAACCAACATTGATGTCAACCACTTTGAGACTATGGTCAGATATTTGAATTCGCCTCATCATATCACCTTTTCGGACAGTGACTACTCCTCGCCCAAACCATCGCATAACGATGCTCTTCACATTGAGGTTTTTGTCCACAAGCATAAGGTTAGATGAGTCCTAGTAGATGGCGAAGTAGGATTGAACATCTGCTCTCTAAAATTGGTCAAAGCTCTTGGTTTCTCTAATGCATGTGTAGATGCTAGCAAAATCATTGTCATCAAGGCATATGATGATGAAGAACGCGCTTCTAAAGGCATTGTTATAATTCCACTCTGGGTAGGACCAGTTATCATAGATACAACATGCCAGGTCCTGGATCATGACATACATGATAATATCTTACTTGGTCGCCCTTGGATTCATGCTCTAAAGGCTATTCCATCCACATACCACTAATCCCTCAAATTCCCTTTTGATGGAACTGAGATCACTATCCCCGGAGATCCTGATCTATTTCAATACTGTACCAACCTACAAGCTATTGTTGAGCACCAAGTACCCATCAATCAGGAAGCCTCATCTTCCACCTCATCTAAATACATTGACCCTTCGACACTCATAAAATCATCCATTCCATCACCTTCTACCACGCCATCTTCATCGGCGTCCATCCCAAGTAAAGACCTTCAGATCCAGGACCTTGGTTGTGGAGAGTTCAAATTGAATACGGCTTACTGTATCACTACAATACCGAAGCCACCTAAAGTCTATGGAAGACCATGTTTTTCAGTTGAGCCCAAAATAACTTTCAAGGTTCCACTGAAAAGTGTTTATACATGGTGGGGTGATATGGGCAATGAAGTCATTATTGACATAGAGAACTGGATCTACAAAGACCCAACAGATTTATCTCCACTACCATTGCATCTTTATGGAAAATGATATGATATATGCAAAGCCCAAGGTTTTGATGGCACAAGCGGCCTTGGAAAGAACAATAATGGAACATGGGAACCAATTATCATGATGGAAAGACCAAGATACATAGGGCTAGGGTTTGACCAAGTCAGAACTGACGATCAACATACCCATGAACTTTCAAGTAAGGTTGTAATGGTTACAGAAAGTGTTGAGACATGTGAAGAATCCCTTACCGAAACTAACTCAAATGAATGGGAATGGGGATCTGACAAAACCATCAGCGACTATGAAATTGATGAACTATTCTTGGAACCTAGCCAACTTTCCTTTGAAGAATGATTCCACTAGGAATATAACATTGATCCTATTGACCGACATTCCAAAAAGAAGGAATGGGTAAGCATTCCTTGGAATCTAGAAGAACACAAAGTGTCATCGGCAATACCTGAATCATCCCACCCCATTCCTGAGCCCACCCATGAGCCTAACCTATCTGAGCCCACTATCCATACTTTTGAAATTCCTACCACTAGTCATGATGTTGATAATTTTATCCCATATTATGAATTTGATTCATTTGACTCGGAGTATGGACCATCCATTGCATCAGACACAAAAGTGGAAATTGACAACTTTGCCTTTACACTTGAGACATCAATTTGCACACTTTTCGCATCTTCCCCATCCTTTACCAACACTGACGATGGAATCCCTCTTGTTTACCCACAACCAATCGACTGGGACCAACAAGATCCACCGGTGATGGACATATTTTAGAATGACGAGGCAATTGCAGAATTCATGGGGCTAAGAGAAGGTATTCGATGGGGGGATCACAAAATAGGGTTCTCCATTGATCTAGATTGTGCAGCTTACTTCGGGGAGACTGTGCAATCCTCCAGTCGCAAAAATACAAAGAATAAAAAGAAAAAGAAATGTCTTTAGGTGAAAACTGCAAGGCACCTTCTGACAATAAAATAGTAAAAACAAAGGACACATCCGAAGGTGAAAACCTCTCTGAGGTGCCTAAGGATGGAGGATTGGACTTTCTCCCCATAACGCAGGAAAAATTAGCTATGCTCATTGAGGACACAACCAAAGTTAACATAACCACACCAGAGAATCCCAAAATGTTTCTCTTGGTTGCATCTTTGTCAGATGAAGAAAAACCTAAATTTAAACAATTCTTCATAGACAAAAAAATTAACTTCGCATGGTCATATGCTGACATGCCAGGCCTTGATCTCGAATTGGTTCTGCATCATCTTCCTTTAATCCTAGGAATCAAGTCGATTAAACAAAAGTTGCACAAAATGCATCCATAGATTGCATTACTTGTCAAGTTTGAACTAAAAAAGTTACTGGATGCTGAGTTCATAAGGTCAATAGACTATGTTGATTGGATATCCAATATTGTTCCTATTACAAAGCCGAATGGACAAATTCGTATCTACACGGATTTCAGAGATTTGAATAAGGCTTGCCCAAAGGATGACTTCCCCTTACCAAACATAGACATGATTTTTGACCTCACAGTAGGGTATGAGATGCTATCTCTCATGGATGGTTTCTCAAGCTATAACCAAATCAAAATTGCAATAGAGGATCAACATAAAACAACATTCACTTGTCCTTGGGGAACATATTGTTGGAATATCATGCCTTTTTGGCCTGAAGAATGCAGGCGCTACATATCAAAGGGCTATGTCAACAATCTTCTATGACATGATGCATATCCTAATGGAAGATTATGTAGATGACCTATTGGAAAAATCTTTGACAAGGAAAGAACATCTCAACGTCTTGGACAAAACTTTTAGACGGCTTAAGTATTACAAGGTTAGATTGAACCCGAAGAAATGTGTCTTTGGAGTCACTTTAGGCAAGCTGTTGAGATACATAGTTTCACGATGAGGCATTGAGGTTGAACCAGCAAAAGTAAAAGCAATTCTAGACATGCCTCCACCAAAAGGAATCAGTGAATTGCGAACACTTTAGGGCAGATTGCAGTCTATTCATTGATTCATAGCACAGTTGGTAGACAAGTGTCAACCTTTTCAGTATTTGTTAT
Source organism: Sequoiadendron giganteum (assembly GCA_007115665.2). NCBI lineage: Eukaryota > Viridiplantae > Streptophyta > Pinopsida > Cupressales > Cupressaceae > Sequoiadendron > Sequoiadendron giganteum. Next base: position 552,718,304 of record CM021102.1, read on the forward strand.
GCAAAAGCATTCCTTTCATATGGATGGATAAATGCCACATAGCCTTTGAACAAATAAAAGAATATCTATTGACACCATCAGTGTTGATGCCGCCTATTGAGGGCAAACCATTAATCCTATATGTCTCTACAACGACAAATGCATTGGGGGAATTATTGGCACAAAATGACCATGAAGAAAAAGAAAGAGCCATATACTACATCAGCCGCACACTAATTGGATACGAGCTCAACTACACAACCATTAAAAGGGCATGCCTTGCAATTGTCTTCATGACACAAAAATTAAGACATTATATGCTGAGCCATCAAACACATTTAGTAGCAAAGATTGACCCATTAAAATATCTTCTGAGTCGAGAAGCATTGACAGGCCATTTGGAAAAATGGGTCATGATATTAAGTGAGTATGACATACAATATGTGGAGTCCAAAGCAATAAAAGGTCAAGTAATAGCAGATCAACTGGTAGATGCACCAATCCAGGCCACTCATCCACTGATAACTGATTTTCTAGATGAGTCTATTTTTCACGCAAAACCAGCTCTACCATGGAAACTATACTTTGATGGGTCCCACACTGGTCACGGCTCAAGAGCTGGCATATTATTTATCACACCACAAGGGGATTCAATTCCTAAATCATTTCAGATTGCCTTCCCTTGTACAAATAATATTATAGAATACGAGGCATTGGTCACAGGTCTCAAGATAGCAATTAAATGGAAAATTCAAACAATGCTTGTATTCAGAGATTCTCAATTAGTCATCAATCAAGTGAATGATGACTATGACACAAAAGATGAGAAGTTGCTTCCCTACAAATGAATGGTGGATAGTTTCCTGATGTATTTCAAAATGATTGCATTCGAACAAATCCCAAGGACACAGAATAAAGAAGTCGATGCAATGGCTACCATTGGATCTCTCCTAGACATCCCTAAGAATGTGTCACAATTTGAATTCTTAGTGGAATAGCTGTTGATGCCTACATATGATATTCTAGAGTCAGAAATTGTGTGCGAGATTGTTGGTCCCAGTTCACCTTGGTATCGGGACATATATGACTATCTTAAATCCCAAACCTTCCCACCCAACCTGTCCAACAAACAACAAAAATCCTTTATCCGAAAAGTGGCTAGACATACCATCGTCAGTGACACCTTATATCGTTGTGGCTTTGACAACACCCTTCTTCAATGTCTCGACACTGATGAAGCCCAAATGAATTTACAAGAAGTACATGAGGGTATATGCGGATCTCATTCGAGTGGTCCAACCTTAGCTAGGAAAGTCACCAGACTGGGATACTATTGGCCGACATTGGAAAAAGATGCTCTTCAGTTTGTCAGAACATTTCGGAAATGCCAGGTGCATAGTGACCTGATTCATGCACCTGCATAGGAATTGAGACCAATCACTTCTCCATGGCCTTTCACACAATGGGGACTCGACCTCATGGGTAAGATCCATCCATCCTCTTCTAATGGCCATAAATTCATAATCACTGCCACTGAGTATTTTACTAAGTGGATTGAAGTCGTCCCTCTCACTTACATCACCGGTAAACAAATATCCAAGTTTATCTTGAATTACATCATTTTTTGGTATGGTGTCCCACAATCCATCATCACAGATAATGATAGTCCATTCAAAAATTAGGATGTTCATGAACTTTGTGAGCGATTCCACATCCAACACCATTTTTCCACCCCTTACTACCCACAAGGTAACGACCAAGTTGAGGCGTCAAATAAAACAATTCTTCACATTCTAAAGAAGACCGTCAATGACGCTGGCTGAGATTGGCACCTACAACTTAATCCTGATTTATGGGCCTATCGTACCAGCATTCGTACCCCCACTGGAGCCACTCCATTTTCCCTGGTCTATGGATCTGAGGCCATATTACCCATTGAGGTCGAAATTCCTTCTCTCTGAGTCTCTTTGAAAGGAATGATTGATGATGAAGAGTATAGACATAATCAACTCCATGAGATAGAAATGTTATAAGAAAGATGAAAAAATTCCTTAAATCATTTACAGGCATATCAAAATTGTCTCTATCGAAGTTATGACAAAAGAGTCATGGTGAGAAAGTTTGAAATCGGTGACTTGGTTCTCATGCAGAACCCCAAAAATCAGGCGGACCATGAAAATCCTGGTAAGTTTGAGGCTAATTGGCTTGGTCCTTATATCATTACTGTCGCATTTGGTTCTAGAGCTTATCAGTTGGCCACACCTGATGGAGAACAGCTGACAAAACCCATTAATAGCTTACATCTGAGAAAGTTCTACACACAGCATCAGAGAGCTGGGCTAAAAACCTACAAAATATAAAAAAATTGAAAAATAAAGAAAAAATCATCCCTTGATGAAAACCTGGCAAACAGGCGTCTTGGTAACCCCAAAAATATAAATAAATAAAAAATGGCAAAATAGTAAAAAGAAATGAATTCATCCAATGGTGAAAACCTGGCAAACAGGCGCCATGCGTAGTCGATCGTTGCTTCACCATCTACTGTCACTCAAATCGACCTTTATCCATTTGTCATAATCACAAAGACCTGACACATTCATGAAATCCATCCTAAGTCCTTTCAATTCTGACCATGGTTAACATTTGGTTGACATCATTCCTTGCATATCCTTACCTTTTCCTTGCATCTACCTATCTCCATTCCATTGGACTCGGATAATCCCCACTATATCTAGGGGAAAGACCTTTATCATGCAACTACAGTGGGTATTGCACATGATTCTGCATTCTTAAAAAGTCCTGAAAAAATCCTAAAAATCTGAAAAAGTCTTGAAAAAATCCTAAAAATCTGAAAAAGTCCTGAGAAAATCCTAAATATTTAAAAAATTCCTAAAAAAAGGACCTAAAAATTTGAAAATGTCCTGAGAATAACAAAAACATCCAAATCAATGTCAAAATCATCAAATCAAAGTCAATCTGATCAATTCAATCGGTCACGTCAGTCAATCTTTTGTCATTAGTCTGAACTACGCTGTGTCTATGCATTTGCTTCGTAGGCAAGATTCATCATTGAATCCCCAAGACATTAGGTCAGTCCTTCTAGGTTTGTCGCAAAATAAAATCATGATTCAATCTTATGTCCTTTGGACAATGTCATTGGTCATGTCGAACTACGAGGTCTCTGAGTGCACGACGTAGGCAAGGCCATCAATCAATGGACCCCCGAGGCCACACTAGGTCAGTCCATTAGGGTTCATGGCACTACATATTCACACATGTCAAACTATCTTCAAATCAATTGAATCTTATGTCAACCTTGAATTATCAGTCTATCAGAAATCTATTTCATCAAACGCTTTCAGTCAATTCAGCATGTCAGCAATGACATGTAGTCAAAATCCTATCAAGACAATTTATCATGGAAAAACTTTGGGTTCTTCTTCAGATGTGTCCTTCTGAAAGGAAACTCTCATCATTTTCTTTATGCTTCTGGATGTGTCCTTCCTAAGCATCGTCATCATCATCTAGCATTTTGATGGATTCTCCTAACTTTGAGAATTAATCTCCTAGATATCAATGTCATTCAGGATGTGTCCTTCCTAAATTTGATATCACTCAACATTTGACAACACTTGACATTAAAACACTTGGCAAACTTTTTTTTTCTATCTTTTGATAATTATCATGATATTAGTTCCTTATGGCTTAGGAACCATGACATATCATGATGATTATCCTTGTCTGCTTATCACTCTACTACTAGTTTCTCTAGGGTGTCCTGACTTTAGGATTTAGAGAAACAACAACATAGTATGATGATTTTACTATCTGTTTTCTTTACTATCATGTGGCTAGTTTCTCAAGGATGTCCTATCATCAAGATTTAGAGATACAGCGACGTCGCATGATTGGTTTGGTTTTTCTAGCGGCTGGTCATGACAAGTGACTAGGGGCAATAGTGTTCCTTGCATGAGTCATGACCATCCTCTGTTTGCAACTATTGATTTAAATGATAGTTCGACCTTGCACACTATTGATCTATGTCATATCATAGTGTTTGTTGACCATCATGACATTTTCGCCCATTGATGATTAAAGACCAACAACTAGAATAGCACTATAGCAAAGATTTGAAGGATTTTTTAATTTTTGCACTAACATGCATATCTTTCTTCGCACTAACATCTTCGCCTTCTCTTCTCTCGTTCTCTGATGATATCCTATGACATACAAAAACAAAGTTACATACATAATGGCATGAGCATTTCATATTCACATCTGCATAAATCAAATACCATAATTCACATTGCATAAATGCTATCATTTGCATCCATTCATAAAACTGTGTTTTGCATCAACATATAAACATCATAAATAAACATTTGCATCAGCATATAGGAATCACATCATCATCACATTACACAATGCATACATAACCACATCCATAATTACATCCATAGACATAAGCATAATATCCATACATCTCATAGCATCATAAAAGCATCAAATAAGTATCTCATAAAAGCATAGAATACCATAACACATAACATCATATAGGCCACATCAAAATTGCATCGCATATATATAATCTCAAAAACATGTAATGTCACACGATAAAGTCATATGATATCCCAAAAATAGAGCTCGTGGGCTCGAATATCAAATATACAAGTGTTTAGAAGCAAGTCCTTGGATGGCCCCCCTCCGTCTCGTGGAGGTGAACTGCGAGGTGGCTGTGCCTGACCAACCACATGAAAAGTGACCCAAATAGGTGTCCTCTCCTATGTCTCACTCTGAGATCCTATGGGATCAGTAACCGGAGGCTGGCTCTACCCTAGCTGCTGCCCTGAAGAAATTGACCTATGTCCATGCTCTGACCTATGACTATGACTCGATGAATGCCTATTAGAGCTATGTGACCTGTGACCTAATGACTACCCAGATGCAGTGGACCCCCCAACACTGGTGTGACTACTGCTATGAGATCTGCTGCTATGTGTCTGGCTACCACTGCCTGTCCTATTGTAGGATCGAGAAAAACCTAGGTCTCATCAATCTGGTGGAACGACCTACTCGTATAGAGCCCTATATCGCCCTCTGCTCTCTGCCATCCTAGCCAACTCTCTGGCCATATCTCCTGTTGGCCCTGAGCATAGCTCTGCGAACTCTGTCACCCACTGCTCTGACTCCTGCCATCAGAGAACATCCTGATCTCTCTCCACCTGGGAGACCTCTAACTCTACTGCTAAGGCCTTGTTCTGAGACAAGGTCGCATCTAGTCTATTTTGTAAGTCTACGATCCACTAATCAATGGTGGCATTGACAAGAAAAATGGGTGATCTATCACTCATCATCCCAAGATCATGCACTCCTACAGTCACTGATCTGCCTCCTCCTCCTCCTCCTCCTCCTCCTCCTCATCTCTCTCCTCCTTAGTTCGGACCTTCTCCACATCTATGTCAAGAGGGTGTCCCCCAACAAGTGGATCCTCCTCTACTCTCTCCTCCGCCCTCACCTCGGCCTCCTCCTCTACCCCCACCTCCACCTCCTCCTCAACCCTCACCTCCACCTCCTCCTCTCCCCCTCTGACCTCCTTGACCCTCGCCTTCAGCTCTCTCTCCTCCCCCTCCTCCCGAATGGGTGACAATGGTACACCACCCTCTCTCTGCCTGACACTCCTAGGCTTCCTCTGCCCTCTGCCATCCCTCCTCCTCCTCGCACCCCTCCCATCTCCTCCACCCCCATCGTCTCCTCCACCTCCTCCATCTCCCCCATCTCTACCTCCTCCTACCCTACCTCCATCTCTACCCCTGACACCTTTTCCATCTCTCCCTCTATCTCTACCACCCCGACCTCTCCTCAAAATCTGTGGAATGACTGACCTCCGATCTATCGGCGGTGGACCATCCGAATCTGTCAAAGGGATGGGCCTGTGAACTTGCCACCAGGTGTCAAACTCAGCAGACATCCTTGGATCTGCTGGACCCCCTCTCTATACCCATTGAACTACCACCAAGCTATCAACCTGCTACTCGGCCATTGTAACTGATATGGGCGGCCCCCACATGGTCTCCCTGGAAGACCAAGCATACTCTGTTGTGCCTATTGGCACAACCTATTGCTCCCCAAACTACCATAGTACCCGTTGGGGCAAGTACATCTCGATAATCCGCTGAGTCTGTACCATGCAGCCAATCAAATACTTGAACTATCTGCAAAACGATAAGTGGCCATCCTCATCTGACCACTGCGCACAATCTCTGTAGGGCCTCTAAACAAAAATGATCATCATATCAATCCGATGATGCTAGTACCTGGTATCTCCCACATGAGTTTGGCTAACTCATCCCACATATAAATAAATGTAAGGCATCCCATCACCTAGCTGCTGAATCTGCACCAATGGTCAAAAAATGGGAATACGCTCCCATACCCAGATCATCAGGAGGGTAGTACCGCAACTGATACTGTGCCCCTGATGATAGAAAACCTCATGTAACTGATGATACAACATGGCCAACAAGCATGGCCCCCAAGTAAAAATGGTCCTATGTCCTCGCATATGGACTAGAACATCCCCCCATCCAATGGGAAATCCGTGACCATGGCGATCTGGGATCAGTAATCCGGTGATCAAGGTCATGAGCATGGCATCGAACCTGGGAAATTGGTTGGCTACAATGTCCTAGCTGATCTTGTAACTATCCATGCCCAACTGAGCACCATTGACACCCTCATACATCTTGACATGGCCTGTTTCCCTCGGTGTGGATCATAGGTGACTCTCTCTCCGCTAATCGGAATGTGGAGAGTGCAGTAGACATCCTCCAAGGTCATTGTTGCCTCTCCAGTAGGCAGGTGAAACGAACAGGTTTCTGAATGCCATCTCTCACAAAGAGTTGTCAGCAAACCTTGGTTTGCTCGAATAATGGGCATATAAGTAACATGGTACAAACCTAGGGCCATCAGCCGCTGCCTTTATCTATCGCTCAGGTGATCTCTGAAGGCATACGTCGCTGGTCGAAACTCTCGAGTATAAATCGGCACAAGCCAACTCTACACAAGAAAGGCCAAGGATTAGCACATATTGCGCAACATTATGGAAATTTTACTACTACTAGCAAGTCAAGGGTACATAAAGGTTAATCTGAACACAAGGTCAACAAAAGTCAACTTTGATCAATGGCAATTACGTCGCGTTGACCACAAACGCGTCACAATTATTCGATTGTGACTATGTGCATGAAAATTGTGTTGCAACATGTCAAGTGCATCATTCTTGCCCACAAATGCACAACCTAACAACGAATGCGTCATTCCAACTATCAAATGCACAATCTAACAACGAATGCATTGTTTGGCCTGACAATTGCATTGCGATTTTGCAAATGTGTCTTTGGACCTGTCAATTGCGATGTAACATTTCAAGTTCATCGCAAAACCATCAATTGTCGCAACCTGGCGATTGTGACATTTCCCCTTGCAGATGTGCAATTGCACAACAAAGCCTAACCTACCCATTGCACTTGCGTCACGATGCAAGCAAATGCATCGAACGTGAAGGCAATTTCGGCTTACATGACATCATTTGCGTCGCAACGCATTTGATTCCCACCCTTAAAACCTTAATAAAAGCATTAAATTCAAAATTTGACAAGTTGGGTAGGGTACTTACCAGTGCCTCTATGCCCTCAGGTCGTTGGAATGTACGCATGCGATATCCACGGTGTGTAGTCACTGGAATCACCATCGTCTCTTAGAGCTCTGGTTTCTGAATTTTCTATATGAAAAATGAGCAAATGACATTTGGATTGACCTTTTCAACCTATTTATAGGCTAAAAATTAGGGTTTTGACCTAGTAGGTTGTACTGGAGGCTCATTTTACCACCTTTGACTGACATTTTGGCTACCTTAATGTCCTCTATTTTTTAATCCATTCACGCCATTACTTTTCTAGTCATTAATTGAATTGGTTAGGATATTTTCCAAATTTTTCTAACCCCGGGTCGAAATTCAAAAATTTTACCAAGGGGGCATAGGCACTCCGTACCTTCACTGGGGCATATTCTTGACTTGTTTTCTTTGCCATAATGTGATAAACTGCATTATGACAAAGAGGGGAAAATGTAGACACATAAAAATGACCAAGACCTACAAGCACTATTTTACCACCTTTCGTCATAACATGATTATAACATTTTAATTATGTTTCTAACCCACATTCAACTATTAGTTAAATAATTTATAATTATTTAATTAATTCATAATCTCTCATTCTTCATGATTATTAAATAAATAAATCTTATTTATTTATCTAATATGTCACTAATTATCAAAGTCTTCTTGCAATTAAATAAAATCTTATTTATTTAATTAATGACTATCATTAATGTCCTCCTGATTATTAATAAATATATTTATTTAATGTGTCACTCGATCAACTTGTAAATCAATTCATATGAAAGTTCCAAGCCAACATTGGACCAAACATGACCTTTTCAGATCTCGTCTGGTGTAAGCAAGGGGATAATGAGAAGATTATTGATTTCATAGCATGAAAAGTTTTCCCTTATGAAATACCCTTCTTTCACACATCTATGTGCAATGCTACAAGAGTATTAGTAGATGGTAGTTCAGTTCGTGGGACCCTCCTTGCATTCCCGTTCAAAAGGTAGATCTATTGTATCAATCTCAGGAAAAGGTAAGGCTATTGTGAATGTAGTAGCCACGACGAATGACAATGACTTCAGATGCAACAAAAAGTTCACAAAGTTAGAAGAATCTTATTCTTTCATCTTACAAAGGTTGTTGAGGGATAAAATCATAGCCATGGAGAACCCTAAGCCTCTCAGGGAACCTTACCCTAGTTGGTACGATGGGAATCCCTTCTATCAATACCATTGAGTTAATGGACATGATACCAAATGATGTATGTTCCTACATCACGAGATACAATATCGCATTGACGACGGTACTATTCATCTTGATGGAAATCAAAATAATGCAAAAAAATTAGTGGTGAAAGTGAATGGTGAGTTGTAGACATACGCAAACTCATTTCCGTCGCATTCTACCAACATGATTATCAATCCCTTTGATTCTACCATATGGCTTGAAGCATATGTTAACATGGTTACAATTACTCCTTACGTATAGCCTATGACCGACTCGTTGGATGTGACATTCACATCGTAGGATATGACCTTGAATAATAAGCCCTCTCCCCTTTATATTCCCACTTGCCTCAATAGGAACATTATGAGAGGAGGCCTAGTTGACCTTGCAAGCCGAGTGAATGCAATTACATAAGAGATGTGGCTTAATTAATTGCATAAGGAGGAATACAAAGAAATGAAGTCCATCATCTATACACATGATGGCCTTGCTCTTAAATCTTACGGTTCGATAACTTTGTCCATCCTAGTTGGACCTAGGCCCCAGACATAGTCTTTGATGTTATTCCAAAGTTACATTTGTTCCAAGTGAAGTTAGGCACAAATGTTTAAATTTCTCCCATGAAGGTGTTGTGCACATAGTGCATGACACTAGATACTAGCCATTGGTATCCCATGGGGGATATTTGTTGAATCACTTTTGGCCTAACCCGATCGGTCTGCTTCCTCCAAGAAGGAACCTGCTTTATAAGAGTTATGTGAAGTATAAGATCGAGGGAAAAGGAAAGCCAAATTTGAACCTTATGATAGCACAAAAACAAGTTTCCTCCCCTTCTCGAAAGGAAAAGGACAAGTTTCCCCATCCCTGGGATGGATCTCCTACTTCCCTATCCAGAAAAGAGTTATGGATGAATATGTCGGGGTTTTACCCTTTGAGTCTAATGATTTCAGGTTGGTGAAAACCCAATATTTGGATGTCTGATCTTCCTACCAAACCACCTGGTCCCTGGTACTATGTATATGGTAGAAAGAAATGTCCCCATGCTGAATCCTCTATGCCCTAGCCTCCATGGCCTCCCACTGCTCCTACTCCAAAAGCAATAAATGGGAAGAGACCCACTATTGAGGCACTAGAGCCGAATCCCCTTGTTGTTTCCCAACTTGCTCCTCCTGCTCCCATTCAGGAGCCTATCACTCTATTGGAAATAACTTTGGTGGACACACCCATGGCTGAGCAGGAGTCTTCTAATCTTTCGCAACCTATGACCTCTAGCCTAAAGAGTTGCAGAAACTACCTTGCACATGAGCGCAAGTGCTGGCAAAAGGTTCTCGCAGCTGAGAAGGTCGCTTTGTAGAATAAGGATGAGGAGATGATCGCCCCTGCTTCAGGGCCTCTTGTTACATCCTCCTCTCTCCTCCCCTTTGCTTCCATTCAACCAAACTCCATATCACTCTTGACTCTTGTTGTGAGTGTGCCTGATCCTAAAAAGGTGCAAGTGTTCATCACCCCTTCAGTTGAGCCGCTCTTTTTGATGTCTCTTCCAAACATCCCACCTTTCCCAAAACCCATGGACATTTCAAATACTTAGGTGGTATCTTCTACAATTTTATCCTCTTCTTCCTTCGCACCACTCGCCTTGTCTATGGGGAGTTCCCATCTCCTGATGAAGCCAAGGGTAGAGGTTGGTCCTTCCAGCAATGGAGGGCATAAGAGGATCCCACCTTCTCTGAAAGGTGGTCTCACGGTAGTTTGTTCCATTGTAGTGATGAAGTCGGCTTCAACTTCTTTTGAGTTTGTCACCTCTCTCGAATCACTCGATGAGCCAAGTGGTCAATCTTGGGCACAATCCTTTCCATCCATTTAGGTATGACATGGCACTCTGGAAAAGTGCATGTTTAACTCTTTGGATGAAGTTCGAAACTTGTTAGTGAAGTTGTTGACCATAGCTCCACAAGAGTCAAATGGAGAAGACCATAAGGGGCCTTCTTCCTTGGTCCTTATTGCATGAGGGTCAAAAGATCCTCCCCTTAATATTCCACTACTATAGGGTCATCCTCGTTCCCCTTATGATAATCTAGAGTGGGAAGCAGATGACGTCTTGGTCGATCAGTGTTAGGGGGAGGCCTCTTCTTTATATTTAGATTAGATGTTTGTGTGTGTTGTAATGTATTTCCCTATACTCATGATACGTGTTCTTGGATGGCCCTTTTCACCCTTGTTGGTGCTTGGATATAAGAGTTATTTTTGTGTCGTAAACCTTCTATCTGTATCATCATTCTTCCATGTTTGTGCTTGATTTTTGGAAAATTGGGGATGATGCAAAGTGTTGGCAACATTTAGGCTTCCCTTCAATGTTGACTCAATTTTTTACTTTTACCTTTTCTTCCATGCATTCTTTGTGATCTAGTTAGGGATTGATGATATTTTTCCTTGCACCACAGTTACCTACTATTTATATAAGCATGAGTAGATTTGACCCCGTGAAACTAGATCCCACTATGTCCTCTCTTTGTGATTATTTCTCTCTCGCTCTTCTCTTCTATTTTTCTTTTCCTTTCTTGAGTTGTCCTTCTTATGTGTCACAACGGCTCTTTCTATGATACTTCAATTTTCAGAAAATGCATTCGTTGTCAACAAATATTTTCTCGAGAATCTTTACAAACATTTTCAAGAATCACATTCTCGACTAGGACCCCTAATGGAACATGTTTACTTCATCATGGGTTGGCAAAGAAAGAACTTGAGAACTTCCCTCCAAGGTGAGAGCAGATTTGACCTTCCCCTTGCGAGGGGGAATCTTCTTCCTTCCGAATTCCCTAATGAAGTGAACATATTTCGAAAGGATTCCTTGATGATGAATCGATCTCTTTTGCACTTTCAAATAGCACATACCTTGAGTGGACCCCTCTTCATGTCAGGTTCTCGAGGGACCCCTTTGAAAAATTTCCAATTTGTCGATGGCTTACATGACTGTCTACTTGACTTCCTACATGACTGCTTTTTTTTCGACATGCTTTATCTATGAGTAAACATGTCACTTTACAGGTGCACCTGTAAAGCCAATTTCCAATTCAACTATATGGATTCTCCTCTTTTGGGTTTACTACGCGAAAGAGATCTTGGGGGACACCTCCTTGGAGGTCTATGGGCCTGTAAGGTGCTTTCATCTAGGTTTCCTTCATGTGAGAGATCTTGGGGGATACCTTCTTGTAGGTCTGTGGGCTTGTAAGGTGAATATTTCACGAGGATTCCTTCATGTGAGAGATCTTGGGGGCTACCTCCTTGTAGTTTTGTGGGCCTATAAGACTCTTTTCATCATACAAGATTTGTCCATTATTGGTCTGAGGGCCTTTGGTATACCTTATGCAGCTTCGTAGTTCTGTAGGGCTATGGAGTCTTTTGTTTTGTCCTACACTTTTGAGCTCACCAGATCATGGTTTACTTCCTCGATAGTTCAGTTATAAATTTCTAACCCTACTAACTCTTCGATCTACTTTATTAAAGCACTCATGAATATTTGTGCTTGCTAAAGTGGGGGAAAAATGTATAGAAGAAAATTTGCACCCCTTACGCAAATTCCCCTTTTACACATCCTCACCTTAGAAAACCAAATTTGAAGTTAAAATTCCACATCACCCAACTTCCTTCCTTCCACTTGGCATTTTTTTATTATGTCAATGGGAGAATATTTGTCAAGGACACGTGCGCAACACATAGATGTCTTCGCGGCATGTTGCCATCCCTGACGGATTCCTACATCTGAAGTTGGTAGAGGCATTACACTTTTGATTGGAGTCAATTTTTAACATACCTCTTTGACCAACCAACCTTGAAAATGGTAGATTCTTTCTTAATGTCCTTCAAATTCATTCATTCTTATTCCATTTCATCCTCTTAGCATCTCTTCACAAGTTCTAGCAATCTTCTTTTCATTCTCTTGCAATTCTCAAGCGGTTTCAACACTTCAACACTCTATCAAATCCGTAAAGCAAGTGTGAAGCAAGCCATTAGTAGAATTGTAACATCCCGCTATGCAACCCTGAAGGTTAAGAGTCAAAAGAGGGCAAGATATTTAAAAAATAAAAATACAACAAGAATAAAATACATAAAGTAATTACCAATTCGATAAAACGACAACAAACATGGTCAAATATGACCTAAAGGACATCCCAAGGGAGAGGACTAATCCAATCTCTAGAGAAAATCCAAACAGGAGGAAATCGAACAACTCCAAAAAATTTGCTCGAGAACATGATGCTCTACTCTGGAACCTGGGGCTCTGGAACCTGTTGTTGTCCATTGGTCAGCATATAGAGAGCGTCGGTGCTCTGGAACTTGCAGTTCCGAAGCTCACTACTCTGGAACCTTTGCTGCAACATACAAGACAGTAACAAAAGGCGCCAGTGCTCTGGAACCTTTGTAGAAAATAGCATGAAGGAAAAAACACATTTATAGATCTAATTTTTGCATGAAAACTAAGGAAAGAAAAGCCATAGTAATCATCGTCATAATACAAGGCATTTCGATACCAACACTAGAACCCATAAACTAATTATAAACATCACATTTCTTCTCATTAATCCATATGATTACATCTTCTCAAGAGAGTACAATGTGCATAAAGAAAAAAGGTATGAATACAATAGCATTTCCATAAACAAGATAAAACATCGGATAAGATAAATACACAAAGGCATGTACATGAGTGCAATATGATAAATCAAATACATGGAATAGATCAACTCCAATTGGTGCTCCAAACCTATATGCTGGTCCCCAATGGCCGTGGCAACGCCTCCCTACCATGTGGACTCCAGAGAGACCACCCCACCATGCTCGGAGGTAGTCACAAGACCCAAATAGAAATAACCAGGCAAGGGTAACATATGGCCAACACTCTCAACAGACATAGAGCAAACACATAATGCAATGCATAAGGCGAATATGACAACATGGAGATACTCATACATTATCATGTCAGGTACTACTCAAGACTATTGAGATACAAGATGCAAGATTACAAATTGGATGAGGAGACTTAACCATGCCCAAATCAACGCCCCGCAGATGGATAACTCAACGTCCTACAGGTGGATAGGCCTTCTCGAGTGCATCCTTAGCCTTTTCAAGAGCTCAAGGCCATGCACGAGGACTCATTTTATTATATTGTTTTACTCCATCTCATTTGACCAAACGAGGAACCCAAAACAAAAATGAAACAATGAAAAATACATTGAAACTATTTAACACAGCCAAACAGACATTGCTATGAAATCATTCAAACAACTAATCTCATACACTCACAAGAAAATCAAATATATTCAAATGTTCACCGTTAACTCTATAAAAGAAACCAATAATTTAATTGGTATTAAGTTCATTAAATCATTCGATGAAATCTCTTTTAAATCAGATAAAATTCTACTAAGTGGCAGTGGCACAAGACATGGTTACAGTTGTTGATCAAATGCATGAGAAAGAATTCCAAAAAGGATAAAAATGCCCAGATCTAAAATTGTGCAGCAACCCAATTTAGATTTTGATGTTACAAGATGATTTCCATCTTTAATTTTCAATTTTATGACCCGGAATAAGATGCTATTTTGAAAAACGCGTTTTAAGCGTGGTTGGACAAAAACATGAAAAAATCAGAGTGTCCGGGTTAAAATTCAGACAACGACCCAGTTCATATTTTGACGTTTCTATATGGAATCCAATATTATTTTACATTTTAACATGCGATAAAAGAGCAATAATGAAAAACATCATTTTACAAGTAGGCATAAATTTGGGCAAAAATGAAAGTACCCAGACTAAAAATCTAATGAAGACCCAGTTGAGATAAGGGAATTTGGACATGGAACCCACTTTTAGTTTACATTTTTGGCATGTAAATTATGAGGAACAAATAAAAACATTTTTAGCAAATTGGCAAGAAAATCATCAAAATAAAAGTGCCCAGATTTCAAATCTATCAAAAACCCAGTTGAGATCTTGACATTTCTACATGAAATCCACCCCTTACATTCATTTTTACCAAGAGGGTAATGAGCAACACTTGAATTTAAAACAATCGCCATTCAAACTCCAAGCAATACAAAAAATGAAATAGAGGAGTTCTTCCAATTTTTATAAATAAAAAATAACCTAGATCAGAAAAATACCAACCATACAAGAATCATGAGTGAATGCTCAAATTACCAGCCACAACAAATTGGAGAATAATAGAAAATTACCTCAAGGCTGCCCAAAATAGAAATGAGAGAAAGCTCTACACATAAGGCATGATCAGACTCCTAAATCAAACAACAAAGAGATTATGGCATGTTGAAATCAACAAACAGTTGTCCACAATTTTCCTCTCCAAAGAATCTCCATGTTTCTCCCTTCCCTTCTGCTGTCCAGAACTTAGGGTTTTTATTTTTTCCCAAAAATAGAGTAATTTCTTCTTCTTCCCAAAAGAATCCTCCCCAAAATAAACCCTCCTCCCCCTTTTATATTTTCTCCCCCACAACAATAAAATAAAATAAGACATTTTAATAATCAAGCTAATAAAGCTCTCAAATTAATTAATTTAAAACCACTAAATATCCAACATTCCCAATAACACATAAAATAATAATTTAAATCTAATATTAAAATACATAAGGCTCCAAAAGATTTAAATAGAATTATGAGAGCTCACAAATGGGATTGATAAGATCGTTTAAAATTTTCAAATGAAATATATCATTCTCTCGAACAATCAATAAAAATAATTTAAAATAACATATTTAAAATCCCATGGATATAACCATTCAAATATCCAATCAATTAAACACCATAAAATGCCATATATGAAATCACGAAGAAATTTCAAAGAAACCATATCAAGACATTGACAACCAATTAAATATAAATATAACCACATAAGCGATTATGGAACCAAGACAAAATACCTCAGCAAGACACACCGACAAACCACATATGACCAAAGGGTGCTCCGTACATTACCATTAGGTAATGGGACGATAAGACAACACGGGAACATTGCACTAATAAGGTATAGTGGGCTAGGGTAGGGAACATTTGGCCTGTATGACTACCTTCAGTTACCACTATCAAGGAATAAGAGTATGCTCAGGCCTGTGAATTCAGGTGGAGTCGATACTTGGTACCTGCATCACTCCAATTACACATCAAAGTACATGTACATATAACATATATCATATAGTTGAAACACATCAATCATCAGGAAGAGGATCATGATATCGTAAGCCTCTCATGTATGAGTGTTACGATATCATCCCTTCCTATTCATAATCCTGCAAAATCAATGATACTAAGCATGTAATCCAACATAATAATTGACCATGATAATCATCAATGTTTAATCTCAATATGATAACATTTATAATGCTAAATCAAAATTAAAATACCATCTTACCTAGGCTAGAGTTAGAGAGGTGTTACAAGCATGGGATTGGAGTCTTGTGAGACCTCTCTTCATCATAGGCGAGGTTGTGGTGACTTTTCCAAGTCCGCTTTCTCCACCATTGGCTACTAAGCTTTTGGGTGGAGGTAGTAGCATTTCACTACTCTCCTTTGTGATTTGGTTGAGTAGCTATTTACTATTTTGTAGTGTTTATTGCATTTCTACTTTCTCTACTTCTTTATTGCATATTTTTCTATCGTTGCTATTTGGTTGTCTATAGAGGAGGAAACACCAAAATGACGGTCTGACTGAGGAAAACCCCTATACAACCCAACCAATTTTCCCCTCTTTCTTGTGTGTAGGTGAACATGCATTTGGACCTAGTTGGTGAAGTGGCACCTTGGTGAGATCATCTTTGTCACTTTATCTCTCATCAATCTATTTTATCATCTTTGTTTGTACCTTTCCTACTTTATAGCTCTATTTTTCTCATTTAGGAGTACTTAGCTAGGTCGTTAGCTTGTTTTTTGGCTGTTTGTATTGTACTTTTTGTCCTTTGGATATATGGACGCCAGCACACTGTGAGACATTGACGCGTCACACTATCATCCTATAACTACGCTTACATATTTGGATAAAGAGATATCTAAAGTATAATATTGAGTCTGAAAACCATCTCACCTAGCCCAAACCTAGATTTTGGGTTCGAAGAGTGATCAAAGTACTTTATAGTCCTCATCATTCTTGACCTCTATCTAAAACACCCCTTTAGAGTAAGGTAAGTTTGGGAAGCCCTCTTCTCTCAGCTCTCCATTATTTGGAGCCTTAACATAGTTGGTCTCCCTCTCTTACACTCATACACATATTTTTCTCGATCACACACACTCATTCAACTCTAAAAAGTTTTATATATACAAGTATATTTCATACATCAATTAGGTTGGCCTAATTAGATTTAAACAAAATAATCAAAATAGATTTTGTTAGCATCATATAAGATATAAAATATTTTTATCTATGTGGTGTATCATCAAGTCGATGTAACATTTGCAAAGTATAATTATTCTACTTAATACATGTCATATATTAGGTTAGCTAAGAATAGGACCTAATAAAAAAAATCCAAACCAACACACACTTCTCAAGGTAAATGCCTTTCAGATCCATTATTACTTCAATTTATCATCAAACTAACATTAGATAGATTACCATTAGAACCATAACATCATAATTTTCTTCCTAAGAAAATGTGGAGTCTCCCACGCTATTATACTAAATAGAGAAACAACTGTAGTATACAGAGTTAAAAAATTTCATTGAAATCATTCTATACGCAATACAAAACTTCTCAAGATCCTAGATATAGATTTTGAATGAGTCATAATAATGAGATTAAGAGAGAAAATTCATATCTCTTCTTGCGGTGAATTTCGGGCTCAAAAATCGACATACTGGATCATTAATAAAGAACGCTTCTAGTAAAGATCAACTTCTGGTATACCAAATATTTTTCCCACAATGTTGCCATAATGTTGACATCAATGACAACACTAGAATAGTCAAAACATCATATATACACTTCATTATTATGTTGTAAGGCTCCCATATTTCCAGCAATATTTATTGGAGTAACTTGATACTTCGCTTGATGATCGTCCAAGGTTGTAGTGCCTCTTTGCTTGGGTCTTTGGGTCAATTGGGTAAGAGTTTATTTGTGTGGGTTTTTATTTGTTTTGGTTTGATTGATCAATTTTGATAGTATTATTCATGTTGTTTTATTTTGAGCTAATTGTTTACATGGTTTTAGTAATGTTTATTAAAGGTTTTGAATATGATTATGTAGATGTCGTTAAATAATTTCTTTAATTAAATGATGCTCTTTGATGAGGATAGTTAAATAATTAAATTATATTTTTCATGAATGCCATTAATTCTTTAGAAAATAAATTTGCTAGATAATATAATTAATGATTATTTATTTTGTGTAGACATTAAATGCTTTATTAATATTGCATAGTTTAAATTATTTTGGGAACACCATTTAATTTAAATAAATGTAAATTAATAAATTGTTTTATTAGATATTTAAATTAAGACATTTGAAATTATTGTTATTGTGATTAATTATCACATTGACAAGTTAATTTAATATTAAATGGTAAATTTAAATGTTGCATAGTTTATATTATTTATTTATTTATTCTGAAATATTTATTATCTTAGAGTTAATTATATTTTAGCATAATAATTATATTGTTTAAATTATTAAAGAATTAGTTAGAAAATGAAATTGGGTGTACATGCTTATTTCAAATTGGAAGAAATGAAAATTATTGCTAGTGGCTATTTTCATGTGAAGTAAAACTCGGAAATTGTTTGCAAGTTTTTGATTTTTGTTTTTTTTGGATTTTATATCCAATTTGGTGGTTTTTTTTTTAAAAGGAGAGAAAGAAAGCAATTTTCTCTGCAATTCTCATTCTTTAGTTTTTTTGGAAAAATTGTGTTCTCAGCATTTCTTTTGAAAATTAATAATAAAGGAAATAAGAATTTTAGTTTGCTCTAGATATTGCTTCTTCAAAATTGGTGGAAGAATGTAGGTGTCTGGAGGCACTTGACATAGCATTTCGTCTCCAAATTAATTATTCAGGCAAAGGACTCCAGGTAGTAATAATAAACTTAAATATCTTTGTTCTTTCCTGTTAAAAAGAAAAAAAGAAAGGAAATTTCAAATTGTATTACGCTTGCTTGTCAAAAATTCTATGTAATGAATAATGCATTTTTGTGAGTTTGAATTCTTGATATTGCGAAATCGTTTGTCTTAGTTGTTGTTTAAATTTCGTCTACAAACTATTGATATGCCTACCTCTTGGTTCTTGTATGTCATCGTCTCATTTATTATTTAGTTTTATGAATTTGGCTGGAAAAGTGTCTGAAACTCTTTTCATTCTTGTATAATTGTGTCTAATTGAATGTGTTTCATTCGTTGGTATTTCTCCGCCAGTTGCATTGTAACTTCTCTATATTAGAAAACTTCCTTATTTTATTTTATTGCTGCATTTCTCTTTTCTGGTTCTTGTTTTTTGGAGAAACTTTGTGTGTTGGGTTGTACCCGCGCTTTTCTTGCTTGCGTCTATTATATATATATGAAAGGAGTGGTTGTGAATTGCATTATTCTATTGTATGCGCTCAAGTGACTTTTCATTTATATTTTCATTTGAGTTTGTAAATTATATATATATGTGTGTGTGTGTGTGTGTATAAATACATAAATATATATATGTTGTCTCCATTCTGTAGGAAATGATTTGTAAAATCTGTTGTTAAATGGTAATTTCCATTAGTCCAACATTAATGAAATTATTTATTTTTAATGACATATATATATATATATATAATTAAATATATTTATAATTTGTAAAATCTACTTTAAATGGTAATTTCTAGCAGTCCAGCATCGATAAAATTATTTATTTATAATGACAGATATGTGTGTGTGTGTATATATATATTTGGATATATATTTATAATCGTTCAAATGTGATTTTTATTTTGAATTAATTGAAAAAAAGTATATTATATTATTTATTAAATCTGTTTTTCATAATATGTTACAGTAGAACCAGCATAGTGTATGATTTAATTTTTAAATGACAGGTATATATATATGTATGCATGTATAGGTATAATTTGATATATATTGTCGATGTGCAAATGTAAGTTATTTCTGAAATTAATTGAGCAGAAAATTATATTTTTGTAAAAATCAGATTTATTAGATTCTTATTTAGAAATGAATATGTAAATTAGATTTATTGATTATGGAAAATTAGTTTTAAAAAAATATTCTGATTTGAAAAAAAGAAATAAAAAACGAGATAATAAATATTGTGTAAGATTAGTTTCTAAAAATATACACAAATTATTTATAATTATTTTAATAGTTTAAGTTAAAATACTTTATTTCCAAAGTGTATTTGTGAGTTGGAGTAAATTGTATAAATTATAGTTTGTCCATATTAAATGATTTTAAAATGATGGAATTATTATTTTATATGTCATATGTTTATTTATGTTAAATTTTATATTGTTTGGAAACATTATTTTAATTGGAATGATGTATCGTTTAAATGTGTTTTGTTTATAAATGAGAAATTGATTGTTAATTTATTTATTTAAGAAGAGTTATATGTTGTAGGTTTTGAAACTTTGATTTCATTTGTTTTGTGATTTCGGGAAATCATGTGTCATTTCCGTCCTTGGGTAAATGTTTACTTGTCTCTAAAGGCTAGGGAAAATTGTGCGTTTGTGCATTTTTTTGTTGTATTTATCTACTTATCTTGAGGATGTGTGCACGGGTGGTACCTCTTTGATTCATGGGTTTTGTACGTTATGTATTTGCAATTTGGTCATGCCTCGTGTGTTTTGTGTTATGAATCTCCTTTATGTGTTTGAGTGATGAGGTACACCCCTTTGTTTGACTTTGGTTTTGGGTAACTGTAGGGGAGAGTGGCTCTACATGGGGGTCGGTGTACAAGTGGTTGTCCATGGAAGAGTTCCCTTAAATAAATGATAACCTAAATAAAGTATTTAGTGGGTTGGGTTAGTTAAACACATAACAAGACTAAAATGTATGCACCTAACCCCTGCCATTAGTGCTCTCAAAGGCTAAGGATGGGTGGGAAGACCTGGTTGGTAAGGTCACTACCTTGTCTTCGTGAAAGGTAAGTGGCTCTACATGAGTCACCCTATGGGGCAACGCCTTGAGATAGGCTGTCAAGTTAACCATAGATGGAGACAGCTCCTAGTGTTAGGTAGTCTGGTTAATCCACATTGATGGAGGTAGCTCCTATTGTTAGGTAATATATTTAATCCATGTAAGGCAATGCGATGACACTCTCCCACTGTACTCGGTTGTTTTCCCTTGCTCTTATTGCCTCTGGAGTATTATTGTTGTTATTGTTCATGTGTTTATGTGGTTTTGTGTTGTGTGGTGTTAGTCCTTTATGTTTTTGACCTTGTTGGATGAGGGTCCTCTTGTCATCTCCTAGCATGTGGGTGTTCCTTCAAGTTCACATGGTCGGGTGGAATGTGTTACACACTCATTGGGTTCCCCACCGATGATCGTGATGTTGCAGAGATGTACCGGTCGCAATGGTTCCTGAGCTTTCCAATTTTGGTGCTTTGACCTATATTTCCTTCTAGTGGATCTCATTATGTACTCTTTTCATTGTGGATGTATCATACTTGTTTTGATGTACACTTCCCATTATTATAAGGGAATTAGCTTTGTAATGTAATACTAGTTTCTTAATGTGTTATATTTGTGGAATATGTTCCATGAATGTAATGAGGTACTTGGAAGTTATGATAATATGATATTCATATATTTCTTTATCTATTTTATTTATGATTGGATGTATTTATATCTATGTCATTTATTCACGCTTCTATGGTTTAGTTAATGGGGATTCATTTAACAACCTTGTTGGTTGGGTTTGTTTCGAGTAGCGCACCATATTACCCCATGGGAGTAGGTTGATGTCATTTGGATTATATTAATGTTGATTAATTATTTAATTATCTTTAATGTAATTGTTGTTTTTAAAAAAAAATTGTTTTGTTTATGGTTAGTTGTTGTGTCCTATGGGGTTTGCATGGCAGGGTGTTACAACTTGGTATTAGATCCAAGGTTATAAACTTTGGGTACTCTAGGTTCAATTGAGTCCATTACGTTAACCTTATGCTTAACTCTGGAACTCATGTGTTTCCCTTCTATTGTTGTGTAGGAGTATGCCTAGGGGCGGGGATGAGGCCGTGGTAGAGGTCATGGTGGTGGCTGAGGGGCTGACCATAAAATTTCTCATGGGTTTGAATGTGAGGAATGTTAGGAGTCACAAAACAACCCAGGAGACGGAGGCTAGGATTCGGGACAACCAAGTTTTGAGGGTGTGCAATTATGTCCCATACTTGAGGAGCCTCTTGCTCGCATAGAACTTGGTCTGGTGGGTAACTCACGAGTGGCAAGGGAAAATAAAATTTGGATTACCTATGAGAGGCGAAACAAATCCCACCTAGAAATTCCCATGAGTATCAAGAGTGAACCAGTGATTCCTAAGAAAGTTCACGTACCAAGACTTGGGTTTAGACTCATCCCCTCTGATTTTAGTGACCAGGAGGAACCTATCACAGGAAGTGATATTGATTCTGAATCACTCTTAGGATGACCTTGTCATTGGTAGTTATGGTTGTCATGTCAACCATGTTGTTGTTACTGTAATGATTTCTCTTGACTGATATTTACTATGTGATTTTTGAGACCTTGTTGGTGGTTGTTACACCATGTTGGTTTTGTTTGTTGGTAGTTTAGTGTGCTTGGATGATTATGACACTTTTAACTATTGTTTATATTATGTTTTGGTGCTTTGAGATTTTATAGTTGTTTGTTTCACCATTCTAGATGGTTTTGGATGACATTTGATTTGATTTTGATGATCGTGACATTATGAATTGATGTTTATGTTACATTGAATTTATGGAGTTAGTGGTGTGTTTGGATAATTTTGATTACGTGTATCTTATGTCTTATGATTATGCTTGTTATGCGGATGATTAATTATTGCCTTATGATGTTGCTTATAATGAAATGATTGTATTCGGTGTTTTGGTTATTGTATTAGGTCTTGGTGAGGGGACCAGAGTAGCATCACTTGTTCATGAGCACCCTTCTACACTGTGATTTCCTCTCACGGTGTGTTTACTAATTGATATATATGTATATTTTGTTCGACACCTTGTTTTATGCATAACTTTTATTCTACCTTCAAAGCAAAGTAATATGCATCTTCAATGGTAGACATTCTTACTAGACTCAACTCTTCTTGAATACTCAGCTTCAACCCATTTATGTAATGGGAAACTTTCTCCTTGTTATCCTCAAAATGACTTGTTCTAATCAAGACTCGATAGAATTATTTGGTATACTCCTTAACATATTTTCCTACTTGTTTCAACCCTTTCATCTTCTTCAACAAATCCAACTCACAATCCCCAGGAATGAATTGTCTCTTCAAAATTTCCACCATATGATCCCATCTTAATATGTTCTATTTTCCTCTTCTATTTTGTTCCAACTGGACTTCCTTCCACCATATGCTAGCATGGCCTTTCAATTTTTCCTTTGCAAATTTGACCCTATCTGGGTCTTCTATTTCCTCATAATCAAAATATTCTTCCATGTCATTGATCCAATCGATCAACTCCTCTGGATTTATGTTTCCAAAAATATTAGAAAATTCTATCTTTGGCCTCTTTTTGATCTTGGAAATGGCCCTAATCAGTCTGACTTCTCCAGGATCCATTACATCATGTGCTTCATATTTTATTGGCTCACCTTTAGCCTCATCCTCACTTTCATCTCTTCTTCTAACATCAGTTCCTCTACACAACTACTCTTGCAGTGCTTGAACTTGTCTTTGAAGAGCTTTAAAACCCTCTTCTGTTACCCCAACATTTCTTCCACCACGGTTTGTTCGTGGAGGCATCTTTTCTCACAGATCCACAACCATGAGTCTTGGTATAAACTACCTCATGTTCAGCAATATTTCTACACACTCAAGAACTCCTACTCTGATACCACTTGATGAGGGCTACACTACCCAAACCACACAAAATACAACAATAGATACCAACACAGAAGATGCGAGACAAAAATTAACCCACTTTCAATTAATTTCAGAAAAATGAAATTACAAATTGAAAACTTACATGCTACAACATCATGGGCTTGATTGATTACAATAAAATCAACTCGAAAAGAAAAACTGTTATTCAGAGCCACAATCTACACTAATGGATCCACCTTCTACAACCTCCCATTTAACCCTTTTATATTACCCCAATAATTTCTCTAGAATGTTCTAGAAAGTGAAACTTTCCCTTTTTGTTTTGGCACAAAAAGTCTTGCCGTTTGATTTCTGGCCTAGGAAGAAATTTTAGTGAAATTCAATTTTTAGAGGGGCAACTTCATAGGGCCATAGCTTTTGATCCTGGTGTCTGATTTTCTATTATTGCATATTTTTGGAAATCTCTCAAAAATATCTACAACATGCGAACCCATCATAGGTCAGTTCGGCCACTTTTCAAGTTGTCTCAGGGCCTCTACAGTTTGATATTTGATTTTGAAGTTGCATTGTAGAAATTTCCTAGGATGAAAATTTTAATTTCTACCAAACTGTTTAGGGTATTGAGGTGATTCTTTCATGACCGAAAATGATTTTCAGCTCTACTCCTTCAGGTAAATTTTCAGGTCTGTACAAGCCCGTTTAGGCCGACTTACTAAAAATAGTAAGTGACCATTTTTTACTATTTTTTACTCCTAGCTATCTTATGCCCCTTAAGTGCCATCATGGAACTCAAAACAACTAAATAAAATAAAGAAAACATATTTTTTTGGGTGATGCAAGATTTCCCTACACCACTGGATGCTCTTGCATCAATGAGGATTAGAAGCATGACTAATGTTAGAGAGATGATCTATAGTTAGTATCATGCTCTCTCCTCATGTTCTTGATAATGTATGTGTTTCCAAAAGGGAGTTCTAAACTCCATAATTTTCTCAAATGTTTCTAGCTCAAGAAGCTACATTGAAGTCTATCTAATAAAATGTTCTGCAATCCTCCATTGTTAAAGGTTTGGCATTATGGTTTGGTATTCAATGTCAGTACTTTGTGTGCATTGCACTCCTATATTTCTAGGTCACGTGTTTTTTTGAGGAAGTTCTTATGTATTGCAATAGGTTGGAAGCATGCTATTTTTCTAGTCTGGTTTGAGAAATGCTTCACATTTCTCTGTATTGATGTATCTACTCCTCTAGCTTAGTGAATGCATTCATAATGTTTGTGCAATGTCTCAATTCTAATCTCATATATTGAATTAGTTTGCAAGTTGTTCTAAAAATGTTACATCATTTGAATATGTATTATGTGTTTCCTAAATAGAGTTGTTTGTACCTTTTCGGTTTATGGTGGTTGTTGATGGAATAAAAGTATGAAAGAAATGTATGAAGGTGTTGTTGGATGTTCAAGGAACATCCCTTTGTGATATGCATGTGGGTAATTGACTGATTTGGTGCAACATTGAGTCTTGAGTTAGCTTTCTTGATCTTTTGTGGATATCTAGCTGACAGGGCTTGTTCCTTTGTTTTGTGCATGTGCTTGGGGGCTACACCAACAATGGAAGATGGGTTATGATAGATTTAGGTCTTGAACTATACTATTTGGGACCACATCAAGTAATTTCAATTGAAAGAGTATTTATGGGCTGACTAGTTATGTGCTTCAAAGGTCTCATCCACATGTTTCCTTGATGTTGACTTGGGTTGATGTGCACCTATGTGTAAATAATTTTGGATCACATTGAAAGAAGTGTTAATATTGTTGTTAGTCCTCTCTATCCTTGGGATAGGACCACATCATGCTTTGGTGGCCAACCATTTGAACTTATGGTTTATTCTCTTTATGGCTGACCTAATTGAAGAATCAAAGTGTTGAAATGGATATAAATGCAAGATCATTTTGGATGCAACAATATGGATAAGTGTACAAGTGTGAAAAAGTGTGTGAGTGAGCAATATTGAATATCCAACAAAGATAGTGCTAAAGATTGTGAAAGGAGAGATGATTTTTTCTTGAATGCCTCAGTCAGTAGAAATTTGTGTTGGAAATATTTGTAATTATCTTATATATCTTTTGTATCATACTTTGAGATAGTGAATCTCATCAGGTCCTCTATATCTTGCTTCTGGAGTTAGTCGGTACTTTAGTGCTGCAAGTCCTTATCATTGAAAGTTTGGAGATGTTGGAACCTTGAGTTGTTTATGAGTTTCTTAGGTGTTGTCATTGATGTCAAAACCCTGTATAAAGAGAGTTTTGGAATGCTACTGGTATTGAGGATATGCTTGGAATTGTTGGTATTGATGTCAACACATGCTGGTGTTGTCATTGATGTCCTACTTTAGTATAGTTGTAGAGGTTGTTGCCCTGAATTTTGTTTGGTAAGATTGTTGTCATTGGAAATTTTTGCATGTTGTAGATGTGTTTCAAAGATGTTATTAATGTTGTTGATGAATTTTGTTCACTTGGTTTCTAAGTTATTTTGACAAAATTTGATTAAAAGAGAGTTCAGTGTGATAGAGTGGTGTTTAGTGTTTTGTTTTGCATTTTTCATGATTGAATATATGCTCATGTGTCTTGGATGTGATTATCATAGGTGTTTAGAGGTTTCATATCCATAGTTTTAGGTTTTGGATTGTACTATAGTGGAAGATTTGTTTGACAGTATGTTTGTCTAGTGAAATAGGATGTCTAGGAGAAATGAGATTGCTTTGTATTTATCCACAATGAAGGTTTTGGTGTTGCAGATATGGGAATGTGCTTATATAATTTGTGTGTACCTTCTCTTGAATTTTTAGGTACTGAGTTGTTCCGTAAATTTGTCTGGTGTGTTGGATGTTTGTGCTAGTATGTGTAGACACTGAAAAATGTCCTAAGTCTATGAGCATCATTTTTCCTAGTCATCATCTTTCAATAATTGAATAATTTTAATTATTCTATTATGTTCGATCATATTCCTTTATTAATTAAATAGTTTTTAATTATTTAATTGATTCACCTTCCCATTTCTATCTTGATCTATTAAAATTATTTAATTGCATCACTAATACCCCTTTTTTCAATAATTAAATAAATTATTATTTATTTAATTATTTATCTTTTATCACATGTCTATAGTCAGATAATAATAATTATTTGACCTTTTATTTTTCTATAATTAAATAATTAACAAAATTATTTAATTATGTGTCATTCTTCTCCTTTAAATAATTGATCCTAATCAATTATCCATATTTAATTTATATCTCCTCCTTTAATTAAATTTATGAATTTAATTAAATCTCCTTTTTCATTTCCTCCAAATAAATGATTTAAAATAAATTATTTATTTGCCACTTGTCATCCTCTTCCATTTTCGAATAAATAATTTAAAATAAATTATTTATCCCTCTATTTTGGTCAAAGATCCCCTTCATTATTTCATGTCATAGTCTGCATGTCCTACATGTCTGTCATAGCCGTCAGGCGTCATAGCCGTCGGCGTCATATCTTTTCCATGCATGGCATATTTTGGTTGCATCAATTCTCAACTGTAGATCTTGGCATCTTTCTAGAAACTCGATCTTGGCCATCCATTTCGTAACTTCCCTCTCATGAATCCTCATCCATTGATCTTAGAATCTTTCTAGAAGATCAATCTCATCCGTCCATTCGAATGGTTGTCTATAAAAGAAACCCTTCCCCTCCATTTTCAATTTAACAGTCATTATCTCCAACTTTCTTGCTTACTATTTGCAGGTATTTGCACAACTTCATCAACAAATCTGAGGGCAATATTGGCATAAGAAGAAATAGGAGAGACAAAAGAAAGAATCAACTTCAAAGGGGAGTATTTTATTTCATTTGCTTTCATTTTGATTGCTCTCTTTGTTTGTATTCTCTTGTTTAGATTGGGATAATAGTTTAGAAGTGTTGGCTGTCACTTAATCTAAATCTATTTGATTTTCCCCATTCTTACATTGGTGAACCCGATGTGAATCGAATAATATTGCAAAAAAATCGTTTGTTTTCTTTTTTGTTTGGTTGTTTTGCAGGTTAAAGCCAAGAATTCATACGAAATCCCGTCATCTTCTTTTGAGCACAGAAAAATGGGCACATAAATTCTTTAAAAATGATCATTTGGGTTTTGTAGCCCTCATTTTCAGCTTTCCGAAACTTCAAACGGTTTAAAATTTTGTTAAGATTTGAGAAAGTTATGGCTATTTTAATATTTGCTATTTTTTTAGTTTAGCTGTTAAAACCCGCGTTTTATTTTGCCTATAACATTTTTTCATGCAGAATCTTGGAAAAATAATTTTTGGGTTTTAAAGGTTTGAGTTTTAGCTTTCCATGGATATAAACCAATTGAAATTTTGTTAAGTTTTGAGAAAGTTATGATTATTTTAATTCGCTGGTGTCATTTTCTTTTGAGTTACTAATCTCTTGTTTTTAGCATGTGGCACAGCTTGGAGGGAGTCTAAAAAAAATTGTTTCTTTAGAAACAAAAATCGAGCTTTTAATTTTTTTAGGCATAATCAATTTTGTTTGCTTTCAACAACTACAACAAATTGCATGCACACTCATTGGTTAAAATGAACATGCATTTCATTTCATGGGATTAAAATGAACACAAATTGCATGCACACTCATGGCTTAAAATGAACATGCATTTCATGTCATTGGCTTAAAATGAACTTTGTTTGTTTCATATCAAGTTAAATTTTTAAAATGAACAAAGTGTCTTGTGTGTCCTTCTCACATTATCATTCGGTAATTAAAATTTATAAGTGTCTTCAATTTTGTGTTACCCTTTGATGTAATAATCGAAGTATCCTCTCCCCTTGCGCATTGATGCGATCTTGGGTGTAAGAGAAACGGTTATTGCCTCTAGAACTTGGGCCTTCCTTGGTGGGAAAAAGTACTCACCCCAAGGCGACTCAGACCGGCAACAGAGCTCTTTGGCCGAGCTACCCCCGACCGGTATATAAATATGAATCCTAAGGGAAAACCTAGGATTACGAGTGCGGATGTGTCATACAGACCAAGTAGTACTCCCCAAAACCCTGTTGAGCGTAACCTCTTCAGGCTAGAGTGCCTCCTAAACAGAGCTTAATCTTGTGCCCCATGTATGGCCACTCGAACGGGGGTCCCGAACTAAAAACCTTTGTGTAGTTGCCAAAATCCTTCTATTTGCTAGCGCAACAACGGTCGTTGTGAAGGCATCCACATTCTCGCAGTTCTCAGTAGAGGTGATCAACTTGTCATGGGAGTTTTATGGAGGTTGGAAGCTTGGTTGGCCTGAGAAGTGAGTGCAATGTAAGGGGGAGCCCGTGTAGCCAAGCTTCTGGATTCACATGCTAAGAATAAGTGCGGTTGGGGAAACCCACGTGGAATCTAGCGAATATTGTCCTTGCTTAACCTAGGGTTGTGCTTGTCTTCATTGTGCATGTTTTCAAATTTTCAAAGACAAGATATTATGTTTGCCAAGTGTTTTTCTAAGACATTGAGACAAATAAACACCTTTCACAGACTTGGAAATGAACATTCAACTTGAGACAATTCCAAATTTCACAGTCTAAAAGCCAAGACCAAACTTGTCCAATTTGATATCAAACAACCTCTATCGAAAACCAAAAAAAAAAAAAATTGCTCAAATATTCCATTAGCGACATCTTTAGTTTGCATTCACCCATAGGTTCATCCTTTCATATCATATCCTTGGTAATAAGGTCATTATCATTCCACCATTACTTAATCTTGGTCTTAGGTACATTGGCACTTTGCATCCTTATATCCTTGAAAATCACAAAAAAAATAGCATAGTTTCATATCCATTTTGCATTGACACCTTGCATTTTTCATCCAAAGGTCACAAGTTTTGTATGGTCCTCATCCATCATAATCCAAATTCATGACCATGTCTTCACTTTACCTTGATCTTCTTCGTAGTCAAGCTGAATATCAATCAATCCTCAATCGCCAATACCAACCACTCACATACCCTTCTTACCAACAATCCATAAGCCTTAGTCCTTCATCCATCTACCCTCACTATCAAGAGTCCCTTAGCACAATCCATACCATTAATCATCCCTATCCTAACTTTGACAAGGGAAACCAACCTTCCACTAGTCCATTCCAATCCTCCACATCCTATCACAATCCATCATCCACTAATCCATTCCAATCCTCCACATCTTATTCTAATCCATCATCCACTAGCCCATTTCCATCCACTCCATCCCAAGCTCTATTTGGTCATGAAAATACATTTGGTCAAGGTCTCCAAAACCACATCACATTGCCTACACCTTGGGATACATGTCAAAATAAAATTCCAAATCATGACATCATAGCTTCACCTTCATGTCAAGATCAAAGTAGTTCATCCCATGATCCCATCCTTAAGACCATCCAAGAAGTCCTTCTAGATAATCATGGCATCCAAAATACACCTATCCTTGTTCAAGAATCTATTCACAACCATGTTGTCCAAGATACACCTATTTTTGACCAAGATCCTACCATTGAACAAGAAATCCAAAATGATCCTCTTATTGACCTTTATGCCATTCATGATCAAACATTTGAAGATGATCCCATCCAAACACAAAACACCTCTATTTCCCAAAATGAGACACTTGCCTCCTTTGGACACATAGATAATCAAATCAATGATATGGATAACATCAAAGAAGAGCATAAAGCAACTACTATTGATCAAGTCAAAGGAGAACACAAAGAAGCTACTATGGATCAAGTCAAAGAGGAAGATACAAAGTCTATGACAAATCAAATTGATGTCCCAAATGATCGAGAAGAAACAAGCATGACGAATGATAAATCCAAAGCATCATATCAATTAGGAGCATCCACCTTTGTCAAAGTAGGATTTCTTGTAGATGAGGAGATTCCAAGTAACAATTTCCACATACAAAATGATGGATTAGCATCTTGTTTTCAAAATAAAAAATACCTCATCGGAAACAAAATCTGTCAGAGCATGCAGTATCAAGGAAGAGGACTAGGTCTACATGAGCAAGGCATTATAGAACAAATACAATTTTATGCAAATCCTAGACATCAAGGTCTTGGTTATTCTTCAATCGGAGAATCAAATGATGTTAGTGGTACCTCCTTGATATTGGGGGCAAATTTATCTGATATAAACATCAAAATAGGGGCCATGAGTAGTCCTCGTCATAAGGTTGTTGCCAACACTCCTTCCATCCACACCATAAACCATCATTCCAACATGAATA
The DNA here is from genome assembly GCA_007115665.2 of Sequoiadendron giganteum. Lineage (NCBI taxonomy): Eukaryota > Viridiplantae > Streptophyta > Pinopsida > Cupressales > Cupressaceae > Sequoiadendron > Sequoiadendron giganteum. Next base: position 552,749,504 of record CM021102.1, read on the forward strand.
AATCTTCCATTTGGAACCAACAAAAAAAAAATTATTATAAATCCAAAATCCAAAATCAAATGTCAAAGGTCATTGAGTCAAACAAAAATTCAAGAGGACAAATGAAGTTAAAATGGATACTAAAGAAAAATGGATCAAACAAAGAAAATATTTCAAATCCAAAAGTCAATCAAAATATGGAGCCACAAGAAAAGAGGACACCCACATATAGTAAATGTCCACCTCCTTTAAAATGGTCATCAAGAAAGGCATATAAAAATGTTGGTTCCAAACACTATCCTAATCAAAATTCCAAACTCCATCATCCACCATCCCAAGTTTGGAAAATAAAAATTGCTACATCCAAAACACCAAATATTCCATCCACACCTACCATCATCCATCATAATCTTGCATCTCGCCTAAAGTCTAAAAATCCTACTTCACAAATCCATCGCATCTTGGCAGCAACCCTTTATCATAAGGACTCCCATGGTACTCTATCACGATGTGCATATTCTGATAAGGCCAACACTAGTATCAGAGAGGATCACAATGACATCGATCAGTTGTATGCAAGTGCTATGATCTTGACAAGACAATTACTCCATAAAGGTCACTATTGGCATATCATGACACCAGTATCTACATCAACACCATCAAAAGATTCAGAACAATCAACAGTCATCCAAACTATCAAATCGATATAAAAAGTCAAAAAATATGTCACCTTGATGAAAACCTAGCAAGCAGGCATCTTGTGTGACATCATCAAAAAGAAAGAAAAAAAAAATAGTAAAGAAAAAAATTTCGTCCAATAGTGAAAACCATTTTTATGGCGCTTTGGATAAGTACCATGATGAAAACCTGGCAAATAGGCGTCATGTGTAAGAGACATTATCTATGTGGATTATTACACTTGGGGGCAAGTTGTCTCATCTCCCATGCCTTTCTCATAACATTTCCATCTAGTCCATATTGTTTCCATCCCTTCTCCCACCTACCTTGATCTTGATAAGAAATGGGGCACAAACATAAATCATGCTTTGGAAAATTTTTGGACATGTCTATCCTTTGATCATACACTACCCATGAAATATCATGTCATTTCCTTCATAGAATTTATCCAAACCCATATCTTGGAGAAAACAAATTTTTCCTATGCAAAATAGTCCTTGGAGATCATATCCTAATTCTTCCATCCAATAATCCTCACGTCTCTTATCATTTGCCAAAAGCAATCCATTATCTTTTCATACCTATTGTTGGACTTGGTTTCCTTTGTTATTGGTTTAAGGATTCTAATCCACTTATCCAAGTTCCCTCCATAATCCCATCTAGTTCTAAGGTTAGTCATTCCAAATGCAATGAATCTAATCCATACAATCTTGCTATGCAACCTAGCACATCATCCAAAACATTTCTTGGCTTTGTTCCTAGCCCTTGCGAACCTTGATCCTTTAGTCACATAATCATCATCCTCATGTTGTTTCGGGATGTGTCCTTCCCCTATCAAACAACATTGTCATCGTCATCATCACCTATCAATTGGTTCTCAGCTTGACTAGGGGCAAGATCATGTTTGTCCTTGGATTCATGTGCATGCCTTCCTGGTTGATTGTGGATATCTTTCACATGCATTTTTCATGATCCCTATAGTTATCATCCATAATAAAGTCTCATTCATCCATAATAAAGTGCCATCCTTTCCATGAACCAAAAACCACCGACATTTAGCATCCTTCGCTTTCATATCCACCTATCGCATTCGTCGCTTCCCCTCGCACATAATAAATTTGTCCTATACTCAACTGGGGGCAATTCCTTGACTTCCATCTTCATGGGAAATAATACATGGTATCACCCCTTTAAAACCTTCAAAATAAAAAAAAATCATCAAATGTCCTGAAAAAATAATAAAAATCATCAAATGTCCTGAAAAAATCATAAAAATCATATAATGTCCTGAAAAAAAAAAAAAAAACATCAAAACATTTCAAAACCCAAAAAAAAAACCAAAATATTTCAAAATCCAAAAAAAATCAAAACATTTCAAAATCCAAAAAAATCAAAAAGCTTCAAAAATCCCAAAAATAGAGTCTGAGTCTGAATCAGTTTTGTTAGAGTGGTCGAACTACGTTGCCTCTGTGCGTTTGCTACGTAGGCAAGACTCATCTTAAATGAGCCCCCGAGGCATTAGGTCAGTCCCTTTAGGTTGTCCAAATAAAATCATGACCTAGTATTTTGTCAAATAAGACAAATTCAAGTCGTGTCGAACTACGAGGTCTCTGTGCACTGCTACGTAGGCAAGGCCATCTATCGATGAGCCCCCGAGGCCCCCTAGGTCAAGTCCTTTAGGGTTCATCGAGTTGGGTCGTGTGCTTGATCCGAGAGCAATCATCATTCAAACTACATCAAGAAACAACAAACAAATTAAATCTTTCATCAATCAATTATCCTATCATCAACTCAATCAAGTCACTAGTCTTATATCGGAATGGGGCATCATGTCATTTGTCTCATTTGGTCTTATCTCTTGTCTTTTATCTGGATACATCCTTCCTGGGATTGGACTTTCTCAACCTTGTCATTCACCTTAAGCAGGATGTGTCTTTCTTGCAGTCAGGGTGTCATGTCAACACTTGTCACTTGGTCAACTTTATCAGATGTGTCCTCTCCCTATGGATGTGTCCTTCCTATGGTTGGGTATTGTCACATCGCTTGGTCATATTCATCAATATTTGTCAAACAATCAAACAATCTTGTCAACTTTGTCAATCAATCTTTCCTTAATCAGGATGTGTCCTTCCTGAAATTGGGCATTATCATTATCAATCAACTTTGTCACACCACTCAATCTTATCAGCTTGGTCAATCAATCTTGCCTTCATTAAGATGTGTCCTTCCTGAGGCTAGGCATGGTCAATTAAATCACTTTATCAATCCTTATCAACCTATCAATCAACTCGGTCATCTTGGTCAACCTAATCAACCAACCAAACAATCATCATTATCACTAGAAAACACTCTCTTGGCAAACACTTTGTTGGTATGGATTTTCTTATCTTTTTGATTGGTTTTGGGTCATGTTACTAGTCTCCTCGAGGATGTCCTATCAATGGATTTAGAGGGATGATGATGGATCATGGCCTCTTTTCTCTGTTTGCTGCCTGTGGTTTGTCTTGGAAAAAAGACTGGGACAATCGGGTCTCTAGTATGAGCTGGGGCATTCCTTGTCTTTTTTTTTGATTGTTTGTCTCTCCCAAATGGTCACCTTGCACACCTTGGTTTATGTCATACCATGGTGTTTGTGGTCCATTTGTGACATTTTTGATGCCCAATGATGATAAATATAACAACGTAAGCATGAAAGTTGGTTCCCTTATCATTTCATGTCTATTTTCTTTCCCCTTTTCACGCTAACATCCCATCTCCTTCATGCTAACATTTCTTCCATCTTTCATCCTCTAGTCTTCTCTTCCATTTCGAGAGCACATTCCTGTTCTTTGAACCTGCATGTCCTCTCGAGGGGGCATACCACAACCTTCTTGGTCATCCTTCCCCTTTCTCTTTACACTTGGGGCATATTTCAGAATTAAATTTCTTTGACACAATGCGATGAACTACATTATGTCAAAGAGGGGCAAAATGTAGACACTGAAAAATGTCCTAAGTCTATGAGCATCATTTTTCCTAGTCATCATCTTTCAATAATTGAATAATTTTAATTATTCAATTATGTTCGATCATATTCCTTTATTAATTAAATAGTTTTTAATTATTTAATTGATTCACCTTCTCATTTCTATCTTGATCAATTAAAATTATTTAATTGCATCACTAATACCCCTTTCTTCAATAATTAAATAAATCATTATTTATTTAATTATTTATCTTTTATCACATGTCTATAGTTAGATAATAATAATTATTTGACCTTTTATTTTTCTATAATTAAATAATTAACAAATTATTTAATTATGTGTCATTCTTCTCCTTTAAATAATTGATCCTAATCAATTATCCATATTTAATTTATATCTCCTCCTTTAATTAAATTTATGAATTTAATTAAATCTCCTTTTTCATTTCCTCCAAATAAATGATTTAAAATAAATTATTTATTTTCCACTTGTCCTTCTTCTCCATTTTCGAATAAATAATTTAAAATAAATTATTTATTTGCCACTTGTCATCCTCTTCCATTTTCGAATAAATAATTTAAAATAAATTATTTATCCCTCTATTTTGGTCAAAGATCCCTTGTCATTATTTCATGTCATAGTCTGCATGTCCTGCATGTCTGTTGTAGCCATCAGGCGTCATAGCCGTCGACGTCATATCTTTTCCATGCATGGCATATTCTGGTTGCATCAATTCTCAATCGTAGATCTTGACATCTTTCTAGAAACTCGATCTTGGCCATCCATTTCGTAACTTCCCTCTCATGAATCCTCATCCGTTGATCTTAGAATCTTTCTAGAAGATCAATCTCGTCTGTCCATTTGAATGGTTGTCTATAAAAGCAACCCTTCCCCTCCATTTTCAATATAACAGCTAATTATCTCCAACTTTCTTGCTTACTATTTGCAGGTATTTGCACAACTTCATCAACAAATCTGAGGGCAATATTGGCATAAGAAGAAATAGGAGAGACAAGAGAAAGAATCAACTTCAAAGGGGAGTATTTTATTTCATTTGCTTTCATTTTGATTACTCTCTTTGTTTGTATTCTCTTGTTTAGATTAGGATAATAGTTTAGAAGTGTTGGCTGTCACTTAATCTAAATCTATTTGATTTTCCCCATTCTTACAGTATGTATGGTTACACATAATGAAGGTGTTCTTGAGTTCTAGATCGTTGTATTAGTTGTGGAATATATTCTGATGATGTGGAATATTTTGAGATGTTTTGGAATGTTTTTGTGTGGTCCATGAGATTTTTCCAAACCTAGAGAGGCATGCTTGCGATTGCTTATTAGTGTTAGTGCAAGTTTGGCTAACATGGTGTGATAGTACTAATTGTAGAGGAAAATTTTTGTTTGAGGAAGTGTTCAGAAGCATTTCAGTTTAAATTTGGGACCTTGCTAAGTAGTGGCATGGTATGCCTTCACTTATTTCCACAATGGAAGTGTTTGGTGCTGACCTATTTTATGTTGCATGGTTGAGGTGTATATGTTTCCTTTAGGCTGACCTAATTGAGATTGTTGAAGGTCATAGAGGGTATAAATGCAAGGAGAATTTTTGTGTGGATTAAGTGTAGTGTGTGTGATGTGAAATATGTGAATGTGATCAAGTGTGATGATTTGAGCATGATCCTTAATGTATATGACTTCTAGATGTAGTGAGTAGAAGGTCTCTACATTTTAGTTTGTTTGATGATTTTTTTGTGCTTCAGTGGAATTGTACCTTGGTCATATGAGAGATACATTTTTAGTAGTTCAAATTGGTAGTAAACCACCCCTTCTTATATTCTTATTTCTTCTAAACAATGAGTCCTTTGGCACTAAGCCATTGGTAGTGAGCCTTATGTATTCAGTGTTACAATTCATATATTAGTGAGTTAATCCTCACCGTGGTTTTTTCCTTCTTGGGTTTTCCATGTAAATCTGGTGTTCTTATGTGTTTGATGTTTTTGAATTATTTCTTTACATGTTTACATTCCTATTAATGCATATTAAGGGTTTAATGGTTTATCAAGGTTTGAAAGATATTGAGGGTTTGAATGTTTTAAAGTACACAACTGATTCAACCCCACTCTCATTTGTCCTATGCATCTAACAATTGGTGCCAGAGTTGTGGTTCTAAGGAAGAAGCTTAACCAGTTGAGGTAGATCCAAATTGCGCACATGAAAGGTGTCAAAGCTCCTTTTTTTGATTGAACAAATTTTACCTACTGGAAAAATAGCATGGATTCCTTTATGGTTTCTCTTGGATTTTGTGTTTGGTAGTCTATTGGAAAAGGTTATACTATGCCTGCAAATGGTCTAAAAAGTGGTGATGAGATCAAGGATTATGAAAATAATGGAAAATCAAGGAATGCAATCCTAAGTGGTATTTTTGATTCTAAACTTGGAAAGGTGATAAGTCTAAAGTCTACTAAAGATATCTAGACAAAGTTGGAAGGTATCTATGAAGGAGATGACAATGTCAAGCAAGTGAAGATGCGAAACTACAAAGCCAAATTTGAAACCCTAAAGATGTCTGAAGATGAAGATATTATTGCCTGCATGCTCATAGTTGATCAAGTTGTTAATGTCATCAATGGTCTTGGAGGAAAGCTAGATGAAAGAAAAGTTGTGAAAAAAGGTATTAAGAACTTCACCTAAAGCTTATAGTTCTAAATTTTTTTTTATTGAGGAAGCTAAGAATTTGGATAATTATTCTAGAGATTAGATTTTTGGTGCTTTAACTTTTTTTGAAATGAGAGAATTTGGTCAAGATGCTACAAATAAAGAAACTTCTTTTAAAGTCTACAAAGTGGAAAAGGATGATGGATCAGATCTATATGATCTTGATGAGGTGGAAGAAAAATTTGAGAGATTGAAAAAGGGTACTAGAAAATAAAAAGGTAAGCTACCTTTCAAATGTTTCAATTATGGAAAGATAGGTAATTATTCATCTAAATGTCCAATCAAAGTTACTAATGACAAACAAAAGGATCATAAGGGTAAATTATTCAAAAAGAGTTACTTTGTTGAAAAGGACAATGGTGTATCTGATGATGAAGAATCAAATTATTTAGGTGAAGGAAGTGATGAATGATTTTTATTGGATTTAAATGTTGGAACTAATTCTACTAATCTTGAAATATGTGTGGAGGAAAGTGCATCAAAAATAGGTCATAACATTGAAGGAACTATGTTGACTACTTTTCATACTAGAGAAGAGAAGAATTATTGGATCATTGACAATGGATGCTCAAATCATATGACATGTGATAAGAGTAAGTTTTTTACAATTGAAAATTATGATGGTGGTCTTGTTAAGTTTGGTGACGATACATTTTCTAAGATTTGCAGAAAAAGTCTAACTAGTTTTGATGGAAAGTATAAAATAGATTATGTTCTTTATGTCAAGGGTCTCTGGCATAATCCTCTAAGTGTAGGAAAAATATATAGAAAAGGATATAATATTGTATTTCAAAATGGTGGTTTTGAAATCATAAAAGGAAGCTTCGATACTCTGGTTGTTGCTAGAACAAGGACAAAAGGTAATTTATATCAACTCAAAGGTAGTTGTACAAAGTGCTTTATGTCTCAAACTAATGAAAGTTGGATATGGTATAGAAGAATGGATCACATTAATTTTGATAGCCTAGTGAATATTAGTTCTATTGATGTTGTGAGAGATTTTCCAAAGATTACAAAGCCTATCAATGCAATCTACAAAGAATAACAAGTTGGAAAGCAAACAAAGAAAAGATTCAAGACAAAAGAATGCTATACCATAGGTCCCTTGGAGTTAGTGCATACAGCTCATGTAGTGACATGTATTTCATGTTATTAATTGATGATTATTCTAGAAAGGTATATTCATCTCAAAATATAAGTATGTTAATGAAATTTTGAAGAAGTTTGAAATGGATGACTCTAAACCGGTATGTAGTCCAATGGTTACCGATTGTAAGTTGAGAAAGAATGATGTATCTCCTAAGATAGATCAAAGAAATTATAGATCAATGATTGGTGGACTATTATACCTTACTAGTACTAGACCAAATATCATGCATTCAGTTTGTCTTGTCGCTAGATTTCAAGAAGATCCCTGAGAATCTCATGTTGCAACAATGAAGAGGATATTTAGATATTTGAAGGGCACTTTGGATTATGGTTTGTGGTATCCTAAGGATGCTAAATTCTCCTTGAGTTCATATATAGATTTAGATTGGGTTGGATGTGTAGATGACATGACAAGTACAAGTAGTGGTGCTTTCTTTCTTGGAAGCGGGTTGGTTTCATGGCTAAGTAAGAAGCAATATTCAGTGTCATTATCTACTGTTGAAGTAAAATATATTACATCAGCATCATGTTGTACACATGTTTTGTGGATGAAGCAAACATTGACTGATATTAGTGTTGACAGATGGCCAGCGCTCCCCTTGGGATTCATGACATGGATTAACTGCCTCCCGTGGATCCGTTAACTCTGGTAGTTGTATCAAGCATTAAAAGGTCCATCTTTTGGTGCAATGACAACTATGGTCCAACAATTAGTATCAGAGCCAAAGGTGTCGGGTTCCAATCCCCTCGAGTAATGCTGAGGGGGAGTTTTTTGGAAGATGGTCAACACTCCCCTCGGGATTCGTGACATGGATTAAATTCCTCCCGTGGATCTATTAACTCTAGCAGTTGTATCAGGCATTAATAGGTCGATATTTTGGTGCAATGACAATTGTGGGCCAGCAATTAGAGTTTTATATGATGAACATATTTCTATAACGTGTGACAATACACGTGCAATTAATATTTCAAAGAATCTAGTAATGCATTCAAGAAAAAAACATATCTCAATCTAGTATTACTTCTTGAGAGAGAAAGTTGTAGAGAATGAGATGAAGTTAGAGTATGTGCCTACTAAGGATCAGACTACTAATATTTTCACAAAGGCTCTTCCAAAAGATACTTTTGAGTATCTCTAAGAGAAGTTAGGGGTCATTGCCTCTCCTTTCAACTAGATTTCTAAGTGTGTGCATTTTTCTTGGAAGCATTTCAAGATACATTCTTGGTCCTGGAGTGATGTTGAAGGCTACCTCTCAGGGGGAGTAGGTAGTAGTGGTTGTTGGATGGTGCAATCAGATGGAACATATTGTGTTACCATAAGGTGGAGTGTGCAATAAAGTGAGTGTAGAGGAAATAAAAAAATATTTTTTAATGAAGACCCTTTGCAATTGATGTCAAAGGGGGGGATAATTCAAGTGGTTGAAAAACCATGTAGAGAGAAATAAAAACATGTAGAAAAAATATATGAGGGAGAGTATTGTTTGAGGAGAAAAGGAGGAGAGTGATCTAGAATGTAGGTGTTGTTGGTGGTGCAGGAGAAGAATTTTTTGAAGAGAAAGGATGAAGAGTTAAGATTTTTCCTAGTTAGAGGGAGTACTACTTATTGCAGTATTGTTGTTGGTTGCTTTTTTTTTTTATGCTTTTTTAGAAAGTAGGTGTTGACATCAATGATGAAGGGAGAGATTTTGAAAGTTTGGAGATGTTGGAAGCTTGATTTATTTGTGAGTTTCTTGGGTGTTATCATTAATTTCAACCCATTGTATAAAGAGAGTGTTTAAATGCTACTAGTATTGATGGTGTGCTTGGAATTTTTGGTATTGATGTCAACACATGTTGGTGTTGTCATTGGTGTCATACTTTAGTATAGTTGCAAAGGTTGTTGGTCTAACTTGTGTTTGAAAATATTGTTGTAGTTGGAAAGTGTTGCATGGTAAAAATGTTGTAGATTTGTTTCAAATATGTTAGTAATGTTGTTGATGAAGTTGGTTTACTTGGTTTCCAAGTGCTTTTGACAAAATTTGAATAAAAGAGAGTTTAGTGTGATAGAGTGGTGTTTAGTGTTTTGCTTTGAATTTCTTCATGATTGAGTATATTCTCATGTGGTTTGGACATGATGATTAGAGGTGTTAAAATGTATCATATCTAGAGTTTTAAGTTTTGGATCGTACTACAATGGAAGATGTGTTTGGAAATATATCTGTTTGGTGAAACAAGTTGTCTAGGAGAAATGAGATTGCTCCACATTTTTTCGTGGTGAAGGTTTTGGTGTCATGGATATAGGAACATGCTTATATCATTTGTATGTACCTTCTCTTGAATTTTTAAGTGTTGAGTTTTTGTACAAAGTTGTTTGGTGTGTTGGATGTCTATGCCAGTATGTCTAGTTGCACAAAATGAAGGTGTTCTTGAGTTTCAGGTGGTTGCAGTATTTGTAGAAAATATTTTGACGATGTGTAATATTTTGATATGTTTTGGAATGTTTTTGTGTGGTTAGTGATATATTTTTAGACTTGGATAGGTGTTCTAGTGGTCTCTTGTAAGTGTTAGTGCAAGTTTGGCTAACCTAGTGTGCTAGCGCTAATTACACAGGAAAATTATTGTTTGAAGAAGTGTTGAGAAGTGTGTTAGTGTATGTTTGGGTCCCATCTAAGTAGTGGCATGGTATTCCTTCAATTTTCTCCATCATGGAAGTTTTTAGTGTTGACCTATTTTATGTTGCATAGTTGAGGTGTGTAGATTTACTTTAGGCTAACCTAATTGAGATTGTTTTAGGTCGCGAAGGGTATAAATTCAAGGAGAATTGTTGTGTGGATTAAGTTTAGTGTGCTTGATGTAAAATATGTTAATGTTATCAAGTGTGATGATTTGAGTGTGAGCCTTAATGCCTATGACTTCTATATGTAGTGAGAAAAAGGTGTCTACATTTCATTCTTTTTGATGAGTTGTTTGTGCTTCATTTGAACTGTACCTTTGGCATATTAGAGATGCATTATTAGTAGCTCAAATTAGTAGTGAGCCACCCTTTCTTCTAATATTATTTCTTCTAGACAATGATTCCTTTTGTAGTGAGATTTATTGTATTCAATGTTGCAATTTGAATATATTAGTGAGTTAATCCTCACCATGGTTTTTCCCTTCCTGGGTTTTCCATGTAAATCTAGTGTCCTTATGTGTTTGATGTGTTTTCATTATTGCTTTACATGTTTACATTTTATTAATGCATGTTAAGGGTTTAACGGTCGATCAGGGTTTGAAAAGATATTTGAGGGTTTGAATGTTTTAAAGTATACAACTGATTCACCCACTCTACATTATCCTATCCATCTAACACTTGTATCTTTCTCTAAGGTAGTGAGCCTTCTTGTAAGTCTTTTGGCAGTGAGCCTTATATTGTGAGTTAACTCTCATAGTGGTTTTTACCTCATTGGGTTTTCCACATAAATAAGGTGTTTCCTTGTGCATGTGTGTGTTCTCTACCTCTCCCTCTTTTCTACTGATTTTTTTACTACTATATCTTTCATTTGTAAATTTTGATGAAGGTGTTAAAGATTCAAATTTCTATATTCTTCTCTGTTACTAATTTTCTAAAGTTATATTCTTGTCTACTAAAGGATCTTGAGTTGTGTTGAAAGTTTCAAGTTTCGAAAGGGGTTAAGTTTTTTGTAGACTGATCCACCCCCCTCTTAGCCTTTGTAAGTGTTCAACAATAGGTATTAGAGCCAAGATCCTTTGTAGAAGCTTAACAACTTGAGGTAAATATCAAGGATGGAACATGGTTCATAAAAAGGCCCTACATTTGATGGGACTAACTACTCCTACTATAAATATAAAATGGAAGGACACCTAAACTCTATAGGATTTTGTGTTTGGAAATTAGTCAAAAGTGGTTATATTGCTCCTACCACTCCTATTACAGATCCAACTAAATCAGATTATATGAAATTAATACTAGAGCCAAGAATGCTTCCTATGTGGATTAGTTGATTTAGAATTGTTGAAGGTGATAAATTGCAGTCCTACCAAAGATGCTTGGGATAAGCTTAGTAGCATGTATGAAGGATATTATAAAGTGAAGCAAGCCAAGATACAGATCCCCAAGAGTAGATTTGAGACGTAGCGTATGATTGAAGATGAAGACATTACAAGTTATATGCTCTTGGTACAAGAAATTATCTTTGGGATCTTCCGACTTGGTGGAGAAGTAAGAGAAAGTGAAATTGTAAAGAAGGTTTTGAGATCTCTCCCAAAATATTATAGTCACAAAGTATTTTCCATTGAAGAATCTAAAGATTTAGATCAGTATTCAGTTTATGAAATGTTTGGTACTCTTACTACCTTTGAGATGAGATAATTTGGTCAAGATGTTCCAAATAAAGAAGTTGCTTTCAAAGCTAACAAAAAGACTAAAGATCAAGCTATTGATCAAGTTGATGAATTTTATTAAGTTGAAGAAAAATTTGTGAGAATACTAAAGAAAGGTACTGGCAAATATAAAGGTAAGTTGCCTTTTAAATGTTTCAATTGTGGAAGAATAGTTCATTTTGCATCCAACTTTCCCTATAAAGAATCAAATGACAAAAATCACAGAGCTAAGGTCAAGAAGGATCTATATTCCAAAGAGAGTAGTATTTCCTCTAAAAGATGAGGAGAATGGTTAAAATGATGAAATGTTCTTTATGTATTTCAATACTACTGATATAAAGTATAATCTTGATATATGTAATGAAGGAATATTTTCCTTTGATCTAGATCTAGAATCTATGGAGATTGAAGGTTGGGACATTAATGTTAGAGTAAAGGTTTTAACTTAATTATGTAATTGATTAAGTTACCTTTATTCCCTTCTTAATATTTCTCCTTTAGTTTGCATAAAGTGACATTTAATAATTATATTAATTATTAAATGTTTTCCTATTAGGGTTTCTATTAGGGTTTCTTTTAGGAGTTTGCATGATCTCCTTCTTAAGGATTGATCCATTGTATATTTCATAATTCCTTTTTGTTCTGATAAGATAATTTCTCCATTTTTCAGAGCTTCAAACCCTTGTTTGTTTTCTCCATCCATTCTCTTCCTTGTGAAAAGTATCCATTTGCATGTAGGTGTTCTTGGAGTCTGAAGTTGGTTTTGACAACTTCTACATGGTATCAGAGCTTTCCTACTGCATGCCTATTCTTGTTTGAAGAATTTGGAGCTATTTGGAGCTACAAGGGTTGGATCAGGCATTCACAGTTTTGGGGTTTGTTTTTTTGATCCAGGGAATCACCTACCATTTCAAAACATTTTGAGTCCAAACGAACCTCACCATTGGATCCGCAATGGTCCAAAACCCCTAAATCGACTGTTCATTCGTCCATTTTGGACAAAGTTGATTTGAGGGACAAAAATTTTTTACCCGTACGGTCGTCCGTATGGCCATCCGTCTGCCTGGTAAAAAAATAATTATTTTTTCTGTGTGTTTTTTCGTCAAATTTTTTTTTAAAATTTAAAAAAAAAATTGTTGTAAAAGTTTTTGAATTTTTTTTTAAAAAAAGGGAGCCTTTTCAAGGCTTGCTTGGGCCTGGTCCGGGTACCCTGCGATTGCAGGGACGGTACCCAAGGGTACCGCCGCCTACCATAATGGTAGGCGGTGGCCCCTTGGGTGCCACCCCTTGCAGTGGTTGGTACTGCATGGGTACCACCCTGCCACCTTGGCAAGTGGTGGCCCCATGTGGGCCCCTTGTTTTTTTTATTAATTTATAAAAAATAAAATTATTAACACTTTTTTTTATATAAAAAACAATTTTTTATGTAATAAGCCCAGTTGCGTAAATGCGGTGATGGCTGTTTGGCCATCAAATTTAGGCCCGTATTTTTGTTGCAACGGCCGTATGACCATCAAATTTAATCCTGCACTGGCTTTTTTCCCCCTTTGGAGCTGTTTTCTTCCAGAGATCATAACTTGGGCATACAATATCGTTTTTTGGCAAACGAGATATTGTCGGAAAGCGAGTTTTGTCAACTTTCTAGTGGTGTGGGTCTCATCACTTCATTTTTTTGTTGGTGCATTCTACAGCCAATTGAAGTCAAAGGAGCTATTTTCAGTCCCAAGCTCATAACTTTTGACCTGTTTCTCTATTTTTCATGATCTCAGCGGTGTCGGAACTATCTTTCAAAGCTCTTCAGTTTCATCTATGCAATTTTTCCAGATTTCAATACAGGGATATTTTATTCAATTTTTTGTGTTTTCACACTCTCGTGAATTACCTAGACATATTTGCTCTTGGAAATTTTTCGTTTGCATGGGATGCTTCTTTTTGGCTGTTTTTCATGTATTTCTAGTTTTTTGTCCTTTTTGGGCATTTTTGAGCATCATTTGTAAGAAATCTTCTATGTAAACACACTGAGATAAAGTGCCACATTATTGTACATGTATTTTGGGGATTTTTCCCATAAGGTTGTGCCATATTTTATACTCACACTGTTTTATAAAGTGCCATGTGGGGTTGTGTAGTGCCTTTGTTTTTCCATCACACCTTCGTCTAATGAGTGTCCCTCCATGATGATAGTGGATCCATATGAATCCAGCCTCATGCATGTGTGCTTTGTTTTGTACACCTCTTTTTCAGTTGCAAGTATTTTCTTGTGCACTTTCAGATGTTGTATCTTCTCCTTCATGAACTACAGGGTGTTACAAACCATTTCAGTGGATCTATCAGGCTCTCCCAGTTCAGTATTATGGGGGGGTATTATACTATTTGTGCTAATGCTTCCTTGGTTTCACCTTGGAAGGAATCTTCCATTCTCTATTGATTTGTGTTTTTCAGACTATTGGTACTTGTGCCATTTGTATCTTCGTTCCAGGTGTTTGCCTTTTTTTGCCATCTGATTCAAGTAGTGTCATTTGGGGCACTCATGCAGATTGTTGTCTTCTTGATCCTGATCATCTTATCTTTAGAGGAGGTTCTTCAGCACCATAGCAGTCATCTTTTGACAGTTGTTTGCAATATCTTCTGCTTCAGTGATGTTCTTCATGGCTTTCAACATCTCTTTTTGGAGTAGAGTTTTTCCCATGAGGTTTTCTCTATTTTTCCACTTTATAGAGATTTGGTTGTATTTGGGTACCTGATCTGACCTAGTTGTCAGGACCCATATTTTCCTTCCTGCATTGTAGTTACCTTTTCTTTTTTTGCACATGTTTGTAGCTGCACTCTTGCTCATCTTAAGGGGGGGTGTTAGAGTAAAGGTTTTAACTTAATTATGTTGATTAAGTTACCTTTATTTCCTTCTTAATATTTCTCCTTTAGTTTGCATAAAGTGATGTTTAATAATTATATTAATTATTAAATGTTTTCCTATTAGGATTTCTTTTAGGGTTTGCATGATCTCCTTCTTAAGGATTGATCCATTGTATATTTCATAATTCCTTTTTGTTCTGATAAGATAATTTCTCCATTTTTCAGAGCTTCAAACCCTTGTTTGTTTTCTCCATCCATTCTCTTCCTTGTGACAGGTATTGATTTGCATGCAGGTGTTCTTGGAGTCTAAAGTTGGTTTTGACAACTTCTACAATTAATTCAGATGAATGTGGGGTTGAATTTGAAGAAAAAATCTAGTCTAGATTGAAAGACCTAAATGAAGCAAGAGGTATAAATTAGAAATATGAAATCTTTCTTGCAGAACCAAAAGAAGAATCTGAAAAACTTAAAATTCAAGTAAAAGAAGGAAAATTCTATGAAATCAGACTAAAAGAGGCAAAAGGTATGATCTGTTATTTGAAAATAAAGGTTGAATAAGGAAAGAGAACTGAATATTTCTTGAATATAAAAATGAAATACAATATTGCTGAATTTTTAAAACTTGAAGAATAAAATACCATCCTAAGGAGTGTGTTGAAAAGAGGAAAGGAAAAAATTGACAAACGAGAGAAGTCTGGTCTAGACAGTTCAAAATCAAATGAAAAGACTGAAACTAAAGAAGAAAGAGTCTACCCAGAAGAATCTAAGAAGAATGCCTCCAAAGATATGAGGAATATTCATAATGGAAAGAAATAAATCAGATCAAACTCTAACTAGAAGTAGAAAGGTTTCAAAATTCCTCCATTAGCAAAACAACATGCTCTTAATAGGTTCAATCAATCCTTTCAAGGTTACTATTTTTCTTGTAATATTTTTGGGCATAAGGTTGTTGATTGTAGAGTTAGATAGAGAAGGAAAAAAAATATAGGAAGTAGGTCTTTTATACCTCAAAGAAACAATATTGTGTCATTTCATGGATATTTATTTGATTGCAACAACTATGGTCGCAAGGTTGATGAGTGCAGATTTAAGGTGAAAATGAATAACTATGTCCCAAAGCACAATGTTGTGTGCTACAAGAATAATAATATGGGACATAAGGAAAAATACTATAGGAATGGTTTTTGTGAATCAATTTGCTAAGTATTAGAAAAAGGATGAATCCCTTAATCAACAAAAGGGGGAAAATAAAAAGATCCAGAATGAAGACCATGAGAAGAAGGATGACACCACACTTGTGCACTCTACACAAGATTCTAAAACAAACTGAGATATTGAATTATCTTAGGGGGATATTTCTCTTGAAGAAACTTATTGCCCCCTGAAAAGAAAAGGTGTTGAAGACTTCAATATGAAGGATTATTTGAATTAGATCAATCAATGTAAAAATGTGTTGTGCTCAAATGGAATTTGTGGAAGTTGATGATGTGTGAAGATTGGTACATGTGTTCTATTTGATGTTATTCCAATTTGGTGTACCACACATAAAGATAAAAGGTTCAGAAAGGTTAGTTTCAAAAGTTTTTCCAAGGAATCCACTGTGCATTCTTTCTAGAAAAGTCAAAATGTTTTGTTCCACATCTCTCTGCATAACCATTTTTAGCTTTGCAATCCAGGAGTTGAGATAATAATAATGTGAAGATATTATATTCAATATTTCAAGTCATTATACCTTCTGAGGTGGAAGATATCAATGATAGTGTTTTGGTCTAGCTAAGTGAAGAAATGTTGAAGGCTTGTTGAAATGTGTTAATTTCTATGAAAGAAAAGTTTTATCCATATATATGACTTGATCTACCATAACAATTTTCTACAATGCCTACCCATTTGTCAGAATATTTGTTAGGGTATGTATTCCAAGTGATGATTGAATAGATCAATTATATGAGCTGGTGTAGTTGACATATTTTCTTTGCATATGGTATACTTGGTTGCTATAATTCAAGCCAATCTTAAGAAATCTCATGAGAAAGCTAGGAAAAGAATCTTTAGATACTTAAAGGGAGCTCTAAATTATGGCCTATGGTATAAAAAGGATCAAAATTTCTCTTTGAGTGCCTATACTGATTTTGATTGTCTAGGTTGTGTTGATGATCGGAGGAGCACAAGTGGAAGTGCATCCTTTCTAGGATATAGATTGGTCTCATGGTTTAGTAAAAAGAAGGATTGAATTTCTTCATCTATAGTAAAAGTAGAATATATTATTGCAACATCTTGTTGCACTCAAGTTATTTGGATGAATCAAACCTCAAAGGATGTAAAGGTGGTGTATGATGAAACTATTCCTATAATTTTCTAAGAATTTGGTAAGGCATTCAAGGACTAAACACATCTCAATCAAGTACCATTTTTTGAGAGAGAAAGTTGAAAAATATGAAGTGAGAATGGAGTATGTACCTACAAAGTATCAAATTGTAGATATCTTTACAAAGGATCTTTCAAAGGATAGCTTTGAATAACTAAGGTAGAAGCTAGGGGTTATTCCTGTTCCTTGTTCTAACTAGATGTGTATATGTTGGATCTTTGTAGGGGGAGAAATTCATGTCATATCCTTTCTCCTGGATTGATGGGTGCTACTCTTTAGGGGGAGCTAGTAGTAAGGGGGAGTCCTGAAGAAATTATTTTGTTGTTGTATATGTGTATGCAAAATAAGTGTTGTTGGTCAAAGGGAGAGCATGTGCTATTGCTTCAATATAAGATCTTTTCTCCCTTTGCTCCTAAACATAGAAAAAATCTCATTGGCTTGTGTTGAAGTGTTTGTCCCTTTGTCCTTGATGTCAAAGTGGGAGAGTGAGCATTGTGTTGTCATAAATGCCAAATGGGGAGATTGTTGGTAGTTATCATTAATGTCAACACTAATGGTTGTGTTGTTTTCATTGATGTCAACACTGATGGTTGTCATTGATGGAGATTATTGGTAGTTGTTGTTATTGATGTCGACACTAATGGTTGTGGTGTTATCATTTATGTCAACATGAATGGTTGTCATTGATGAAGATTGTTGTTAGTTGTTGTCATTGATGTCAACACTGATGGTTGTCATTAATGGATATTTTTGGTTGTTGTTGTCAACGTAATTGATGTTAGGCCTTGGCATTGGTTGTCTTTGTTACATTCAGTTTGGACTAGAATTGATTGGATTCCATGCCTTATTAAAGAAGAGAAGAGTTGAATAAGTTCATGGTTGGATGGGATTCCTTATAAAAGAAGAAAAGAGTTGAAGAATTTCATGATTGGATTGCATTCCTTATCAAAGAAGAGAAGAGTTGAAGAAGTTCATGGTTGGATGTCATGCCTTATCAAAGAAGAAGAAAACAATTGAAGAAGTTCATGGTTGGATGTCATGCCTTATCAAATAAGATAAGAGTTGAAGAAGTTCACGATTAGATGTCATGCATTATCAAAGAAGAGAAAAGTTGAATAAGTTTGTGGTTGGATGTCATTCCTTTCCAAGGAAGTATTATTGTTGATGTATATATAATGCATTATTACTAATAGTGGAGTTGTTGTCATGATAATATATTAAGATGAGGATTACAAACATGACTAATGTTGGAGATATGATCTATATTTAGTCCCATGCTCTCTCCTAATATTATTGATTATGTATGTGTTGCTAAAAGGAATTTCTACTCTCTTCAAGTTGCTCAAATGTTTTTGGTTTAGGAAGCTGCATTGAAGTCTATTTGACAGACATTCCTCCATTGTTGAAGTTTTGGTATTCAATGTCAGTGATCTACGTACATTGAACTCGTATCTTATCAAGTCACCTGTGATGCTGAGGAGGTTCCTATGAATTGTATTAGGTTGGAAACATGCTATTTGTCTAGACTGGTCCAGGAAATCCTTCACATTTCTTCACATTGACATCTCTGCGCCTACGGATTGGTGAATGTGTTCACAATTTCTATGCAATTTAAGTTCCAATATAATATGTTAAAGTGGTCTAGAAGTTGTTCTAAAAATATTACATCATCTAGTTATGTATTTTGTGTTTCCTAAATAGAGTTATCTATACCTTTTTGGTTTGTGGTGGTTGTTGATGGCATGATAGTATGAAAGAAATGTATGAAGGTGTTGTTGGATGTTCAAGGAATATCCCCATGTGTTTTGTACATGGATAATTGGCCGCTTTGGTGCCACATTTAATATTGAGTTGGCTTTCTTGATCTTTTGTCGATATCTGGTTGAAAAGGCTTGTTCCTTTTCTTGGTCTGTGTTCTTGGGGGGTTGTGCCAACAATGGAATATGTGTTATGATAGATTTGGGTCCTGACCTTGTCACACCCCATTATGTGCTACCTATTTACTATTACTATGCTAGGGTAAATTATTTCATGTGTGAATGTATTTGGAATTTTGATTGAAGATATATGTGCTTGCACTTTGTTATCAATGAATTATGAAAGAATGTTTATTTCATTTAATGTTATATGATGAAATGCATACATGTAAATGAATGGTTATTGAATTGGATATTCTAACTATGGAAAATTATTATGAAAATGCTTGTTTTGATGAATAGATGACTACCATGGGAATGTGTTAAGTTGGATGCAGGTTCATATTCAATCCTCTGGGAGGGATGGGAAGTATCAATCAAGGAGAAGAACTTGGTCGAGTAACCAATAACAAAACCTAACTGAGATTACACACACACATAGTAGAATGGTTGAGTCTAGTCATAGTGTTGGGAATTGGTAAGTCATCATTTAGTATGATGTGTTTGTATTAGTAAGGATCTTGATTACTATCGAGTTCATTCTTGGATGATTTTTATGTGTTTTGAGTTTATGGGTTCTTCTTTATATGTTTAATTGATAAGGTGAACATACGTTGAATATATATATGTATGCATTTTCATTTCGACACAAGACCATACACATGAAGGAACATGTACATAAGAATGCATAGGTAGACGTACCTATGCAAACTTATGAATGGGTTGCTTATGAGCATGGTGTTATCCAAGGGACAATGTGACATGTATGTATATATGTATATCTACATCACACATATATTTCCTATCAATAAGATAGTAATTGTATGTGTGTTTAATTGTGTAATCAAAAATATATATGTATATATATATAAGATATATACATATATAAGATATATACATATATAGATATGTATACATGTGTCGATTTTCTTTAACTTAATAAATATCTTGCCATTCCACAATAACAAGAAAAAGAAGAAAGAAAAAAAAATATCAAAGGGAAATACCCATATGGATATATCAATATATGTATACGTATGTATACATGTACATAGAGGTGTATGTACAAATTATATTATATATATGAATGTTAACTTGATATTATTCATTTGAATATCACATGTATACATATTTACTTGACATGGCATATATATACTGGAATATATACACATATACATATATATACAAATAATATTAAAGATATTCATCGATATATATATATGTACATGTATATATGTAGATATATATATTTATATATATGAAGTATTTGAGTTTGATTTGTATATATATTATACAAAGTATTAGAAGCTGATTTATACATATGCTATGCAAAGAATAAAGGCTTGATCATATAAGCATATGTTTGGTCGATAAATGAGAAGTATCACACACAATATAGTAAGTGCTCAAATGGATATTAAGGAACATTTAAATCTACAAATTAAATGCAAAGGAAATGTGAGAATATAACCTACTATGTAAAATGTTTAATATGCATGAATAAGGATAAAGAATACAACAAAAGGACATGCTTGGTCAAAGTTAATCTAAGCGCTATAACTATGGAGTCGATTCATCCTTTCCATATCAATTTAACAGTCTATGACTAAGTCGACTATGATATGTGTTTCCTAATAGATATTGACCATTTCTTAGGAAAACTGGCGGCCAAAAAAATAGGAAGATGGCTGAAACTTGGTACCATAATATGAATACCCCATTTTCTATAGAAGTATTTCTCTCTAGCAATTCAATTCTCATCTTTTGAGCATTTTCATATTTGAAATAGTCTTATATTGATATCATACAAGGAGGTCAATCTATAGATCACCAAGCTAAGTAATAACTTAGAATATTGCCACCTTTTTGCTGTGAGAGATGAGTTGACCTGCATGCTTGAGTGGTGTCGACTGGCATACCTTTTCCTTAGGCATCAATGTCTCATTATTTTTTATAAATAGATGAGCCAACTCTCTCATTTGGAACACACATTCTATAGTTTCATTCTATTGCTTATATTTTGTATCTGCATTTCCAGAGATATAATTATTTTGTGAGCATAGAAGGGGAGGTTATTGTGAAATATTGCATTGAGCGAATATAGAAAATTGAGGAGTTTAGCAACCTGTCATTAGAAGGTTGAGAATTAGAGTATCCTATTAGAATAAGTGTAATACAAGCATGAGAATATATTCTTCTTTTATTAGTCTTTAATTATGAAAGAATTAATTTCTTGATTGCTTTAAATGGAATTGTTTGGAAATGCTTGCATTAGTGAATCATAGTATTTTCTTATGGAAGGAATAGAAGTTGTTTTATGCTTTCTATGAAAGTGTTTGTATATACTCCATAATAGGAGAGCTTTTTTATCATTAGTATAATATACTAGGAATTATGAAACAAGTATAGCTTAAGGGATGTCCATAATAAGAGAGTTTGTTTATCATTAGTATAATATACTAGGAATGATGAAACAAGTATTGGAAAGTTATTTTATTGATTTAGATAGCTTGTAAGTTACACCTAGGATTTGATTATCCATTGAAGGGAGGGTAAATTATATTTATTCTTTGTTGGTAGAAATAACATTGAGTTTTGGGAAAGGAAATAGGTTGTTTCTAAGGTTAAAGAATACCTATAGAAGAAAATACTTATGCATTATTTATAATGGCCTAAAGTCAAATTGAGATTGAATAGTGTATGTGATTAGGATAGTTGTCACTTGAAGTACTGAGTGAGAACAATTTGGCCAAAGTAGTGTGATTACCTTTGGCTCCACTGTCAATTCACCATGATCCATTTATGCATGCTAGTTGAGGATTGTAGAGTCTACAATTTTTAGTAATGGAGGACACAACACTAAGCTCAGAATGGTTGTTGTTATGAGGTTAATGCACCAATCTCTTCGTCGAAGGGTAGGGCCATATATCGAATGATAGATGTGAAATGGATCACATATGAGTCTATGGTTGGTAGAAAAGCTCTTGAGTGATGCTTCTCCTCCTCAGCTAGTGACTGAAGGAAAAAGATTTGAAAGGAGATTCTTGGACCATCTATATCTATTGCTTTGAAGCTTGATTGAGGTATGTATGTACTTTGTACACAATATTTGGAATATTGTAAAATGTGAAATATTGTTTTAGGAATGAAATCAAAATTTGATTATTGTTTGACATATATGTTCATTTGTTCTCTATTAAGAAAATATTTTTTTTATGGCAATGGCTAAGTAGCATAGTTTATTTACTTGAAAGTAAAAAATTAGGAAATTTACTTGCATGAACAATTGGCATGTTACATGTGGTATCAGAGCTACCAGGTTTAGCTCTAAAACCTATGAGCTCATCATAATTTATTTCCATTGTTATTTAATGTTTGGAAATTCTTGTGCCAGGATGGTGCATCATAGGCTAACTATAAGAAAGTTAGTAATCAAGAATGAGCGCTACCTTAAAGACAAGAAGGAAAGAGAAACTGTTGTTTGTATGATTGAGGGTACCAACTATGACAATGTTGTCTGGTTAAGCGACAATGAAACCTTCGGTCACACTCTTTCTCAGATTAGTGAAGTAAAGAGAAGGATGAAGGAGGAATCCAATTACATCTATCTACCTCTAGTCTCACTAGAAAATTTTGATTCCTCGTCACTTTCCAGGGATATGCCCTCAAAAGGAAGTGTCAACCAAAAATTCATATTTAGAGAGCCTAGAGTCCTTCCTATGTTGGAAGTGATTGTAATTTCCTCAAGTAATGAATCAAAGGGTTATGTCCCTCACAACTATGTATCAGATGACAAATCCAAAGTTTACTATCCATTTTGGGATAGATATGAGCAAATGAGAGATGGACAAAAAGAGATATATGAAAAAATGAGAGATGAACATAAATTTGAAGTGTATACCCCATTGAGTTATATGTCAAAGAGTGAATCTGAGGGATACTCTCCACTAAACTATCTGAATAGTCACTCTATGTAATCTAAAGGATATTGAGATACTTGCAAATAATAAAATCACATGTTTATCAAAATCTTGTGCTCAAATCTTATGTGAAATTTCTTATGTGTGAATGAATTCTCATTTAAATGTTTTCCAGAAGATAATGAGAACATGATTGAATCTAATATGGATGAACCTTCATGTATAATTCATTCTTGCAAGGATGGTGAGAACTAGGATCAATGCTTGAGGAAGTCAAGAAGTCGGACAAGGTCCAATGGGTGTTGAAGCTAGATTGGATCAAATATTAGCAAGGTTCGGGAACCTAGAGCAAGAAGTAAGGGTAAATGATAGAGTAGAGCAGAAACTTCCAAATAATGAGGATGAGGGATAAAATTCTTCTCATGAACATGATCAAACCCATGAACATGAGAAAAAAAATCACCTTCTCTATCTAAGGAAACTAATAGGTAGCGTATGGCTTCTAAAATTTCTAGGGGCATGAGAAAAATTGTTGGGAATTATGCCTCAACTTTTTGGTGACACCCTTTGAAGACTTAGGTGAATTCTCTTGTTTCCTTGGCAAAGTATTTTGTTCTGGTGGAGGCGGAACTGGGATGGAACTTGGCATTGTTCTGTTTGCCTTGTTCCGGGTCTAGTTCCCATTCCGTCTCCAGCTTCACTCCCCGCTTTCTTGGATCTTCGAGTTTTGTTCTGGAAGAGATGGAATCGGATTGGAACCTGACATTGTTCCTTTTGTCATGTTTCAGGTTTGGCTCTGGATCTAGCTCCGGCAGTCTGTTGCTCTCCGCTTGGTTCTGGTGGAGGCGGAACTAGTTTTGGAAGTTGGCAATGTCTGTTTGCCATGTTCCTATTTCTGTTCCTGTTGTGACTCCGGGTCCGACTCCTGCTTTTGTGATCTAGTTCCTCTGGATGTTTGGATTCTCCTTGGGGAGTTTTCCTCTGCTTTGTCTTGGTTCTGGATTGTTGTTTCTTGCAGTTGGCAGAGGCAGAACCAGAACCGGTTTGGTTCCTAATCTTGGACTTTTGGTAAAGTCCTATTTTTGTTCCTGTTCCATCCCCAACTCTGACTCCGATCATTTGTGCTCCCGTCTTGGTTTGACCCCAGGTTGACTTTACCTGGTCAGTCCTGTTTTCGATGTGTTCCTCTTTGCCGCGGGCGAACACGCAACTGAATTGGTTCCTGAACTTGTAATTTTGGTGGAGTCATGTTTCGACTCCAGTTCTATCTCCAACTCCGACTCCGACAGTATGCTTTTTTAGTGGAGTCTTGTTTTGACTCCTGTTCCAACTCCGGCTCCGACAGTGTTAGGTTTGGCTTGAAGCCTTGGACGTGCCCAATGTCTGTTTGACCGTTTTGGTTGCTCTGTCAGCTGCGATTGTTGATGGGTCTTGGACGCGTGGTACCTGGTTGAATAGTGATTGGATGGTTACCTAACTTGTTGTGCTGCATGTTTTGTCAATGAAGGTTGGCGGAGCTGAACCCATTTTTGGAATGGCATTGAATGCCTGGGCAGCTCATTGTAGGGAGATCTGTCAGATCTGACCAGATGCATGATTTGCAGATGGTCTTCTTTGCTCTTGTTGAGTCGGTTACATAATGGATGAGAGATGTATTATTTCTCAAGCAAGGAAGTTCGACGAGTCTGCAAGAGTTGTGGGTTGCAGAGCAAGTGTGAGATGTGCGAGCTGAATGCGTGACCATGAGACTACGAACAGGATGTGCGGGCATGTGAATGCATGAGCATGGGGCTGCAAGCATAATGCATGATGCATGATGCAAGATTGCAGCAGTTGGACTTGCAGGTTGGAGAGCTGAAATTGTGAAGAGATTTGTAGAGAGATGGAGAGGGTGTTCGAGCAGTTTGCTTAGGAAATGTAACTGTGAACACTCTATCTCTCAGATTTGGGCATGGAAATCATTGGAGATCGAATGACTGGGCTGGCCATGAGGCTGGCTATGACAGTCATCTAAGGAGCTGAGAGGAATCTTGCAGGTACCTGTTACTTCTCCAGTAGAACAAGATGTAACTCCTATATTGGTTTTGAGCTGATATTGTATTGTAACTGGTTTTGTGTTGCTGAATAATACAATGGCTCAAAATTTTGGAATGTGGAGTTTTTACCTGAAAGGGTTTTCCCCACGTATATCTTTGTGTATTCTTTTTGTCTTTCATGGTATCTGTTTATGTTGAATCTATTTCTTGTTGCATTCACTTCTCTCAGAGGATCAATGGGGGATCAACTATGCTTGTTTTTGCTTTATAGCATAGTTGGTTGTGTCTTTGTTGTGATTTTGAATTGAAATCACTAAGGCACTACTGTCTTAGATGCCTATCTTGATGACAAATTGAATCCTTATCCCCGACAAGTGGTATCAAAGCTGGTAGCTTATTGCTTGTGATACCAACAAGTGGCATCAGAGCATGTTTAAGGGAGGTCATGGCTTGATGATACTGACAGTGGTATCAGAGCCTTCTCTTGGTTGCTGAAGTTCTGGGTTTTCTCCTATTGTGATTTCTTAGCCTGGCAAGCTTGAGGAAGTATGGAGAAATCGGTTGGTGATTGGTCCTTCGATGAGTGGAAGTGTGTGTTTCATTGATTCAACATATAGTTTGAAAGATGTTGGAAAAGTATGGAGTGGGTCATGTTGTGGCAACATGATCTGGAGCTCTTCACTGGTAACATTGTTCTTGATGCAAAGGGCATGAGATGTGTTCATGGTTGTATTGCGGCAAAGTGTGGTGTTCATACTGGGTGTCTGTGTGAGAGGCTCCTTGGTGGTATGGACTAGCTTGTGTTGTTGTTCAACTATGGTTTGTTGTGCTTGTGTTGGGTGTTTCTGACTTAGCACTGAAGGCATTTTCTCTGGTGCTCTGATTGCATGGAGGCTATGAGGTGACCTTGGTGGTCTGCAACTTCTGTATAGCTTGGCTCTTCCTTGTGCTTGTGCATGATTGTGGCATTGGAACTGGTCTGAAATGGACCTATTGTTCCTGTGTGCCTCTTTCTTGCACTTGCATGGTTTAGATTCATGTCTTTGGCTCTGAAGGTTTTGTGTAGATTTTCCTAAAAATTCTACGGTGCATTATCTCAGTTTTGCAGTTTCCAGTGCAATGATAGATTTGTAGGTTTACTTTTGGTTGCATCCATGGGTTGTGCAATATTGTAGGTTGTCCTTACCTACATGCTTGTTGTGAGACAACTTGGAAGTGGATTGTCTATATCCACAAGGGTGTAACCGTGTTGTGCAGATCTATTAGCTAACCTTGTGTGTGGTCACTTGTGCATTGGTGTGGCTATTTTGAGATGAGAGGAGGAATGGTGTTTGAGTACTTGAATAGTCAGTGATGGGGACCTGAAGCATGTGGATCATGATGTCATGGACAGCTGGGTACACTGGCATAGTGTAAGCTTTTGATAGTGATGGTGTGGTCAGTCATGGTGCTTGGAAAGCTCAGTGTCATGTTTTAGTGGGAGCTTTAGCAATGACTGGTGTCTTCTTTGGTGTTGCAGAATTCGCATCTACATGTTCACTATTTGAAGATGTGTAGCACTTTGGAGCCATGAAGGACCTTGGTAGTCTTTGGCTGAGTTGCTGGTGGTGCTTGATAGGTGATGTTGGTTTAGAGTTGTTTGCTTTATGTCATGGTATACTCTTGCTTGTGCATTAGAGTTTTGGCATGTTGTTTTGCTCTTGAAGACCATGGATAGTTCACTTGAAGCATGGTATCTCCCTTGGAGATGTGTAGATCATGGTGTCATGATAAGTTCCTATTCTAGGTTATGGAACTTTGACCGTGGTCTGGGGGTTCTCCTTACTTTGAGTACACTGGTCATATGCTGGAGGATTTCTGGTTATTGCATTGTTGCAGTTTGGAGTTAGCATGAGATGATAGGTGTTGATACTCATGGATGCATGGAGAATAAAGGTGAGGCTTGAATTCTTAAGTGAATGTTGTTGTTACAACTGAAAGTCCGAGAAGCCTACACTTTGGTTGAATGTAAATTCAACAGAGATCTTGAAGGAGAATGCTCTTAGGTTAGCCATGGTGGCTTGTATATCTTGGATGAGCATGTTTCATTTTTTTCTTCTTGATCTGCTCGGCAGTGGTGTCATTGTAAAAGGAATTTACCCATTATACTTTTCAAGTGCTTTATGTTTTATCTTTCATGTTATGAATCTTGAGTTGGTTTAGATTCTGGAGGATTCATACTGAAAGGTTGGAAAACATAGTTTATCTCCTTGTGCTTTTGAGGACTGAAAGGAGATGGTTATATGGGTAGGTCTGATCTTCTTTGAAGAGCTTACATCCATGTTTTGTTAGATGTTGTCAAGGCTTTTCCCTTTGGGATGTAAAGAAGATCATTCTTGACACAGCTGGCATTTAGAAGTGTTTGTAGAAGGACATGTTTCTTATTGATTTGCAGTTTCTCTCTTATTTGGTCTTGTTCTTCCTGATTGCTCTTGTGACTTTAGATGTGAGTTTACTTTGTGGTACTAGGTTGGTCACTGTTTGTGGTCATGTGTTGTCACCTGGGTGATGACACGAAGGTGCATGTGCTTCTTTCTTCAGTCAGCTTTGGAGGTGTTTGGAAGAACTATGGAAGATAGTTGAGAGAAATTTTTTCTTGTAGCAGGTGTTTACAGATGTTGCAGATTAGTATGGATGTTCCTTGGAACTACATGGTTACATTTCTTTATGCTGGGTTTGGTGGACTTGGTATGCTTGGATCATTTGTGATGGTGCTCTGTTTGCACTCATCTGGATAGTGCCCTTGTAGTGGGAGTACTTGGATGTGTTTGGTCTATGACTGGTTGACACAGGGTGCTTGTTTGCTGCTAGGATGGGTGGGTTTCTTTTGATGGAATGAGTTTACTTTTAGGCCATACCTTTAAGGTATGGGTGGTTGGATGTTTCAGCATGAGCTGTGGGTGCTGGTTTTCAGTCACGTGGGTTTGATCAGTTGGATGAGGGCTATCTGTTCATGGTTGCCTTTCTAGCTGGTCAATTTTTTCTTGTTCTGGAGTTTTGGTTGGAGTGGTGCTTTGCTGCTTTTTGCCTTTACCATTTGGAGGATCTTTTGCTTTCATTCCTGAGACTGTTGTTGTTTCACCTTGGTGTGTTCCTATGTTTGGAGCTATTGCTTAAGGTGGTGGACATCTTTCTGATGTTGTCGCAGTGGTCTTGATTGGAGTGTGAGAGCATGTGTTGGTCCTTGTTCGGGCTGGTTTAGAATATGCTTGAAAGTCTTCGGCAAGTGGGAGATTGTTGGGAATTATGCCTCAACTTTCTGGTGACCCCCTTTGAAGACTTAGGTGAATTGTCTTGTTTCCTTGGCAAAGTATTTTGTTATGGTGGAGGTAGAACTAGGATGGAACTTGGAATTGTTTTGTTTGCCTTGTTCCGGGTCTAGTTCCCGTTCCGTCTCTAGCTCCGCTCCCCGCTTTCTTGGATCTTCGAGTTTTGTTCTAGTGGAGACGGAACCGGATTGGAACCTAACATTGTTCCTTTCGTCATGTTCCAGGTTTGGCTTTGGATCCGGCTCCGGCTCTGGCTCTAGCAGTCTGTTGCTCTCCGCTTGGTTCTGGAGGAGGTGGAACTAGTTTTGGAAGTTGGTAATGTTTGTTCGCCATGTTCCTATTTATGTTCCTATTCTGACTCTGGGTTTGAATCCTGCTTTTGTGATCTAATTCCTTTGGATGTTTGGATTCTCCTCGGAGAGTTTTCCTCTGCTTTTTCCTAGTTCTAGATTGTTGTTTCTTGCAGTTGGCGGAGGCAGAACCAGAACCGGTTATGTTCCTAATCTTGGACTTTTGGTAAAGTCCTGTTTATGTTCCTGTTCCATCCCCGACTCCGACTCTGATCATTTGTGCTCCCATCTTGGTTTGACCCCGGGTTGACTTTACCCGTCAGTCCTGTTTTCAATGTGTTCCTCTTTGTCGTGGGTGGACATGGAACCAAATTGGTTCCTGAACCTATAATTTTAGTGGAGTCATGTTTCGACTCTAGTTTCATCTCCGACTCTGACTCCGACAGTGTGATTTTTCGGTGGAGTCCTGTTTCAACTCCTATTCTGACTCCGGCTTCAGCAATGTTAGGTTTGGCTTGAAGCATTGGATGCGCCCGATGTTTGTTTGACCATTTTGGTTGCTCTATCAGCTACGATTGCTGATGGGTCTTGGACGCATGGCACCTGGTTGAATAGTGATTGGATGGTTACCTAACCTTTTGTGCTGCATGTTTTGTCAACGAAGGTTGGCAGAGCTGAACCCGTTTTTGGAATGGCATTGAATGCCTGGGTGGCTCATTGTAGGGAGATCTATTAGATCCGACCAGATGTGTGATTTGTAGATGGTCTTCTTTTCTCTTGTTGAGTCACTTACATAATGGATGAGAGATGTATTATTTCTCAAGCAAGGAAGTTCGACGAGTCTGCAAGAGTCGCGGGTTGCAGAGCAAGTGCGAGATGTGCAAGCTGAATGCGTGACCATGAGACTTCTAGCAGGATGCATGGGCATGTGAATGCATGAGCATGGGGCTACAAGCATAATGCATGATGCATGATACGAGATTGCAGCAGTTGGACTTGCAGGTTGGAGAGCCGAAACTATGAAGAGATTTGTACAGAGATGGAGATGGTGTTCAAGCAGTTTGCTTAGGCAATGTTACTGTGAACACTCTATCTCTCGGATCTGGGAATGGGAATCATTGGAGACCAAATGACTAGGCTGGCCATGAGGCTGGCTATGACAGTCATCTGAGGAGCTGAGAGGAATCTTGTGGGTACCTGTTACTTCTCCAATAGAACAAGATGTAACTCCTATATTGGCTTTGAGCCTGATATTGTATTGTAACTGGTTTAGTGTTGCTGAATAATACAATGGCTCAAAATTTTGGAGTGTGGGGTTTTTACCTGAAAGGGTTTTCCCCACATATATCTTTGTGTATTCTTTTTGTTTTTCATGGTATCTATTTCTTGTTGCATTCACTTCTCTCAGAGGATCAATGGGGGATCAACTGTGCTTGTTTCCACTTTATAGCATAGTTGGTTGTGTCTTTGTTGTGATTTTGAATTGAAATCACTAAGGCACTACTATCTTAGATGCCTATCTTGATGATAGACCAAATCCTTATTCCTGACATGAGAAAAATAACCCCACCCAAGTAAGGGTAAATGATAGAGTAGAGTAGGAACTTCCAAATAATGAGGATGAGGGATAAAATTCTTCTCATGAACATGATCAAACCCATGAACATGAGAAAAAAAAATCACCTTCTCTATCTAAGGAAACTAATAGGTAGCGTATGGCTTCTAAAATTTCTAGGGACATGAGAAAAATAACCCCACCCAAGTTTGAAGGTAGTACCAATGGGGAAGAATTTGAGTTATGGTTGATCCAAATGGAGAAATATTTTGAGATCCAAAATTATTCTGAAGTCACAAAAGAAACATGGGGAGCTTAGTAGTTAGTGGGAGAAGCCTCTAACTGGTTGATGAATAAGAAAATAGAACTCGGTCTTAGCTCACTAAAAATTACATGGAACGAGTTTGTGGAAATTTTCCAGAAAATATGGTTACTCCAACTCATTTTCGACCAGAATCTCACTAATTTCCAAAATCTAAGACAAGGTGAGATTTCAGTAAATGAGTATTGGGAAAAATTTACTTGCCTATTACATTATGTACCAATGTATCAGGAGGATGAATGCTTTTGTATAAGTAAATTCATCATGGGGCTTAATAGCCATATTGGAGGAGAGGTAGATGTTCATGGTCCAACCACTATGGATCTAGTGTATGAGAAAGCTGTTGAGTAGGAGAAAAATTTGAAAGCTATCTCCATCCGCTAGGAGAATAGAAATCATAAGAAGTTCACACGAACTCAATTCAAACCAAATCCAAAGAAGTTTGAAGTTATGTAAGATTTTTTGAAACAATGCAAAAAAGGACCCCAAAATAATGGAAGAGAATCAAGGAGTGAATGTAAGAGGAATAGTTCTAATGGTGGAAATGCTAATAAGTTTGGAGAACCTGCAAGGAAGAAAGGACCATCTACTGGATGCTTCACATGTGGGGGAGACCACTATGCTATTCATTATCCCAATAAGTCTTCTGGCTCACAATCTTATGGTAACCCACTTCCTACCCAACAAGCAACATTCCAACAAAAGATTCACACTACCTTTGTAATTCCCCACCATGCAAACCCCATAGGACACAACAACTAACCATAAACAAAACATTTTTTTTTAAAACAACAATTACATTAAACATAATTAAATAATTAATCAACTTTAATATAATCCAAATGACATCAACCTAATTCCATGGGGTAATATGATGCGCTACTTGAAACGAACCCAACCAACAATGTTGTTAAATGAATCCCCATTAACTAAACCATAGAAGCGTAAATAAATGACATAGATATAACATACATCCAATCATAAATAAAATGGATAAAGAAATATATGAATATCATATTATTACAACTTCCAAGTACCTCATTACATTCATGAAATATATTCCACAGATATAACACATTAAGAAACCAGTATTACATTACAAAGCAACTTCCCTTATAATAATGAGAAGTGTACATCAATACAAGTATGATACATCTACAATGAAAAGAGTACATAATGAGATCCACTACAAGGAAATATAGGTCAAAGCACCAAAACTGGAAATATCAAGAACCACTACAACTGGTACATCTCCACAACATCACGATCATTGGTGGGGAACCCAATGGGTGCGTAGCACGTTCCACTCGACCGTGTGAACCCGAAGGAACACCCCCCATGCTAGGAGATGACAAAAGGACCCTCATCCAACAAGATCAAAAACATAAAGGACTAACACCACACAACACAAAACCACATAAACACATGAACAGAAACAATAATAATACTCCAAAGGTAACAAGAGCAAGGGAAAACAACCGGGTACAATGGGAGAGTTTCATCACATGGCTTTACATGGATTAACCAGACTATCTATCACTAGGAGCCGCCTCCATCAGCGTGGATTAACCAGACTACCTAACACTAGGAGCCACCTCCATCTAAGATTAACCTGACAAGCTATCTCAGGGCGCCGCCCCATAGGGTGACTCATGTGGAGCCACTTACCTTTCAGGGAGACAAGGTAGTGACCTTAGCAACCATGTCTTCCCACCCATCCTTAGCCTTTGAGAGAATTAATGGTAGGGGTGAGGTACATGTTTTAGTCTTGTTATGTATTTAACTAACCCAACTCACTAGATACTTTATTTAGGTTATCACTTATTTAAGGGAACTCTTCCATGGACAACCATTTGTACACCGACCCCCATGAAGACCCACTCTCCCCTACGTCTACACAAAACCAAAGTCAAACAAAGGGGTGTACCTCATCACTCAAACACATAAAGGAGATTCATAACACAAAACACACGAGGCATGACCAACTCACGAATACATAACACAACAAAACCCATGAATCAAGGAGGTACCACCCATGCACACATCCTCAAGATAAGTAGATAAATACAACAACAAAATGCACGAACGCACAATTTCCCCTAGCCTCTGGAGACAAGTAAACATTTACCCAAGGACGGAAATGACACATGATTTCCCGAAATCACAAAACAAATTAAATCAAAGTTCCAAAATGTACAACATATAACTCTTCTTAAATAAATAAATCAACAATCAATTTTCTCATTTATAAACAAAACGCATTTAAACAATACATCATTTAAATTAAAATAATATTTCCAAGCAATATAAAATTTAATATAAATAAACATATGGCATATAGAATAATAATTCCATCATTTTAAAATCATTTAATATAGACAAACTATAATTTATAAAATTTACTCCAACTCACAAATACACTTCGGAAATAAAGTATTTTAACTTAAACTATTAAAATAATTATAAATAATTTGTGTATATTTTTAGAAACTAATCTTACACAATATTTATTATCTCATTTTTACAAAAATATAATTTTCTGCTCAATTAATTTCAGAAATAAATTGCATCTGCACATTGACAATAGATATCAAATTATACATATATATATATATATATATTCCTGTCATTTAAAAATTAAATCATATACTATGTTGGTTCTACTATAACATATCATAAAAAGTATATTTAATAAATAATATAATATATTTATGTTCAATTAATTCAGAGCAAAAATCACATTTGAACAATTATAAATATATATCCAAATACACACACACACACACACACACACACACACACACACACACATATATATATGTCATTAAAAATAAACAATTTTATTAAAGTTGGACTAGTAGAAATTATCATTTAACAAAAGATTTTACAAATCATTTCCTATAGAATCGAGACATCATATATATATGTATATATGTATTTATACACACACACACACACACACACATATATATATATATAATTTTATAAATTTACAAACTCAAATGAAAATATAAATGAAAAGTCACTTGAGTGCATACAGTAGAATAATGCAATTCACAACCACTCCTTTCTTATATGTATAATAGATGCAATCCAAAGAAGTGCGAGTACAACCCAACACACAAAGTTTCTCCAGAAAATAAGAATCAGAAAGATGAAATGCAACAATAAAATAAAATAAGGAAGTTTTCTAATACATAGAAATTACAATGCAACTAGCTGAGAAATACCAACAAATGAAACAGATTCAAGCAGAGACAATTATACAAGAATGAAAAGAGTTTCAGACGCTTTGCCAGCTAAATTCATAAAAATAAATAATAAATGAGACGATGATAGACAAGAACCAACAGGTAGGCAAATCAATAGTTTGCAGATGAAATTTAAACAACAAATAAGACAAACTATTTCGCAATATCAAGAATTCAAAACTCACAAAAATGCATTATTCATTACACAAAATTTTTGACAAGCAAATGTAATACAATTTGAAATTTCCTTTTTCTTTTTTGTTTTTTAACAAGAAAGAACATAGATATTTAAGTTTATTGTTACTACCTAGAGTCCTTCACCTGAATAATTGATTTGGAGATGAAATGCTACATCAAGTGCTTCGAGACACCTACGTTCTTCCACCAATTTCGAAGAAGCAATATCCAAAGAAAACTAAAATTCTTTTATTTCCTTTATTATTAATTTTCAAAAGAAATGCTGAGAACACAATTTTTTCAAAAAAACTAAATAATGTGAATTGCAGAGAAAATTGCTTTTTTTCTCTCATTTTTTTAAAAAAATCACCAGATTGGATATAAAATCCAAAAAAAAACAAAAATTAGAAACTTGCAAACAATTTCTGAATTTTACTCCACATGAAAATAACCACTTGCAATAATTTTCATTTATTCCAATTTGAAATAAGCATTTACACCCAATTTCCTTTTCTAACTAATTTTTCAATAATTTAAATAATAAAATTAACTCTAAGATAAAAAAAATTTCAAAATAAATAAATAAACAATATAAACTATGCAACATTTAAATTTACCATTTAATATTAAATTAGCTTCTCAATGTAATAATTAATCACAATAACAATAATTTCAAATGTCTTAATTTAAATATCTAATAATTTTTTTTATTCATTTAAATTTATTTAAATTAAATGGTATTCCCAAAATAATTTAAACTATGCAATATTAATAAAACAATTAAAGTCTACACAAAATAAATAATCATTAATTATATTATCTAGCAAATTTATTTTCTAAAGAATTAATGGCATTCACGACAAATATAATTTAATTATTTAACTATCCTCATCAAAGAACATCATTTAATTAAAGCAATTATTTAATGACATCTACATAACCATATTCAAAACCTTTAATAAACATTACTAAAACCATGGAAATCATTAGCTCAAAATAAAGCAACATCAATAATACTATCAAATTGATCAATCAAATCAAAATGAATAAACACCTACACAAATAAACTCTTACCCAATCGACCCAAAGACTCAAGCGAAGAGGCACTACATCCTCCCCCCTAGTCTTGAATTACTCCTAGAAGTCGCAAGGTCAGGTAAACAAACACAGTTATGAACAACATCATTACAAGTCACACTAAAAAATGGAAGATACTAAACAAGGTAACTTGACAAAATAAACAACAAAAAAATGGGGTTATCAAACATGGGTTAGGGTCCTTTTGTCATAACCTATTTCCACATTATATCCATTGGGTTCTTGGGGTATGCTCAGACCTGATAGTGTAGGTGGAGTCGGTACCCGATACTCGCAAAGGTAAGAAACCAAGAAAAGAGGTGGAGGTCATGGCGGAAAGATGATTGGATGATCATATGGAGGTCAAAATGAAGATCAAAAGAAGGGTGAAGGATCCGGTAGAATCCAGAACTAAAAAGGAGATAACACCTATCATCCTCATGATCAGAATAATGGAGAACAAAGAGGAGGAGGAACATCTAGATGAGGACCAAGGAGAGGAGGCTTTCGTGGAACCTGTTTCCAGTGTGGAGAAGAAGGGCATAGGGCATATGAGTGTCCTCAACATCAAGGAAGGAAAAATAGAATACCTAAGGGTAATGCACGAGTTGCACATGTAGATAAAGATGTTGAGTCTTCACATTCTGAGGATGTATAAAGAGGAGAGGTTCTTGTTACTAGAAGAGCCTTGTAGAATGAGGAGAAAGAGCGAAGTCAAAGGAAGAATTTGTTTCACACCAAATGTAATTATGAAGGTAAAGTTTGTAAAGTTATTATTGGAGGTAGTACTGATAACCTTTTTTCAGAAGAGATGGTTAGTAAGTTGTGGTTGGAGAGAAGAAGGCATTTGAATCCATACCAAATTGCTTGGTTGAAGAAGGACCATAAAGCTTTGGTAAATGAACAATGTCTAGTAAAGTTCAAGATTAGAAATTACCATGATGAGGTATTATGTGATATTATACCTATGGATGTTTTCCATATGTTGTTAGGAAGACCATGGAAGTTTGATTGGAAAGAAGTACATGATGTACATGCCAAAACCTATTATTTGATAAAGGATGGGGTTCATCATAAGTTGAAGCCCTTGAAAGAGGCAGAGGAAAAGGTATGCAATAATGCAAGAATTTATTTGGTTGATGGAACAAAGTTTCTATAAGGTATAAGGCATGAGCATATGTGTTTTGCATTGATCCCTAGAGTTGATAAAGAAGATACTAATGAGGTAGTTGTAGAGGTTTTAGATTTGTTGAATGAGTTTCAAGATATTATTTTTGATAATGTACCTGAAGGTTTGCCTCCAATAAGAAAGATTAGTCATCAGATGAACCTGATTCTTGGAACCAATTTTCTGAATAAGGAAACTCATTGTATGACTCCAACAAAGAGTGAAGAGTTGAATAGACAAGTGCAAGAGTTGTTGTGAAAGGGATTGATCAGAGAGAGCTTGAGTCCATGTGTAGTAACTATAGTACTAGCACCAAAGAAGGATGGGGAATGGTGGATGTGTATATATTATAGATCCATCAACAAGATCACCATCAAGTATATATTTCCCTTATTGAGAATGGATGACATTATGGATTGTTTGAGTCGAGTTGAGTACTTCACGAAGATAGATTTGAAGAGAAAAAATCACCTAATTTGCATTAGAGAAGGAGATGAATGGAAGATAATCTTCAAAACCAAGGAGTGCTTGTATGAGTGGTTAGAAATTCCTTTTGGGCTAACCAATGCACTGAGCACATTTATGCAACTTATGAATGAGGTATTGAAATAATTTTTAGGAAAAAAAATTATTGTTTATTTGGATGATATTTTGATTTTTAGTAAGACATTGGAGGTGTACTTGATGCATATCCGAAGAGTTTTGAGAACCTAAGGGAGGATAATATGTTGATTAATTTGAAGAAATGTAGTTTTGTGAAGAGAGAGTTGGTGTTTCTAGGATTTGTTGTCTCGGAAGAGGGTCTTCAAATGGATCCAGAGTAGGTGAGAGCTATCATTGAATGGCCTACCCTGAGGAGTGTTATAGAGGTAAGATCATTTCATGGTCTAGAA
This sequence comes from Sequoiadendron giganteum, assembly GCA_007115665.2. NCBI lineage: Eukaryota > Viridiplantae > Streptophyta > Pinopsida > Cupressales > Cupressaceae > Sequoiadendron > Sequoiadendron giganteum. The sequence goes on from CM021102.1 coordinate 552,786,477, forward strand.
AGTTTATTAAGAATTTTAGTAGTATTTGTGCACCTCTAACTGAAGCAATCAGAGGGGATAGAAAAGAGTTTAAGTGGACTACAGGAGTAGCCAAAAGTTTTGATATGTTAAAGAAGAAAGTTACAAAGCAACCTATTTTGGCACTTCCAAATTTCAATAAGGTCTTTTAGGTAGATTTTGATGCTAGTGGCACTACCATGGGATCTGTTTTGAGTGAAGAAGGTAAGCTGATTGCCTATTTTAGTGAGAAGTTGAATGATGCTAAGAAGAAATATTTTATCTATGATCAAGAGTTTTATGCTATACTTCAGGCTTTGAAGAAATGGAGACACTTTGTTGCCAAAATAATTTTTTTTATATACTGATCACCAGGCTTTGCAGTATCTCAATAGTCAAGGAAATTTAAATCAAAGGCACTTAAAATGGGTTGAGTTTTTGCAGAGATATACTTTTTTTTTGAAGCATAGGAGTGGAAGGTCAAACAGAGTTGTAGATTCTTTAAGTAGAAGGAATTTTTTTTTGATAGAGATGAATATAGATGTTGTTGGGTTTAATGAACTCAAGAGTTTGTATCTTGAAGATCCAGACTTTGTAGAAGCTTGGAAGGCTTGTTTGGAACCTGTTACATTGGATAGGACAAGATGGTTTGATTTTTTAATCCAAGATGGGATGTTGTTTAAAGGAAGCCAATTATGCATTCCAAGGAGTTCTATGAGAGATAATTTAATCAAGGAAAAGCATAGTGGAGGATTGGTTGGACATTTTGGTTGAGATAAGACCATTGCTTTTGTTAGTGAGAATTATTACTGGCCACAATTACAACAAGATGAGTATGTCAAATGGCAAAGGGAACATGTCAGAATACTGGATTGTATCAGACATTACTTCTACCTGAGAGGCCATGGGAGGACATTAGCATGGATTTTGTTTTTGGCTTGCCAAGGACACAAAGAGGGCATGATTCCATATTTGTGGTGGTGGATAGATTTTAAAAGATGACACATTTCATGTGTCATAAGATGAGTGATGTTCATATTGTAGAGTTATTTTTTAGAGAGGTGGTGAGACTGCATGGTCTACCAAAAAGTATAGTTTTATACAAAGATACCAAATTTATTGGAAATTTCTAGAGGACATTATGGAAGAAGTTGAAGATAGATTTGAAGTTTAGTTTTGCACACCATCCATAGACTAATGGACAAATGAAGGTGGTCAACAAGATTTTGGGTAACTTGCTAAGATGCTTAGTAGGAGATAAGCCCAAGGGATGTGATTTGATTATACCATAGGAAGAATTTACTTACAACAATTTTGTCAATAGGAGCACTAGTAAATCACCATTCTGGATTGTGTATGGGAGTAGTCCAAGAACTACTTCTAAACTAAGAAAGATGGATAAGGGGGAGAAGAGTAGTGCTGAGGATAAAATTTTTGTGGAGCACCTAAAGAATTTGCATGAAGAAGGGAAGACACATAAAAAATATGCACCATCTATGCATATAGTTAGAATAAGGAGGGGAAATAACCCCTAGCTTCTGCCTAAGATATTTAAAGATCTTTTGAAAGATCATTTATAAAGATATCTGCAATTTTATCCTTTGTAGGCACATACTCCATTTTGACTTCATGTTATGCAACTTTCTCTCTTAGAAAATGGTACAAAATATAGAATTTGTAAAAGCCAAATTCACAGAACCCAAAGATCACCTGCATGCAAATAACCTGTCATAGAAAGAAGAGATAGAGACAAAAAGGAAAAGGTGTTATGCAAGCTCAAGAGAAAAATGAATTTACCGAATGAATAATACAAAGAGATCAATCCTTATGAAGGAGATCAAGAAAACCTAAAGTTAAACCTAAAAGGGATGCATTTAATAATTAGAATAATTATTAAATTCCTACAAAATGCAAACTAAGTTAATATTAAGAGAAATATGAAAGGTAACTTAATTAAAATAATTAAGTAATAAACATTTTACTCTAACACCCCCCTTAAGATGAAATTAGGGAGTAGCTACAAACTAAATGCATGAAAGAAATGCAGCTACAAGTTAGAAAGAAAACCAAGGTCCTGACAACTAGGCTTGATCAGGTACCCAAATACAACCAAATCTCTATAAAGTGGAGTAAAGGAGAAAACCACATGCGAAAAAACTCCTCTCCTAAAAGAGATTCTAAAAAGAAAGTACAAATGGAATGTCTCAAGAGACTCTCTCAAGAACATATGTAGATATACAATCAAATAACCCCCCATGAGAGAGAGTGGAGACTCCAAAGCCCCCCAGAATGAAATAAACCCTGTGCCAATGATCAAACCGATGTGTCTCCTCAAAGGAAGAAACGAATCCAACGGTCAAGGAAGAGGAAATCCCTGGAGGAGAGGTGAAAATGGAAGTCCTAGATGATGCTCACTAGAGAACTGAACTACAACATGAGTGTCTGAATAACAGAATGGTGAATCAAACAACTCAAGATGATCCTGAAATGGAATCTTTAATGAAAATGGGATAACAGGTGTGCTGAATTTGTCATCTGTGAGGAAAGGAATATCCTCTGATATGGCCTCAACAACTGCACTTGATGGATCAATGAGTGGAGCTGCAATGTCAATCACAGCTAAAGAGGAATCCTGTTGAATAGATGTGATCTCAATAGGAGGTAGAGGTGTAGAAGTCTCAACATTGGTCTCATGAACAGATGGAAGAACACATAAGTTCAAGTGACCAAACTTCACCTTAGATACTGCATGATCTCTTGTAGAAAGAGAGTGATACTCAAACAGTGGATATGGTGGACCAAAGTGTGTGAATGCATACAATCGGGAAGAATGATTAACTATCCCTGTTGCAACAATGTTTGCAGTTTGAATTTCTCTGATATGCACTGAATCAGGTGTGAACTCAACTATCTTCCCTGTCCCACTGTGAGCAATCTGATAGATGGAGAGAAGGTTAGTGGATAAATATGGTACACATAGTACATCATTGAATGTACTGTCATCAATGTTGATAGAACCTTTCCCACATACACTCATATAAGTGTTATTACCCATCAATATGTGTTGTCAGGACGCAACCTCAAAAGATGAGAACATGTCCTAAGAAGATGTCATATGGTGTGAAGCACCTGAATCCAGTAGCCATATAGATGAATGTGAATTGGTGGTTGCACATAATGCATGACCCTTGTGTGGGGTGTGTCCATCTGTCTGGAATGATGGTGAAGAAGACCCGCCTGATGTAGATGAAGAAGAGTGATGAATATTGTTCTTCTCAAGAAGAGATGTCAAATCTGAAATCTATTTTTCATATCCATCTATCTTCTTCTCATAACACTTAGACTCATCATGTCCTAGATTATTACAATAAGCACACTTAGGTCTGTCTTTCTTCGATGATTCCCCCTTAGGAGAAGGTGGATCGGAGGTGTTATGTGAACTGGAATGCTTCCAATGCTCTGTGGGCTTTGGTTTTTTTTTTTTCTTCTACTTCTTCTTCAATGAGATGATTGTGTTACCAATGCTTGGTGTTGTGATCCTATGAGAGCATCCAACTGTGATATCTTGGGCTGCTCTTGTGTCAACCAATCATAGAACACCTCAAAATTAGGCATGGTAAAGCATGCACCCAATGCATGCATAGTAGAATAGAATGTGGAGGAAAAAATCTGAAATGAACCATGAAGCTTAGAGAGAATCACTAGATGCACTCTTAATTTTTTTTGTTCTTACACCACAACCCTGTAACAATGATCACAATGATTTGAACTTCATCAAAAAATCCTCAATGGTAGGGTATGAATCAGGTACTAAGGAACTCAATTCGACCTCAATCTGAAGTGCTCAAAACTGATTAATGGTGCCAAATAGAATTTGAAACTTCAACCAAATAGCTCGAGGAGTTGTACAACCGTCTAGATGGAACAGAAGACTATCTAAAACATGCAAGGATAGAAAACCCATGGCCTCATCCATTTTGTTCTTGTGCTGAAAAACCTCAAATGGCCTTGTTAACTGTGATTGAACATCATCCAAACATGACCATAACCCTTTTGACATAAGAATTCTGGTCATTTGTGCCTTTCAGGTGTGATAATTATGTGGGGAAAGACGCTCAATAGAAGAGGAGTCTGCCATGATGAATGAGTTTTAAAATATTTTATGGAAGAGGTTTTTGGTTTTCTGATGTAAATGATAGAAAGAAAGAAAAAAACACCCCCCACAAAACAAGAACCCAAACCCCAGTACAATTTTTAAAGTTGAGAATCTAGAAAAAAACAAAATATTCTTCAGAAAATATTTTGTGTACCTAGTAAATTTTCTAATGAAATAGATTACATATCTGAAGAGAGCACTCAAACACCTTTCCAATGCCTATTTGTTTTCCAAAAAATGGAGTCTGAACGCAAAAGTTACGCCCCTCGGAGTGCAAAAAACTAGTTCTGACTTTGACTTGAAAAAATGGTAGAAAAATGGCAAAATTAGAAAAAAAGACTTACACCACTGGATCCAGCTTCGAATCAACCTTTCGGTGATATCTCATATTTGAAAAACGGAGCCCGAATGACCATTTTATGCTCAATTTTGTAAAGGTTTCTCAAAAGGGCTCAATAAGCCTCCAATAGCCCTCAAGGGCTAAAAACAATTAAGCCCCTGTTCGTATAGAGACCAAGAGGCTAAGCGACTGGGGGTTGTGCTGAAGGTTCTGGTCACTCATGTGACCTAGCCAAGTGTTGAAGGCGGTAGACAGGGCTAACTTCAAGCGTTAGTCACCCATGGGACTGAGGTCCCTGCGCTTAAGCCCGCGGGGGCTAGGACGGGTAGTGGCCTGGCAGCTCCTCCTGAGCCAACCGCTTGGGGTGGCCACCGGGTGGTGGAGTGGTGGCCACTCGACGGTTCACCCAAATGAACTGTGAGCATAGTTTTTAACTGCATTTTTTGTTTTTTTATTTTATTGTTATTTTTTTTTTAAAATTGCATCGTAACACATGCCCTGGGGTTTATACAGCCCTAAGGCAAAAAAATTTTGCCTCCTGAGCCAACTGCACCGAAATTGGGCAAAGTATATATCAAAAAACTTGGAAACGACCTCCTGAGCACAACCATGAGGTCGGTTTGAGCTCAAACTACACCAAATAAAAAAGTATGCCCTGAATCAAAAAAGGAAAAATCTAAACCCTTGAAGCTCCAATAAATTCTTCAAATCACGAATAGGAGGGCAACAAGTCTGGAGCTCTGATACCATGTAGAATTTGTGAAATCCAACTTCACAGAACCTGAAGATCACCTGCATACAAATAACCTATCACAAAATGAAGAGATGGAGATAAAAAGGCAAAGGTGCTTTGCAAGCTCAAGAGAAAAATGAATTTACTGAATGAATAATACAAAGAGATCAATCCTTGTGAAGGAGATCAAGTAACCCTAAAGTGAAACCTAAAAGGGATGAATTTAATAATTAGAATAATTATTAAATGCCTACAAAATGCAATCTAAGTTAATCTTAAGAGAAATATAAAAGGTAACTTAATTAAAATAATTAAGTAATAAACCTTTTACTCTAACACAAAATTGAGATGTGTTTAGTCCTTGAATGCATTATTGGATTCTTAGAAAATTATAAGGTCTACTTCATCCAAAACACTTGAGTGCAGAAAGATGCTAGAACAATATATTTTTCTTTTTTTGTAGACAAAGATAGTGAATCCTACTTTTTACTGAACCATTAGACCAATCCGTCTCCCAAAAATAATACAATTCCATTTGTTCTCCATTGGTCATCAACACAACCTACACAATCAGCAGTATAGGAACTCAAAGAGAAATTTTGATCCTTTTCATCCCATGAGCCATAATCTAGAGTTCCCTTCAAGTATTTGAAGATTATTTTTCGTAGCTTTCTAATGAGATTTCATAGTATTTTCTTGAAGTCTAGCAACCAAGTATATCACATGTGAAGAAAATATGACAACTATACCAACTCATATAATTGATTTGTTCAAGCATAATTTAAAATATGTACTCTAACAAATGTTCTAACAAATGGATAGGCATTGTAACATGTTATGGTAGATCAAGTCATCTTGTATGGAAAAAAATTGCTTCTAAAGAAATATAACACATTTCAATGAGCCTTTAACATTGCTTCACTTAGCTATACCATAACACTATCATTGATATCTTCTACCTCATAAGGTATAATGACTTGAAAGCTTTAATATGATATCTTCACATTATTATCATCTTTACTCCTAGACTGCAAGGCCAAATCTATTATGTGGAGATATGCAGACCAAAACATTTTGACTTTGCTAGAAAGAATGCATAGTGGATGCCTTGGAAAAACTTCTGAAACTTACCTTTTTGAAAATTTTATCTTTATGTGTGGTACACCAAATTAGAATAACTTCAAATAGAACATTTTTACCAATCTTTGCACATCATGAACTTTCACAAAGTCTATTTGAGCACAATAGATCTGCACATTGATTGATTTGATTTTAAATCATCCTTCATGCTGAAGTCTTCAACACATTTTCTTTTCAGGGAAAAAAGGTTTCTATAAGAGAAATCTCCCACTAAGATAATTCTCTATCTTAGTTTGTCTTATAATCTTGTGCAGAGTGCACAAGTGTGGTATCATCCTTATTCGCATGGTCTTCATTATGAATGTTTCATTTTACCCCTTTTTTGATTAAGGGATTCATCCTTTTTTTGATACTAAGCAGATGGCTTCACAAAACCGTTCCTATAGTAGTTTTCCTTATGTCCCATATTATTACACTTGTAGCACACAACATTGTTCTTTAGAAAAAATTTGTTCCTCTTCACCTTAGATCTACACACATCAGCCTTATGATCATAGTTGTTGCAAGTAAAGCAATATCCATGAAATGACATACTATTGTTTCTTTGAGGTATAAAAGACCTTATTCCTATATTGTTATTCCTTCTTTGTCTAACTCTATAATCAATAGCCTTATGCCCAAAAATATTGCAAGAAAAATAGTAACCTTGAAATGATTGATTGAACCTATTAGGAGAATGTAGTTTTGCTAATGGAGGACTTCTGAAACCTTTCCGCTTCTAGTCAGAACTAGATCCACCTTCTTTCTTGCCATTATTAATATTCCTTGTATCTCTGGAGGCATTCTTATTAGAGTCTTCAGGGTAGACTCTTTCTTCTTTAGTTTCAATCTTTTCATTTGATTTTGAACTGTCTAGACCAGACTTCTCTCCTTTTAATTTTTTTCCTTTTCTCTATTTTGGGAATTCCTTAGGATGGTATTTTCTTCTTCAAGATTTAAAGATTCAACATTCTTGTCTTTGAGTTTCATATTCAAGCAATCTTTATTCCTCTTTCCTTCATCAACCCTTATTTTAAATCAAAGATCATACCTTCTACCTCTTTTAGTCTAATTTCATAGTTTTTTCCTTCTTTTACTTGAATTCTAAGTTTCTAGATTCTTCTTTTGATTCTGAAATCAAGCTTTTATATTTTTTATTTAGACCTCTTTCTTCATTGAGGCTTTTCAATGTAGATTGGATCTTTCCTTCAAATTCAAACCCCCATTCATATGAATTAAATTCCCAACCTTTAGGCTCCATAGATTCTAGATTTAGATAAGAGGAAAAAATGTCTTCATTACTTAAGGAGCTTGACTCCTTACATATCTCAACATTATACTCTCTATCAATAGTATTGAAAGACATAAAGAGAGTTTCACGATTTGAATAATTATCCTCACATTTAGAGGAACTACTACTCTCTTCAAAATAACCACCATTCATTACCTTATCTCTTTTATTATTATCATCTTATCCTTTATAATGATATTTGGATGCAAAATGACCCATTATTCCACAATTGAAACATTTAAAAGGTAACTTACCTTTGTATTTTCTAGTACCTTTCTTTAGTCTTCTCACAAATTTTTCTTCAAATTCATCAAATTCATTAACTTGATCATCAAATTCATCTTCAATATTTTTGTTAACTTTGAAAGCAACTTCTTTCTTTGGAACAACTTGACCAAATTCTCTCATCTCAAAGGCAGTAAGTACCAAACATTTCATCAACTGAATACTGATCCAAAAATTTAGATTCTTCAATGGTAGATTCTTTGTGACTATAATATTTTGGGAGAGATCTCAAAACCTTCTTTACAATTTCATTTTATTTTACTTCACCAAGTCCAGAGATTCCCAAGACAATTTCTTGTACCCAAAGCATATAACTTGCAATGTCTTCATCATCAATCATCCACAGAGTCTCAAATCTACTCTTGAAGATCTACATCTTGGTTGGCCTCACTTTAGAATCTCCTTGATAGATACTACTGAGCTTCTCCCAAGCATCTTTGGTAGAACTAAAATTTATCACCTTCAACAATTCTAAATTAGCTAATCCACACAAGATAACATTCTTGGATTTAGCACTACATTCATATAATTTAATTTAAGTTGGATCTATAATAGGAGTGGTAGGAGTATTATAACCACTTTTTACTAATTTTGAAACACCAAACCCTAGATAGTTTATGTGTCCTTCCATTTTATTTTTATAGGATTAGTTAGTCCCATCAATCCTAGGACCTTTGTATGAACCATGATGTGCCATCCCAGATCTTTGCCTCAAGATATTAATATTCTATAGAGGAACTTGGCTATGATACCAATTGTTGAACACTTCCAAAGACTAAGAGGTGGGTGAATTAGTCTACACAAAACTTAACCCCTTTGGGAACTTGAAAATTTTAGAAAAACTCAAAATCCTTCAGCATACAAGAATAAAACTTTAAGAAAAGTTATAATAGAGAAGAATATGACAATTTGAATATTTAATACCTTAAGAAAACTTTACGAATGAAGTATTTAGTAACAAATATATTAGTAGAAAATATAAAGAGATAGAGAACACAAAAATGCATAAGGAGGCACTAGATTTACGTTGAAAACCCAATGAGGGAAAACCACAATGAGAGTTAACTCATAATATAAGGCTCACTTCCAAAGGACTTGCAAGAAGGCTCACTGCATTAGAGCAAGATACAAGAAGGACTTGTAGCACTAAATTACCAACCAAATATAGAATTAAGATACAAAGTACCTAATGAGATTCACTATCTCAGAGCAGGATACAAAAGATATATATAAGATAATTAAAAAGATTTCCAACACAACTCTATGTTGATTGAGGCATTCAAGAATAATTTATCTATCCTTTCACATTATTTAGCATTATCTCTTCTAGATATTTAATACAACTTGCTCACACACTTTTTCATAGTTGTACACTTCTCCATACAATTGCATCTAAATGATCTTAGATTTATATCCATCACAACACATTGATTCTTCAATTAGGTCATCCAAAAAAATAATAAACAATAAGTTCAATTGGTTAGCCACCAAAGCATGATATGGTCCTATCCTAAGGATAGAGAGGAATAAAAATAATATTAACACTTCTTTCAATGTGATCCAAAATAATTTACACTCAGGCGCACATCAACCTAAGTTGGCATCAAGGAAATGTGTGGATGAGACATTTGAAGTACATAACTAGTTAGCCCATAAATACTCTTTCAATTAAATTTTTTTGATGCAGTCTCAAAAATTATAGGTTAGGACCAAAATCTATGATAACATATCTTCCATTGTTGGTGTAGCCCCCTAAGTACACAAACCAAGGAAAATAGCAAGCCCTGATAACCATATATCATCAAAAGATCAAGAAACCCAACTCAAGATGTAATGTGGCACCAAAGAATCCAATTAACCACGTGTAGATCACATGGGGATGTTCCTTGAATATCCAAAAATACCTTCATACATTTATTTCATATTGTCATGCCATCAACAACCACCACTGACCAAAAATGTAATGACAACTTTGTTTAAGAAACACATAATACATAACCAAATGATGTAACATCTGTAGAAAAAAATTTAGACCACTTTAGCATATGATATTGGAACTAATATAATGCAAAAAAAAATTGAACACATTCACCAAGCCACATGAGTAGAGACATCAATGTAGAGAAATGCAAAGCATTTCCTAGACCAGTCCAGACAACTAGCATGTTTCCAACCTACTACAATTCATAGGAACCTCCTCAACAACACAAGTGACCTAAAAAGATAGGAATTTAATGTACATAGTGTTGGAAATAAAAAATACACCTTGGTTTTCACATGCCTCCATTTTATTTCTCATTCCATTTCCATCATAAACCGCATTACCTTTGATCTTTTACTGTATTTGGCATTAAACATTAATTTTTCCTAATGTACATAGCTCATAAAATAAAGCCTCTAATCATCACTTTGAAATAATTCCCTTTCTTAAGATACTTCATCGACAAAACAAGGTATATTTCCAAGACAATACTATATCGAATAACGCTTCACCATTGTCTCCTCGACAAAGATCAATAAAAGGATGATGAAAATATCGATGAGACCATCATGTTTAAAAGTGACTTACATGAATGTCTCTTCGACAACCTAAAGGGAAATATATCTAAGAAACTTGGATGCTTCAGAGTGAAAACTTAGCTTGTCTCTTTGACAAGATACTCTAAGGATACATATGTTGGACTAACTACCAACATCTCCCTTTGGGTTTGCGACATGGTTTAACCACCTCCCATGGATCTTAACTAACGCTTGTATCAGACATTGGCAGGTCGATCTTTTGGTACAATGGCAAGGCCAACAATTGGTATTAGATTCGGTCACGGGTTTGAACCCCTCGAGTGACGCTGAAGGGGGGATTGTTGGACTAACTGCTAGCATCTCCCTTCAGGTTCATGACATGGTTTAACCACCTCCTATGTATCTTAACTGACGCTTATATCAAGCATTGATAGGTCGATCTTTTGGTGCAATGGAAAGGCCAACAACATAATCATTTTTCATTCAAGAAATAGAAAAGAATCTCATAGACATCGAGATATTATTATAAAATAAATAGTAAATTGCTAGCAGAACATGGTTGGGTGAGTAAAATGAATATCTCAAAGAGACATCAGTCTGTCAGATTGAGAACTGAAGAAGTCTCTTTGACACCACAAGAACAAATGAGAATAAGATATCAAAGAGATAAAGGAGTATCGAATAGACACTGATAAAAGTCTTCGATTTTCCAACAATAAGAACATGACTATGAGAATATACTACCGATGAGACTATGAGATATTGAAGGGAGCTAACCACAAGTCTCTTTGACATTTTAAAGACACAAAAGATGTTATTTGAAGAAACACTGAAAAACACATGTATTCTAAGGAGACATAAGCTTATTAGAAGGAAATTTCTACTGATCTCATCAACATTTCGATATCAGACGAATGAGGAAGGCAAGACTTGACATGCAACCATCAAAGAGACTTTGTGCGATCAGAGAGAAAAACTCAAATGTCTCTTCAAAATTTTGAAAGACTATCAAATAAATATCAAAGAAAGAAAAGGACATCGGCAATAATAAAATCAGAGCCTCTTCAACATAATGAAATGATTTCTCACCTAGTTGGCATGACTAATAAGGACATTGAGGAGATAACTACCATTAATATTGCAATTAATTAGAAAGGTGGCATAAGCACCATTTATGAACCAAAGCTGGTTCAAGCAAGACAAATCTTGATATATTTGACCCTTAAGAAATCAAAATCACTAAGAATTGTGGCTGAAAATTGAGGAGGCAGAGTTGAATGACAACAAGCAACTCATGAACCAAAACTTTAGTTCAAGTAAGTGTTCTAGACTTAGCTAAACATATTCTATAAATATTTGCTTGAGGTACCATGTAGAAGGGTTTTGAGATGGATAGAATCCCAGAAAAACCAAAAGTAAAGAGGCAAAAAATAGAAGCTAGGCCATTAAACCAAGACTTAATAGATCAATGTCCTGGGTTTGGACCAAAATCTAGAAGAACAACTCAATTGAGTCCTTATTTTGAAAAATTGGAAGATAAACACAAAAATCTCAGAGATGTGTGGACTTCATAGAGAGGTTATGATCTATTTATGCATCATCACAAAAAGAAGTATAGGTATAAACCTATCTCAAATCTATGGAACATGAATTTGGAAAAGCTTGTGATGCCTAATGTGTTTGTCAATGTGGAACTAGTAAAAGCACTAGCTAAAAACTACAACCCTAAAATGAGGGCAATCCAATCCCACGATGGTTCATAATTTATTATCATTACATGAGATTATATTTGCATGGTATTTCAATTAGACACATCCATGAAGACCAAATTGAGGATAAAGATCAGTTGGAAGAATATTGAACCATGGATACAAGCTATAAGAGGTGGAAATTACCTCTGCATAGACCCAAGGGCCCAGGGAACCAACCTAGAAGATTCTCTAGTGATGAGAGACCCCCATTTCCCATGGATTCATTTCAAGAATACTACCAGTACACCTACTATTCATCTAACCAAGTCCTAGGAATTGATGCTCTTGTTGTCATGGCTATAGCTCCCATGGTTTTAGCAACAAATATCCAAATCCAAGATGTTAAGCCTTATGACTATGTAGAATACATGTCTGAGGTCATTAATACCTTGCTTTCTACCATTAAGAATAACAATGATGTCATCAACTAAAAGCTTTATTCTCTACTCATTCATATGATATTATATGAAGGACATGCAATGGGAGAATGGGGAGAGGAGTTGAGAATCAAATATTTAGATAGTGATGAAAATTATAGACTAGTTCAGATGTGGATGTCCATATGGGATAGTATATGTGGGAGATCTCACTACTTATATTTTGAAGAATATTTTGTCAAAACCTTGTATAATTTACTTGGAAATAAATGTGAATACAATTGATCCCCAAATATACAGAGATTCTTCAGGCCAAAGGAGGAAAGCCCTGAGGGAAAGATAAACCATAATTGGGGGGACTGATATGCTTTTGAAGATTGTACTATGATAATAGTATATGGATTCGAGGTAGCTCCATTTTTACGTCCTAAGATTGTGCTAGATAGGGTTGCATACCTCGAGATTGTAAGGCAACTAGCTTTTTCAGACTTCATACACCTCAAAAGCTATGGAAGGCAATCCCTCATGCCTTCAACTTTATGTTTTGGTGACTTTACCATTATTGTTGATCAAGGGTATGCATCAATTAGTAGCAAAATAGATTATTATGTCATGCCACTAGGAAACAAGAGGGAGAAGTTTGACCCTGAGCACTTTATTTGTGATGCAAAAATATCACAAAAACTCAAAATATATGAACATGAGTTCTTCATGGATGATGTCATCAGAAATTATGATGAAACTCAAGTGATGATGAGGAAGGCTGCATACAACAAAATAATTATGGTAGAGGCTTGGAGGACAAATAATAATCCATTATATGTAGAGGCTTTTCATGAAATCCAAGATCTTATGGAAAGGGTTGAACAATTGATCTTACATGAAGAAGAATTGACTAAATATGTACCCCTCATAGCTTTTGAAAGAAGAAGAGATACTGCTTCGAGGAGACAAGATGAGAATGTAGTACCTTTAAGTCATTTATCACCACAAATTACTCCAGAGGTGAGGTTCTCAGCTGATACTCCTATTATAATCAAAGATGGCATTGAGGAAGAGAATAAGGTTACACATATCACCTTTCCCACTATTCCCCAGTATGAAGTACCACCAGAGAGGAATGTGATCACATGTGAAGCTTCTAATGAGTTTTTTTATTATGTGAGACATCGGGCTAGCTAGCAGTTTATTGGGGATGATGGATTTTTTCAAACTCCTGAGTTTAAAGCCTTCATTTACGAGTACAAAGGAAAAATGATAAGATAAAAGATAAATAAAATAAAGCCTGAGCGAGAAGTAGATTCCTTGAAAGAACTCCAATGTGAGGTTGATAAAGAAATGAATAATCTCACTCATGAAAGAGGAAGAGAATTACTACAAGAAGCTGGGGTCATGCTTCTTTGAAGGTGGGACATCAACCCAGCCATTATGTTTGAGAGTTTCTTGAAAAGATAAAATAAGGCCTTACAATTGATAAATGAGGCCAGTGATAAGATATACACTATATCAAGATATAATCCTGATAACACTATTTACAGATTTGGGCCCTTTACCCACCAGGAAAGAGGCCTTCTCTTATCAATAATCATGATCAGAACTTTGGTCACCTCCTCATACAGAGAGTAGGGGATATGGACCTTATTGAGACTGTTGATCTAAATGTGAATGTGGCCAAGTTTACAAAGGCTCAAATTCAAAAGCTAGTCAAAGATAATAAGGGGTTGATTGATGAGAATGAGAGGTTGAAGCAAGATGTGATCAACTACAGAGATATATTACCTTCCTCCTCAGGACTCTACTCACTGTTGATTGAATGTGAAAGGAAAGTTCTAGAGGCAATATATGAGACTACCTATTGAAAGAAAAAATATTAAGTGATTCAAAAGGGGCAAGGGGAATTGAAGAAAAAATTAAAAACTACTATATTTCAAATGGCATTAGAACTAGTGTGTAAAAGGTTTGATGATATGATTAGACTTGCTGAAAAAGTTTGGGTTATCCATGAAAAAACATATGCAGCTTTACAATAACATAATAGGTTATGTGCTAAAATGAAGGAGGTGGAACTATAGATAAAGGTGAAGAAAGCTGATAACAAAACTGTACTTCAAGAATATCAAAAAATTATGAGCACAAATGACAGCGCCCATAATGCACTGACACAAGAATTGAGTGACTTTAGTTAGTCACTAAGTATGGCTCTGCCAAATTTCTTTTAGGAAATAGACTTAAAAGACCAAGATGTATGTAAGGACAAGATAGCTCAGTATCTACTAGTGGCCCTTGATGAAATTAATGATGAAGATAAGGTCCTTGAAAAAACACATGTGCAGCTAGGAAAAATATTCAAACTTGAATATGCAATGAAAGATATCATAAACAATGCAGACACTTATGCAAAGATAGGATATATTGAGCATGTGTTGAAAATCAATTTATTCATTGCACGGGTCAAGTAAGGAGTGATGGGTATCAAAGTTTGGTAGTTGTGGGTGCACAATTATGGAGCATGAGACTTTAAAAGGTCTTAGATGATTATAGGTGCTTGCTGAAGACTAACATATCTTGGTGCATGCACATACAAACTATGAAAGTTGTATGTTTATGTTAATCAATTTTTTAGCTATTAAATGATGTAACTTTTTGTGAATGGGCTTGTAGCTTGTTTATTCCCATATAAAAAGGGAAACTAGGGCCAAATCATTATCATCATCATCATTAGTAATAGATAGGTGCATTCACTATTATAGCATATTCCACCCATCCATTTCCATATTTCAGAAACTTTTGCTATTAATGTATATCTTTTGAAGCAATATAATGGAGAAGATTGTTCATAATTGGTGATCTATTTCTAGTGTTTAACTGTTGTGTTGATATTCATTCTTATATGTTGTTGTGTTGTCTCCAAAGTGGTTCTCTTAAGTTGTTCAAATTTATACAATTTGTCATGACACATTTGTTTTTTGCAGTGTGATTGTCTTGATTGGGTTCTGGCTAGGGGTAATTAAATTCCTTTCAGATAATTCATTTTAACTGGTTCTTTCCAAGGATTAAAATCCTTTTAAGTTAGTTATTTTGATTGGTTTCCATCAAGTTAAGAATAAAAAATCCTTTCCTTATATCACAATAATTTGCGAGAATAACATTGGGATTTGTAAAGGAGAGTACAGTAGTTGACAAACCTACATGTTTGTATAACGTGAAAACATCCTAAGTTCCCAATAAATTAGAGTTAAGATGAGAAGCAGATTCACCTATCCTACATATTTGTCTCCATCATCATCATCCACCACTTGAATCCATTCACCTAATAGGACTAGGCACTAGTCACACTTAGAACATTTTATCCAAACTTTACTCATACCCTTGATTCTTGAAACATTTACAGTAGGATCTAGTCATTAGCCTTGCATCTAATTCACACCCACATGCCATTGTGAGTAGATTTCCAAAATTAGAGACCATATTTAAACCTTCAAATCTTCCTTGTTATTTAGGTACACATGCCTAGGTTTAGCAGAGCATAAAGAGTAGGGGGTTATCAATCATATTCACCCTATTCGTTAGCAAAAAATGTATTAAAAGATTGGCACCCTCTTAAGGTTCAAAACCTATTTTTTTGAGACCTAATAGATTGGTGACTCTATTGGGGAAAACACTCAAGGAAAGTGTTTTAGCCTACCAAAAGTCTAGGAAAAATCTAGACCTCTCATCACAAAGTCACAAATATCCACAATTTTTGCAAACACCTAATCATTTGATTAAATAAGGACTCTATTGGGAACACATATAAAATATTCTAAAATTTTCTCACTTTTCATAAAAGTGAGTGGCAAATCTATCAAAAGTTTGTAGGAACGAATGCAAGACTAAAAAATTAAAGTACACATCAAGAAGAAAAAACCCTAGAGTTAAAAGCATCAAAGTATCCTACGAAATGAATGGCAGGAGATCTCTACACCAAGAAAGTCCAAAGAAGAACAATGAAAGGTGGACAGGCAAGCATGGATCTCCCCCTTCAAATACTGACACAAATAAAAATGTAGTATCTAATTAATCAGATTTCATATGCATTGATAAAGGGAACACCTCAGAGCAACCTTTTACAAATTATAATAGCCTTTTTCACAGTGATGAAGGACACCATTCAATGCTACTTGAACGAAACAATCTAACTGACAAAATTATCAATTTCAAAGCGGATCCTCAAAAGGAAAGTGAATTCTACACTAGTTTTAAGGAAGAAAAGATTCAAAGACAAACTAAGTATGACCACATGATGTCAATTAAATAAGGAGAAGAGACCCAATATGGATCCATGTATCACTCTACCCCTGCTAAGAATTATGATGAAATGACTACTCAAGAGTTGGAATAGCTTGTGGAAAGATAGAGGAAAGAATTTAGGTGTCGGTAGTAGTTGATAAAAGAAAATGAGGAACTGAAAAAAAAAATGTCCCAGATAAATATCCATTCATCAAAACCACCAAGATATGTGCCTCCACATAAGTAAGGAGGAAACATAAATCCACATGGGTAATCTCATAATACAGGTGCTCCAAGTACTTCAAAAGAACCTTACAACACAGATGGGAAATCAAAACAAAATGTGCAACATAACATGCCACCACAAAATTCACAATCACAAAACACCAACAACATTCCATAATCTTACCCACCGTCAAGACAACAATATGTCCCACACTATCAGGACCATATGCCACAACAAAATACATATTCTCACTAGAACATCAAACAAAATGTATACCGACCTCAACATGGATTTCAATATTATCCCAATCAACCACATCAAAATCCTTGTCTATAAAACCTTACAAGTATGAGAAGACAATTTGACTTGGTCGGATATCCATTATATCCATACCCCATTGATAGCAACTTGAGAAATACCATCCCTAAATATACAGGGAGTAATGCAACTACAACAGAGTAACATATAAGAAAATTTAATGCTTTTGTTCAAGACCTAGGTGTTGGAAGAATGAAGTAGATCATCTAGTTGTGCAAACTTTGTGTTGTCATCACTAACTCATTTGATTGTAAAATCCGATGAAACCTTCCAAAAAAAGCTATATAATCAGATGTATCATCGGACACTTGTGTGAATTTTCATTTTTTTAAATTTTTATCCTTGACGTTCATCAGAATTTCTACAAACCATTTTTTTCGCCTACGTTTCGATGAAGATCTTTCGCCGAAATTTCGACGAACTTGCAAAGTTAAATTGTGGTGGGAATAAATTGAAATGAGCTCGACTATTTATTGCGACATTGTTTTTCTCAACAGTTTTCTTGGGGAAAATTAGAAGAAACTCAAGAAGATATTGCCAGGTTGAGGGTAGTCATTGTCTTTTTCCAGAATTCATTTGTGAAGTCAGATTTGTACTTCCAGGTTTGAAAATCATATTTTAAAGCAACATCTCATTAGATTTCATTTTTAGTCTTGTGCATTTTTAGAATTTCATTTCCAGATTTTAGACCTAACTTCACAAATTCTTTATAAGGGAATTGTTTATAACTGATGGAAAATTATTGATGGATTTGGACAAAGATTATATTTGCAAGGTTTCAATTTTAACCCTAATGATCAATTTTCAATAGATTTGGGAGCCATAGCTAGATAATATCAAAGGTGTTGGTTGTTTTTTACTATAACCAAGTTTATCTTCTAGACACATAGCATATAAAATATCAAATAATAATTCCTTACAATACCATCAATATATATTCTAACCCAATACTACTTATCAAATCCTTATATGAACATAGTCACCTATAACCTCACTCAAGCATTTTAATTAATTCCTTGAATTAAAGCCAAAATGAGAATTACACACACCATAATAGTGAGATGAACAAAATAACCCTTGATCATTTTATTCAAGATAATAATATATTCATACAATGGAGATACATGACCTTGAAATGAGTAATTTTCATTCAGATGCTAGTACTGTCTTGAAAATTAAGTACCCATGAAACTAAAACCTACAACAAAATGCCACCAAACCTAAGAATAGTATCTTCACTATAATATTAGGCTCTTTACAAATTTGCTCTACAACTTCACTTAGACTCGACCTAAAGATATCTAACTTGGTAACCCGTATTTCTGGTCTTGAAATCCTTCTTATAAGGAAAATGAAGGAGCAACAAGCATCAGACTAGAAATACACCTGTCATTGGTCACTTGGACCACCTTATGACATTTCAAAAATTGGTTACAATAGTTGAGTCTCTAGAGAATCTTCTTGTTCATCCCATCCATTGGAGAAGAACTGTTGCATTTTCCAAACTTCAAAAACTTGCACCAAAACTGCCACTAAGACATAGCCAAAATTTGTTATAACCATAATCGCTGAGCTGTTAACTAACGGTTGTAGACTCTATCCTATTCTTATTCAGTTAAGTACTTTTCTACCCACCCTTGATATTCCTCATCTGTTGGCCAATTAAAATTTGCCACCTCATTTACCTTGGCACTGTAAGGTGTATACTTTACTGCTACTTGATTCGCCTCCCTTTGAAAAGATTCTGAAAATGTAGTGTTAATGATTTTATCCATACTACTCATTAGCATGTCATAATTTGAGTCATCACAAATCAATTTGATTTGTTCATTGATGATTTCATCTACCCTGTCCTGCCATTACTGTAGTGATCTAACATTTCCTTGGGCATCTACAATATCTTGTAAAGATGTGTCACTCCAGTCATCAAAACTCTTTACCAACTCTTTAATCCTCCTAATGAAATCATCAGGTAAGGCCTGGAAACCTTGCAGTGAATTCAAAAAGTCTTGAGTAGGCCTTAATTGTTGAGGCCTATTAGCTGCATTTTGAGAATTTCATTTCTAGATTTTGTTGTGCAAGTTCAATATTCTGATTTTAGGAGTCTAATAGTTGGAAATCATAGTAAAATCAGAATTTAATAATTTCTGGAATTAGCATTTGAAAGTGTTTTTTGGGGTCATTAAATTCAGACTAGCTTCTCTTTTGTAGGGGTGGTTGCATGTCAAATTTTTTTGGTGTAAAAAATCATAATTATTATATTTTGTTACCTGTGTATGATTAAAAATTATTGGAGTGTGATTTTTATATTTTTTGAAGATCCAAATATTCAAGCTTGGTAAAGAAAAATCATGTCAGATAATATTAGTCCAGAACAAAATGAAGATTCACTTCATAGATTGTGGGCTAGATTCATAAGAAAGGGTGATGGGAAATGTTATTGTCCTTGCAATAATTGCAAGGGCTTAAAGATGAGAAGAATTTTAATCACAACAGCTGAGAAACATTGTAGGTAGCATGGTCATGTTGAAGGGGGGCATGGTTACCATCCATTGGTAATTTATTTATTATATGTGTTTATATTGTTTTAACATTTGATATATATATATATATAATCACTTGATCATGATCATGGTTTATTTGTGTCTATCATTATTATATAGGTGGGGCACCCTAGGGCACATGATATGGATTATCACGGCCCAGAGAATGTGGTTTTGCAAGCGGAGGAACATGGAGCTGTGAATATCGAAGATGAAGTTAATGATCCTATGGAAGAAGATGATCATGCACCAGAAAACACAATTGAAGATGATGGTACAAATACATTGATCCATGACACATGTAGTGGCACATCTGATCATGTTGATCGAGATGAATTTGATGATGTTCATGATTTACTTGTACTTGAGAATGAATATGAGCCCCTTTATGAAGGCTCCCAAACAACTCTTCTCTTTGTTGTATTGTTGCTGGTGAACTTGAAGGTTATGAATGGTTTATCCAACATAGCAATCTCACAGATGTTAAGGTATGTCATATATGTCATCTTTTTTCATCTATTTTAATTGTTGTTATTTCATCGCTAGTAAATAAAGGATGAAATATGTACCATTAATATTCTTTATATTAAGAAATTAGTTTTTGTTGTAGATTGATTGGTGAATTTTTGTTACCACCATCAAATATTTTACCTCGTTCATATTGAGATTTATCTGGCATTATGAAAGATATTGGAATGGAGTATCAAGCAATAGATGCATGTCCCAATGATCATATTATATATCATAAACAACATAAATTTGCAACAGAATGCCCGAAATGTCATATCAGTAGATATCGAACAGATCAACTAACAAAAAAGGTGCCTCAAAAGGTTCTTCGTTATATTCCCATTATTCCATGTATGCAACAATTATTTAGGTGCGAAAGCTTAGCGCAATTTATGGATTACCATGCATGAAATAGAAGTGGAAATGAGATTCTTTGAATGCTTGTGGATGGTTATGCATTTAGGGACATGGAGGAAAAATGGCCACACTTTAAAGAAGAACCTCGTAATCTCAGGATTTCATTGGCAGCGGATGGTGTCAATCCATTTGGAGATATAAAATCTATTTACTCGGTGTGGCCTATTTTTGTTATCAACAATAACATTCCTCCATGGATGTCAATAAAGAGGGAGCACATAATGTTGGAAATGATTGTTCCAGGTATTTGTTTACATCAATTTTCTTTAATGTAGTAGCATCTCATTTGTCTTATTTGTTGCATAATGAGTTATATGTTTTTTCATTTAATAGTCATGTACATGAATATATATATATTGCAGTAAAATGGTTATAATAATTATGTAATGTTTATGTTCATTCAACTAGGTAAGTATCAAGTTAAAGATATGAATGTATCTATAGAGCCTCTTATCGACGAGTTACTAAAGTTATAGAATGGTGTGACTATGTATGATGTATCTAGACCAATAGGAAAAAGACAATTTCAATTCCATGCAATGCTTGTATGGACAATTCATGATGCCCCAGGGCTAACACATTTTTTTGGTATGTTATAACATTCGACTACATGACTTTAACGATATTTAATTTTATGAAGTAGATATCATGCATGTTTTTTAAATAATCTATTCATTATATATAATTATAAAAATTGACATATTTAATCCAATTATATATGATTCACAGGTCTTCAAACAAAGGGAAAATTTGCATCTCCAATTTGTTCTCCAAAGATGAAATCTCGTCGTTCAACAAGTTTACGAAATCAGTTGTTTGATGAGTATAGGCACTTCCTCCACATAAATCATAAGTATTGAACTACTGAAAAACATCTTTTCAATGGGAATGAAGAGACTACATCAAAACCACGAAGAATGACACCTTTCCTATGGAAGTTGGAATATAATAGAATTAATCATCAAGGTTATACATCGGATCAAATTGTTTATCTATCATTTATGATTTTTTTTGAATTTATATTTTTATATTGTGTTGTGTTTACTCATGTTGTAATTGACAATGATTGTCGTTGTTAATTTGTTTAACTTATATGCTTCATGAAGATCATCAAGGCATTAATGGTCGGCTTCCATAGGGACTGAAAAGTTATCCCATACAATTTAGTAGGTTGCCCTACTATGAGCAGCTACAAATTGTGCATTTGTTTGATACAATGCATATCGGAAAGAATATGACAAAAACGTTATGGAAAATATTGGATGGAAGGCATGACAAAGAAAAAATTGTCAAAATTTGTAGTGACATTCAGGAAGCCAGTCATGCAATGAAAAATGTCATTCAACTAAATAGTAATGGAGACCAAATTAATATAAGTTCCCTTCCTTAGTTATTAACGGAGCAACAAAGTAATGCTATAAAACAAGTCATATGAAAAATTCAATTTCCCACAGGATTTGTTGCGAACATAAACAATATCATAACAAAGAAAGGTGAATTTGGTCAGGGATGAAATACATGATTGGCATACCTTCATTAAGATAATTATTCTGGTATATTATATATATATTTGTATACTACATGTAATTTTTAGTGTATTATGTTTACTAGTTTTGGAAAAATATTAATGAAAAGATCATTTTATGATTGTTGCAGTACGTTCTACCTCTATCTCTCCCAGACAACTTCAACAACAATGTCAAACAAGCTATATATGATCTTGGAAAATACATGAGGTAAGTAGCGATATTTGTTCAATTCGTTGTATATTTTTGTTAAATCTCGTTAATATATTTGTGCCTTGCATCACTTGTAGATGGTTGTCATCTAAAGCAATCCATAAAGAAAATATAAATTATTGGAAGAGAAGAATTCCTCGTCTAATGTGTGAAATGAAAAAGTTTCTACTTTTGACATTTTTCAATGCACAAGAACACTACCTCATACACCAAGTTGAGGAGATTGAATTGTGTGGACCTGTACACACAAGGTCAATGTGGATGGTTGAGAGGAACTTGAAATTTTTGAAGGCTTTGGTTAGACAAAGAGCACATCCCGAGGGTTCTATGGTGGAGGGATACATGGTATACCAGACCATGGTGTACATTACTTAATATCTTCCTAAGTTTGTAGCAAAGATCCATGTAGATCGCATTTGGGATCCCAACTCCATTAACAAATTTTAAGGAGAGTACCTGATGGGGAAAGGTAGATTGAGGGAAGTGACAGGTAATTATAAGATGGTCATGGAGATTAATTAGAATACATTTTACATTTAGTTTTTATGTATATTTTACTTATTTAATTATTAATCTTCAATATTCATCAATTATAAATTAAGGTCGTATACCATGGTAATTAACTAATTATACATCATTTGTGAATTTCTATAGTTGGTCGAGAGTGGGATGCACTACATTTGTACATTGCAAAAAATCTTGATTGGATGATGGTATGGATTGAATGATGTCAACAATCTATTCACGCATTAACATGGGAAGGTGTGGCTTCATTGGTTAAAGAAGCTCATCGTAATGGAGATTCCAATGTTACACCAAGGGAAATTGATTTAGCATATGGTTTAAGAGATAAATAGGTATGTATAAATATATTAATCACCCATATTGTTTAATTATTTTCAATTATATTGATGTATATATATGTTGAGATTTGTTTCTTTGCATACATTCGGCCAAGAATAAATATGTTTATCAACTGACAATATTGCAATAAGTTTTACATGTTTGACATATTGCAGGTGAAACACCACAAGGCTATGTGGTGCAATGGTCATAAATTTCAAAATAAAAAGTTGGATGACACGAAGAAAACTTGTGATTCTGGGATAATTGCAGTGTTCCAGGTGACTAATGTTTCATCTAGAAGGGACATGCATCCAGAAGTCTCAGAAAATCAATACTATGGGATTTTGGATGATATACTTGAGTGTGACTTTAAGTCCTTCAAATTAGTTTTGTTTTTCATCCTATGGTACATGCTATGATTGAATGAAAATGATCCTAAGAGAACTGTTATTGAACATGATAATGGATTTACCATGGTTAATACAAGGTATTTTGAGTGAGTTGGAAATGAGCCCTATGTTCTTCCAAGACAATGTGAGTAGGTATTTTACTCAGAGGTTCCAAGTAAAGTGAGTTGGTCATATGTTGTTAGACATGATCCAAGAGGAAGGCCGGTAAAGTATAATGTGGTGGAAGAAGAAGATACTGAAGAAATAGAAGATGATGTAGATGATGATTGGGATCAATAGTTAGGTTATGATGTGCCTGATGAAGATGTCAAAGAGGAGGAACTAGATCATGATGATGTAGGAGTTAATGTTCATGAAGATGATATCCATGTGGATGATGACATTATCAAAACTAATATCAATGACGATGATGATGATATGACCAATCCTTACAATGTTTAACCTAGATCGGATGATACAGACAAAGAGTTGGATGAAGAAGAAGATCAATGACATTGAAATGTATGAGTTATGTGATTGTATTATCTATTTAATATTAATTTCTTGATCGAATTATATTTGACTTATGTGGTTACATAATTAATTTATGATGTTTTCAATTTTAATTATATTTGAATTATATTAGAATATGTTCAGTTAACAAATGTAAAAAATAAAATGGATAAACCAAAAGATGAAAGCGTGAGACCACTGCCTTGTTGGGTGTATGGAGTCTAATGAAGATCTATAAAAGTGTAATCTATGATGGCAATAATTCAAAGTATTTGTCACACAAATGTAGTTTATAACTTGTATAAATGTGCAAGTACATAACTGACAAACTCTACTTGAGATAGAATGACAATCCTAGTTGTGTGATTCTTCTTATTGATCCAATTAATACTCTTCAGTTACTGTGATTGACTAGAAGGGTTTAATCTTTACTTGAAAGAACCTAATAATCACATCACACAAATACAACAAATGTGTATTGATAAATTGAATATATATATATGCTTGATATATCAATTTAAACAAAATAAAAGCATCAAAATGGAGACAACCAGATAACTGTATAATTCAACAAACAACTAATACCAAGATTAAGCCACAAGTTCAGACATCTTCATTAACTTTATCAAAATGCATACATGCATCTGAGTCTTTTAAAGGAAAGTTTCATTGCAAACTATCTACTGTATCTTTCTCCTATCCGCCTATATCTATTTTATATTATGAAATAGATATAAATATATCAAAATTATGAAAGGGTGCAACCTTTGATAAATTTATTTTGCTTGAAAACAATAACAAACTAGAAATTATGCTCTATTAAGCCATAAATAGATGTTTGATAGATAATCTCGGCAAGCTCGCCGCTTGTGTGTATCAGCATCCTCCAGTGCATTCCTTATGGCTATCTCCATTTCGAACATCTTCTTATTTGTTCACACGCCTTGTCCATTGTTAAATAATTTCCTGTGGCTATCTCCAGAATTGTTTGCATCATCGTCTCGCATTCCTTCATCCATCCTGTGGTAATAGACACTGTTTTACTCCTCTTTGATTAAGTACTTGTCCACCCATCTTTCATACTCTCCATTCGTTGGTCAACCAAAATTCACCACCTCATTCACCTTAGTATTGTAAGGTGTGTACTTCACTGCAACCTGATTGGATTCCCTTTCAAAAAACTCTAAGAATGTGCTGGTGTTAATTATCTTATCCATACTATTTACTAGAAAATAATAGTTTGAATCATCACAAATAGATTTGATTTGTGCATTGATAACTTCTTCTGCTCCATCCTACCACTGTTGCAATGTCTTAACATTTCCTTGTGCATCAATAATTTTTGGAAAAAATGTATCATTCCAGTCATCAAAGCTCTTTATCAGCTCCCTAATTCTTCTACTCAGATCATTAGGTAGGGCCTGGAATCTGTTCAATGATTTTACAAATATTTGAGTAGGCTTCAATGACTGGGGCCTATTGTCCACATCAAACCTAGAAGCTTTGTACATAATATCTAGATCATTGGCCTTAAGGATCCATTTCTCAGCCAAAGGAAAAACTATTTCCCGATCCCTATTGATATTTTTTATTCCATCCAAGAATAAATAATACAAAGAATGTACATATGGTAATTTACCATGAATCTTTTCATTAAGATGCCTTAAAACTATGTCAACCACCTCACTTTGTTTGGAAATTGCATCATCCTCACTTGCCTTTAAGGTAGCTTGCAATTCTATGATCCTATTCAATATTTGCTTCTTGGTGGGATCCACAGAATATTCAACTTCTTCTTCAACTAGCCCTGGTGTAGGACTGAGAGTAGGTGCCTGGATGGGGGACCCCGGAGTTGAAACAATTGGAGTAGTAGGGGGGACCAATCCTGCAATAGAAGGTAATGCTCTGATACCAGGAGAACTGGAGGATTCTCCTACCTACCCATATTTCAACCTATCTACTTCAGATTGCATCTCAACATTCATTTGTTGCATCCTACTATATTCTACAATTATCATATTGTATTTCTCATCAAACTCTTCTTTTCAGCCTCTTCTCTCTCTCAACTATCTTTTGCGCCAATTTGGCCACATTTACTGTCAAGCTTGTAGCTTATGTTGTTGAAGTTTTAGAAGCTCTCTTGATGAGTAGCCCTCCCCTTAGGTGTGGGCTAATATCAATTACATTTGGATTTCTTCCCTGGGGTGCCAATGCCCATATGGCTAGAGTTTCATACTCCTCACCGAAGGTAGAGTCCTATAGAGCTGCCTTAACCTCTTCTTCACTTTTTTTTATAGGGTGCTTGGACTGTAAGATAGTATTGAATGCAACCGCATCACCTATGTCCCATTCAGGAAAAATTCAGACACCAGCCTGAGTCACAAGTCTTCTTCCCTCCTCAAGAGTGATGCCTTTGAATTCTCCCATTAATTTGGCCTTGACCTCATCATCATTCTCCTACTTAGACCTATCAGGTCTCGATTCTCTCCTACTCTTGCATTTTTTTTGGTACTCTTATAGTTTCATCCTCCAAACTAGTTGCAAGAATACAGGAGTCTTTACAAATGCATCATCATCCAAGAATGCCTTGCAGCCCTCCATCCTGGCATCTTGTACACATTGCCCCTTTATATCCATGTCAGAAAGCACCAATTATGTTGATTAGTGACAATTATCTCATCCATCAGAGTTTCCTATGTTTCCTCAACTCTCTACCTCTTAGGGCTTGGCTCTGATGGTAACACTGCAGGATCACCTCTTGGTGGTGAATCTAGATCCACAATCATTATCCCTCTGGGTGCTCTAATCCTTGGACCCAGCTGTGATGATGCTTGCATGAATTGTTTTCCCTTCTTATCCCCTTCATCCTCATCACTGCTCGCATTCCTCTTTCTCTTGTATAGAGGCTTGTCAACTGGTGGTTGATAATCTAGCCTTGTTTCTTCAGGCCTCACATTCAGTCTTTCTATATCAAAATCTAATTCCAAACTAACCCTCTTGGTCATCAAGGTGCCCATGATATTTTTGAAATTAGCCATTAAGAAGTCTGTTCTCTTGTGAAATGGAGTGAACTCCATTAATGGATCATATTTTGGATCCATTTTATGTATTATATCCAACAACCTTTCATATGCAATCCATTTTTCTTTATTCAACTCTTTCCTATTCAAATCAAACTCATTTTTGATTAGGTCCTCAGGAAAGTTGAATTCATGTGCAAATTTTCCACCTTTTAATTTGTTGCATGAAAAATGCAAAGAATCCCTCAGGGTCATGCTGTCTCCTAGTCATCAAAAAACCTTCCAAAGTGGACCCATCCTCCCTTGGAATAGAAAAAATTAGAAACAACAGTGTAGTCAAGGAACAAAGTCCCTTTTCCTTTCTTTGTTAGGCTGTCCCCATGAATACAACCTATTTTCCACATAACTTCAACAAACCCCATCCTTGATGGTACATTAAAGGGGAGGATATGAGGGGCTCCCCGAAAACCATACACCCTCAAGACAGTGCTTACAGGGTACAAGATGATATCACCCCAATTGTGACACACTTTTAAATTAGGCTTCCTCACCTTCGGTCGAAGGAAGTCATGCAAATTTTTAGGAACTCTTAGCAGATTTACCACCAATCGAGCCCTGAGTCTAGAGGCAAAGCAGTTATCAAACTGCATAAAGCTGGCACCTCCCCTGTTGTAAGACAAATCTGCACTCCACACCTATACTGGTAACCTTTGTCCATTCACCTCTTGCCTCAACTCTATTTTTTCAGAGAATAAAACAACATTCTTGTATAGGAACATATGCATCAATGGGGAATACCAAAAAAAAGGAGTGCCAGTATCCCCCACATGCAACTTCATCAAACCCTCATGCATATTCTTTGATAGGAATGATGTAAAGTCATATACCATAGAGAAGTTGGGATGTTGAATCTGGGCTCCCATAAACATGTACGCAACTGGCATCATAGTATTAGGGCTAAACCCTAAAATCTGTCATAATGAATAAAATGTTGCCAGGAAGTGACTGGCAAAATAGCTTAGCCTGAAAGGCTCCTGGTCATTTGGGCTGATAAGAATTGTTGAACTGCCCACCCTAGCTAGGTGAGGAGGAAGCAACCTCGATCTAAAAAGACGATTTGACCTTTTGTACTCCTCCTTCATCTCCTCAAAATCTATTTGGACTAAGAAAGGGCTATACTCAGTCAAATCAAAATTTTGCTGAATCTCATCTGCATTTATGCTTAGCAGAATTCCACCATCATTATCCCTTATGACCCTTATCATAGGATCATACCGTGTTGCCACTGCTCTGAGCAAGTCAACATCAGGGAACACATTTGGCACTGTTAGTTTCCCCATGTCATATCTCCAAGCATTAGAGAAGGGGTGAGGTAAGTTTCACTGTCCATACCACAACCTAAACATTTCAAGACTAGTCATAGGAATCCTGGCATCCGCAATGTTATAATTTCTGCACACTAGACCTTCGCTTAGGGTCTTTCCATTCATTAAAACCAAACCACTCTTTCTGTCATTTGTTGACAAAGGGAGTTGATCTAGGAATTCATCATACAAATTCCTCTTCAAATGATCAACATGGCTAGAGGGCTACTTCGGTGGTGCCATCTTAAACAACTAGGGCTTCTTTTAAAAAAATCAAATCCTCGAAGAAACTAGGGGTACCCAGAACACAAAAATACAACATAATTGTGCAATTCCAATAATTCAAATGAACCAGTAACCCTATGAAAATAATTAACAAAACCCCTTGACCAACATAATAGAACCCTTCACAAAGACAAGTCAAATTAACCCAACAGTTTAGAAAATAACTCACAGGATTTTGTGCCTTGCAGAGAACCAAACTTCACGGTGATCGCTCGAAAAACTTTATCTCTAGCTCTGAACTGCTTGGAAAATACTTGAATGCTTATGTGATGAAGATAGAAAAAGAGTAGATACTTTATGTCGATTGAATTAAGCCAGTAGACATCTCATCCACCATTAAAGCTCATTTGCATACCGCGCCAATGGCTCCAATCACATTTGATGCGTATTTAAACTTCAGTTGTCGATCTTTTATTTTTGTCAGATCATCAAACAACCATCTTCAAAAGGGTTGATGAAATCTCCATGTCAACATCGAGGGCCCACTACAGAAGGCAACACCAAAGGAACACACGTGGCACCCACCCATGATATCGTGATCACTAAACATCCTACATCTTTGGATCACACGATGGTGGGCAACCATTGATTCCTACTATCGGTGATCGTGTTCACTCATAGTAGTCAATAGCACCAAACATAACCTTCAAGCAAATTTTTACCAAGATTATAACATCACCGTCGATCTCAAGCACGTGCATCTCGCAGCTGTTTTAGTAACCCACTTTATAACGTATTTAAGTCCGACACAAATATTAAATGCTTTATTAATCCCTTTTCGGCATCGGCGGCTTGGGACATGTGGGTTCATCGTGAGATCATAGGGAGCAGTAGGGATCAATCATAGGAAGATCGACGGTCATTAAAAACATAGCAGTTAGTAGCACAAAACATAACTGTCGAGCAACTTTTTACCAAGATTATAACATCACCGTCGATCTCAAGCACATGCATCTCGCAACTATTTTAGTAACCCACTTTATAACGTATTTAAGTCTGACACAAATATTAAATGCTTTATTAATCCCTTTTTGGCATCGATGGCTTGGAACACGTGGTGCTCGCCTGTGATATCACAATCACCAAACAACCAGCGGTGATGTCATCATGAGATCACGAGGAGCGGTTAGGATAATTCGTAGGAAGATCGACGGTCATTAAAAATACCCCCTGCAAAATAAAACAACTATTATAAGGGAGAAGGGGGCATCGTCTAGGACAACGACAAACAATGGCTCAAATTTGTTCTTAAAGCACGGGGCACGGACCGACCCAGACTTAAGAAATAATAAAGTCAGACTAAATTACCTTTTTGCATGTGCAGATTGCGCGGTCGTCGAATGAAGTGATTTTAATCTTGACCTTTGCTCACAGACCTCGCAAGGTTTCTGCTAATGTCACAAATATGGTGCGAAGCGTGTGAGATGCTTCCATCTATCACATTTGATGGTGGGGACCATTTTTGCTCGTTGATCGATGATGAAGGTTGATGCCGACCCAAAATTAAGAAATAATAAAGTCAAGCGAAATAACCTTTTTACATGTGTAGATTGCGCGACCATCAGATGAAGTGATTTCAATCTTGACCATTGCTCGTAGACCTCACAAGGTTTCTGCTAATGTCAAAAATATGGTACGAGGCATGCGAGATGCTGCCATCTGTCACATTTGATGGTGGGGACCAGTTTTTCTCACTGATGCTGATAGTTGTTTCCATACCGATGCATCATGGTCGTTCCTCGCTAACCTCATGCAATTAAAACTGTAGTTTCAATAATGCTACGAGGTGTGCAATTTGGTGATGCGTGGACTCTAATGTTGTGCATTGATAATAAAGGTGGGGCCCCTTTCTATGTTGATGTGGTGCCCGGTAGGTGAATATCCTATCCATTTGGTGATTGGAGGGAGAACGTGGCATTTTCAAACTATTTTGACTAAATCTAAGTCGTTCTCCTGGCCAAGATTGCGATTGATTAATGACTCATATTTAAAAATAAACTGGTATTGTACTATAGCCGTTTTATCTCACATGAGTGAATAGTAATGGTTGAGTTCGACTCTGCCTACATAATTAAAAGCTAAAATTTGCGAATTACTATTTTTGTGCTATATGTCTACATTGAGGAAGAATTGCTTGGTATTGAGTGAAGCAAGTTGTGGTAACAATTTCTCAATTTCATTGCCCTAGATGTTCTGCGATTGAAATCGTAAGTAGCACATATGCCATTTCTTGTAAATTCAAAAGATTTTATGGTTGCTTGCTGGGCAATTCATGATTATTTCCTGTTTCTGTTCTTGAAGAATTGATTGAATAGATTCACTTTTGGAGCTTGTCTAGATAATTGCTAGAGATTTTTGAATATTGAAGAATTTTCTGTAAAGGCTAAAGGAGAAAATTATAATTATTTGGTATCTAAAAATAAGCAAACCCTAGTTTGAATTATCATTAGTCTAGTATAAATGGCACCCAAGGCTCGAAGTTCTGGTTCTAAAACCACTACCAGGTCTTTATCCCAAAATATTATTGATTTGTTACAACCCTCTACTAGCAAGAAGTAGGAGGGAAAGGTTTTTTTCTATGGGCCTCGAATCTTGGAAGGATTGATAGACAAGCAATGTGCAATTCAAGATGTCGAGTTACCATACACCGGGTGGTAGTTGTTCTCCAATTGGTTTGGGAACAAGAATTTGTTGGTTTCTTTGTGTAACCCCTGGAGGTTAGACCTGGGTAAATTGGTGGTTCCTAATGTTTATATGGATGTAGATCTTTTAGAGGACATTGCTGCTAGATATGACCCTCTGTCCCAAATTGTCAGAATACATGCTAGTGTGCAGATGATTAAGATAACCAAAGAAGAAATTGTAGAGATTTTCAAATTGCATGAATGGAGTAAGGATATGGTTCCTGTCGACTTGGAGGTTTTCAGACAAGAATATAGAGATACTAGGGGTTTGTTCAGAACATCCTTTTTAATACCTCATTTGGAAATCTCAGGAAGAGGAAAAAATTAGAAGGTAGTAATTGGCAAGAATGAGCCCAAACCTTTTCCTGTGGACTATTTCACCAATTATTTCAAGAAGACTGTTTGTGCTTTATGTAAAGTTTTGGGAGTCATCTTAAAGAAAACCTTGCCTACCGATATTATGTATATAGCAGTATATCTCCAGCACCCAGGTTTTAATGTAACAAATGATTTTTCCACTTATTTGGTAGAGAAGATGCACACAGGTCTGGTAGCCCTAAAGGAGGGGAACAATTGGGTTGGATTTAGATGGTATTCCTTTTTAATCCACATGTTTCTATATAAGGGTTAGGCTGTGTTCAAAAAATATATTGAATTAAAGAAGGAAAGAAACATTGAAATGCCTGTCCAATATTGGACTAGGATTCTTGACATGCATGATCATGAGTTTGATTATGTAACTTTCCATAATATCTTTGGATCTAAATTAAGGGAGGCTCTGGTTCATGACCCCCCAAGGATCTCAAAATAAATTTATGACTTCTTGAGGCCAATGGAGAGAAGGCATGAATTGAACATAATGCACAATTGGGGAGACATTATCCCCTATCATAATACCACACTTTTCAGGGTTTTTGGCACTAATATCAATCCAAAGGTTCTACCAAGAGAGGTGCCCCTTAGAATTGTATTTTTGGAAATCATGAGGCAGTTGGGGGGCACTCATGAAGTACACTTGCTAGCTGAACAGAAGAAAGGTTCTTTCTTCCCTGAATATATAACATTTGCCAATTTTGTTATGGAAAAGGGAGGATGGAAGGAGTTGCATAAATTACTTGGGCCTTATAGGCTAAGGACTGTGCACCCCAAGAATCATGATCCTAAGGGTTTTATCTCTAAAATGAAGGAAAAACATTGGACAAG
This sequence comes from Sequoiadendron giganteum, assembly GCA_007115665.2. Classification (NCBI taxonomy): domain Eukaryota; kingdom Viridiplantae; phylum Streptophyta; class Pinopsida; order Cupressales; family Cupressaceae; genus Sequoiadendron; species Sequoiadendron giganteum. The sequence continues at coordinate 552,819,372 of CM021102.1, forward strand.
AGCTTTTGTCCACAACTTCTATTTTCCTGAGGACACTATCAGGAATATTTTTTATTTAGAATTACAAGATGAGAGAAAGGCACTATACATTGCCTACTCTAAAATGGTAAAATGTAAGCAAGAGAAAATACCTAGTTTTAATCCCATACCTAATGCTAAAGATGAGTTTAGCAGGGCAATGTATGCTATTGATAATTTTGAGAGCTTGGTTGTGGTTTTGAAAGATGAAAGGGTTGTGGAAGAAAGGGGAAAATCACAAACCATCAAGGAGTACCCTGAGGTAAAGGAAGAGGAGAGGCCTACTTATCAGCCCCAAAAGAAGATAAGGGTTTTTTCTAGAAGAAAGAGAAGTAGGGCTGAAGATGTTGCTAAAAATATTGCACCATCTTCTTCAAGGCAGTCAGTACCAAATGTTGTTGATTTGGATTCTCCTCCAAGTTTTTCAGAATAGGCTTGCCCACCATCACCAAAGAGGTAGAGGGTTGAAAGAGTAAAGATTGTTGATTGTGATGGTGATTAGGATGATAAAATTATTATCACTCTGGATGAAATGCATCCTGAGATGCCATTGGACCCAGTTGACATTGCAACAGGTTTAGGTACGATTTCTTTGAGGTTAGGAAAACATGAAATCAAAGGAATAACAAGCAATGATGACTTGAGAATAGAAGCGTGCAGAGAGTTCATGATGGATGACTCTTTTATTCAAACCTTTTCTTTTAAATATTTTCTGTGGAGAGTACATTCTGCATTATATGCTGAGAAGGTGGCACATGAGAGAAGTCTACATCCAGAGCTCCCAAAAAAGGTAATTCAAGCTAAGGTTAGGGAACAGATGAGAGACAAATTCAAAGCAATAACAATAGAGCAGGGCTGGGAATTGGTACAAAAAAGTGGAGTATTGCTACTCCCTGAATTGGATATCACTGATGTTGTGGTGTTTGACACAATAAGAAGGGCTAATAAGCCACTTCTTACTACTGAAGATGAGGCTACATTGGCACTCAATGCATCTGCCTTTAGTGAGGAATGGGATGCATTGACAATCTGGTCTCTATCCACTGGCTCTAAAAAGCCAATTGTTGTAGAACCTTCTGACTTCAGTGGTCACTTGGTTGTGAGGAGAGTTTCTGACACCCCAGCATTGGAAGCTGCTGATATGGTCATGAATGTTTCCAAATTCACCAGAGCAACTGTTGAAGATTTGACCAAGGACTGGGATACTCTAAGAGGCCAATATAATGATATTATTATTGAATATAATAAGAGTCAACAAAAGGTAGCAGAGTTAGAAAATGAATTGGCTTTATTGAGGCAACAAGTGGATACCATGAGATCTCAAAAGTAAGCCAATTCTAGCCACACTATTCCCAACCCACCAGTAGAGCAATCTCAACCTCTTGCACAAGCACAGTCTTTGGCTATTGTTCCATACAATATGGGACAAGTTCCTATCTCTATTGAGAGGGCTACTAGCCCTAGAGGGGGACTTTCTAGGGAGAAATTGATTCATCAAGTTGAAGAATATAAGGAGATGGTGAAGGAAATCCAAGAGGTAGCAAGGAGAAGCAATGCAGTGATAGTGGACATTGTTTTGAAAATTTTAAATAGAAGGGTCCAGAGTAAGCTAAACAATGTATATGCAAATTATGTCCTAATGTTGAAAGCACTAAAAATGTTTCCAAGGGATAAAGAATTGGCCATCCCATTTCTAAAAAAATGGAGCCCTAGAATGGAGAAGTTGAAATTCATGGTAGTAGGGGCAAAACAACATGGTGATAAATATCCTACTATTATTGCAACATATCAATTGGTCAAGGGAATTATATAGCAGAAGATTCAGGGATTTTCCACCCCAATGGAATCCAAGATTAAATTGTTGAAAGATGTGTATGATGGAAAGGACCTGTCCCCATTGCCTCATATTTTACATAGTCAAGATGAAGTCAAACCCCTATAGGTTTGGAAGGAGCAAATGAACAATATAATGACGTTTCAAGCACATGAGATATGCAAAAATCTTGGCATCCGTATGCTAGAGAATACATTGGAAAAGTTGTCTTTTGTTATAAGTTTCTTAGAGAACTTTGATAAAAAGGCCACATCGATAATGGTAAAGTATGCTCCCTATCAAAACAAGGTTGATCGGGTTGTGGCTTTCTAGTGGCCTTCCAAGGAGGAGTTTGAATTATGGAAAAAGGTGTTCACTGATGAATTGGAATTATGAGTGTTATAGTCAAGAATTGCAACTTGGTTATGTATAATACAAGTCTGGCCTCAGATATTATATTCTAAAATTGCATTCTCCTTTTGACTCCAAGTATAGGGTTTTGAGGTGGAGTTAATACTATAACGGGTAAGCATGCCTTCGATGTATGGGGAGCAGCCTTTGGAGTGATGTTTTCTTTCCTCTTTATCAACTAATGATGATCTTTGTCTTATGCTCTCCACTCGCATAATAGAATTGTAACTGAATTAGGAGCTAGCGGTCCAATTACAAATGGACATGTGTACTCTCTAACCTGAAGCTTGTTGGCTCCCTTGTTTTATAAAAGGGAATTCTGGGCCGAGAGAGTGGTCGGTTGAAATATTCAAAATATGAGAAATAAGTGTCTAGTAATATAGAGAGTATGAATTGTAAGTCCAGGTTTTAAAAAGTTTTGAGTCAGACTGGAGAACTTTGTTAATCATGGGGTTTTTGAGCATGTTTGTATCAAAATAGTGAATATTTGGAGTTTATTTTCTCTCCTATTGTGTTAAGTTACATGGATTATTAATGAAATATCGATCAAAGATGATTTTCATTGATTTTCATTTGTTCTTTACTGGGAATTATGTTTAACTACAGCTCTAGTTCAAAGGATCAGTTAAATGCTTTAGTTAACCAATAAATTCATGCAATATAACAAATAAGATTCATAAAGGAGTAATAAACTCAAGTATAGATATATGGGTTGTAATGCAATTCATAATAGATCATAAGTGTTCAAAATAAAATTTACCCTGTAGTTCAGTTTTCTCTTTTGACTCTGTGCGCTGGGATATGGCACTGGAATTCTGATTACATTTTATTCTCGTATGTTTTGTGTTATGGCATCAAGATATTTTACTCAAACATTTCCTATCAATTTACTTTGTGTGAAGTTTGTGATTCTTTGTTAAATGGACATGATTCTTTTTTAAGGAATAGCCAATTTCTTGAAGGATTTCATCCTTTAACATTAATTGAGGATCTATCTGTTGCTTACCTGTGTGCAAATGAATTGTTTAAATGTTGTATGTTAAGAGCACATGTTAGGGAATACCCTGCTGGATTTTATAGAGTCCAAAGTGTAGGAGAATTAGCCTTATTGTTATTCTAGTTAAGTTGGCCATATTGTTCCTAGTCTTTTATTATTGAATGTGGCGAGTTCAGAGGGGCGTCTAGGAAACACGTGTGGGTTGTAGTAAAAAAACACCAACAGGTTCAATTGAAAACATGATCTATTGACAAGTAGGAAGTATTTTTCACATTGTGTCATATTTTGATATTGTTATCAGGATCCAATTATGTAGTTTTACAAGTCAAACTCATTGACCCATGTTTCATGAGTAGTGTTTCACAAGAACCCATCTCTAATGATAATGAATGGTCCACTTAGCACTCATTGCGTCTAAATGATTCTCAAAGCGATGAAGCACTAGGCCTTCCTAGGAGGTCACCCATCCTAATATTACATGATCCATGATTTTATTAATAATTGATCATTTTGGATTTTGACAAACTTGACACACAAATGACAATTTGACAATGAACTTAATGTATCACAATTAAGTTTCAAATTGAGTAACAAAATAGAAACTAAAACAAATTGAGAGATTTTTATGAGGGTAGTGATGCAACTTTTCTAATTAGAGTGTATTCCATGAGATTACAATTCTTTGATATATTTTGTCAAATAGTTCAAAAAATTTGTCTATCCTCCCACATTTTACATAGATTTGAAAATGGAGTCTACAACCACAACATTTGAGAAAATTCATCTTCATATTATGCTTTGATGGATGTCCATACCTTGTTCCAAATCTCCCATATTAAGGAAACTGACAAGGATTTTGGTGAACGTTGTGGAATTTGTCTATGCATCTACCAATTGCATTTGATTGAAAGTTTCTAAAACCTTTTAAAAAAATCCATTATGTATATTCTACAATCATTATAGTCCACAATTTCAAATTTATCTAGTTTTGCATCTACCAATTGTATTTTCTTGAATTTTCCTACCGAATTTTGAATGTAGATCCATTTTCTGTATATCTTACAATATGTTGGTGTTTTTTCCCACATAGGATTTGTAATTCTCTAAGAGGTAGCCAACCTTTGTTATAAAGAACTGCAAAGGCTAGTGGCCAACTAACAAGAGTCAGTCAAAGAATGACATCTCCTACACTTTTGGCTCTATGAAACCAAGGTGGGTAAACCCAAGTGTGTTCATAAGAATGTTTCATGATTGGTAGGAACATTTCTTCTTATAGATGCAGTCCCCACTAACACTAAAAGATAGTCATTTCCCTGGTTGTGGCAAAACCAAAGAATAATAACAGATATCCCAAAGCAAGGAGACTAAAAATTATCATAAGCTCTATATCCCAAAAAGAGATAGCAGTTGATATTTGTTAAAATGTTTAGGTATTGAATCATCGTTCTTAGAGTCACAGTCCTATACCTGAAAGGAATTTATTGATACTATTCAGTGCCTCATCCATTGGGTGGGAATCATATAAAACATAATTCAGATGAAAATGAACTTATCACCATAGTGCTTTGCTACCATGAGATTTGTCAGTATATTAAAACAATACTCCTTAGTGAATCCTAAGCATATAACCATAAACATGCAATTTGTGTTCAAGCATTTGATTAACTCATCAAGTCAAAGAAAGAGAACAAATTACACTTTCAACTACACCATTGAAACTGAATGAACAAACCCTTGATAAATCCATTCATAATCCATGACCCATACACAGGAGAGTAAAATGTCTTAATTTTTTTAGATTTCTTTCGATATCAGTAATTACAAAAGCATAGTATACTTATTTCATACTATTCCCAACCCAGCATGATTTCCTACATAATACCTTCAAAATCTTGCATTACCACTAACTGTACCTATTCTAAGGCTTCAAACCCAGAAAAAACAACAACCCTTAACAATGAGCCGTCAAATCTCCTTTATAGGATAGGAGAGAAACAAAGCAATAGGCTACATTGTTCATTCCAAAATTGAATTTCATTTAGAATGAAATTCAAATTCACATTCCTCATCATTAGAAAAAACCATAATTAGTTCGAGGAATCAAAATAGTTATACCATTGTAACCAACTAGAGCTAAAGACAAAAGAGTGTGGTAGGCATGCGTACGTCCACATCAACACACCACCCAAAAGTAACACACCAAGCAACTACAACTACTTGCAAGACACATGGCCCCGGTAGAGGTGACCACTCTTATTCCTTGCTTCAGTAAGAAGTGAGACCAGCTTCCTTTTATCTACTTTAATACATGATCTGGTAGTATGGCATGGTGCCATCACAGTTATTGGAGCCACTACGAAGGGCTCTTCATTGACCCCCAATAGCTTGGTCATGGACACCAAGTAACATTGGTAGTCTGAGTCAGTTTCAGACCCATCACCATCAGAACCAAAAGATAGCACCAGTGGGGACTTGGAGCTCCCTGTCCCTTTATAATTAGCATCATGGAAAACCTCGGGCTTGCTAAGGACAGGTTGTACCTTGTCAAGCTGCAAATTTCTAACCCCAAGTCTAGTCCTTCTACGCACAGTCGAATGGTCCATTGCAAAGAACACCTCGAAAAATATAGGAGAGACTCGACCACCTACAAACAAGACAACTCAAAATGTGATGATAATACTAGATAACACAATGAGCATTTATAGAGTTAATTGGTGCAAGAATATTAATTGCTCGAATGCAGCACAAGCATTCAAGCATTTTAGTTGCTGATGTAGGCACCACAAATTATTCCTGGCTTGCAAAGGCATGGTGTACAACCCATAATTGCATTTATCAGGAGAAAACTGTTCACACACAGGAAAATCAAGCGAGGATCCAATGAAAAAACCCACGCCATTAATGAGAACAACTTGCAAAGAGCAAGAACTCCCAACGCGGATGAACAAGAAACCAACAAAAATCAAACCGTTAATGTGGATCGAACATGGCAAGTCAGACGACTCAGATTGAGTCAACAATTGTTTGAAAATCCACATCAGTGCCCTGGGAGAACCGTGCCCAATCACAACCCAAGAAAACAAGAGGTTGCAACTGGACAGCGGGTCCCACCTAGCCCTGTCACTTCAAGAACCAGGCCATGTGTCACCTCTTCATAGACCTCGTGATACCCTCAGGGGCCTTTAATCTGATCATGCGAGATCCGCGAGGAAGGATTATCATCGATCTCCCTCATTAACACCCCACAGGTAGAAAACACCCACCTTAAACCCTAAAACCCTAGCCTCCATCCATGTAAATTTTAAGTCCCACCATAATCCTTGTACGGTCCACATGATTTTTTTATCCTTTTTTGAAGAAACTATTACAATATATTTCTTATTTATGTACTTATTTTCCATACATGTTTATAAAAGTTTGAAATTATTAATAATATTAATTTTGGCAAGACATTAAAAGAGTGTTGATTGTAAAAAATAAGCATCCTAATGTGAAAATGAAAAAAATGGAAGCAATGACTATAACACATAAATTTTTATGTAGTATCCAATTCAAAGAATCGTGTTACCCTCTACCTTGAATATTTTAGTATAAAAAGCGAAGGAGATGCTATAAATAAGATAATAAGTTGACTATTAGCATATACCAATTTTCATAGAGATGTAGATTTTTGGATGTTGTGGTTTTGTTGCTCATGATATGTGGTTGTCATTGATGTCAACACTATTAGCATTAATGTCTTAAAGGTTGTATATGCTGAGGATATTGAGAAAATTATAATAAATATGTTGCAGATAGTCGATGAAGTTGTGGAGATCAGAGTGGTGGAAATTTTTGTACGTTGGTATTCTGAAGTCGTGTATTAAAGGGTTTGTTGCTGAGCCTATCTAGTATATCCTATGGAAGTTTCAGAGGTGTGCATCAAGATTGGAGTGAGTTATGAGTTTTTGTGTTCCTATAGTTATTTTGTTGCTATAGTTGGTGTTTCTGAAAGGAGAGAATGTAATTCTGGTGAATTGAATTATTGTTTATGCTCTTGAGATGTTCATTGATGTTTCTTGATCTCATACTCTATCATTGTGGTATGTCCACGTTGATCAGTGTGCTCGTGATCAAAGATTTTTCCTTTGCATGTTCGAGTTTTCATGTTCCTGGTTGACATGATGGTGGTAGCGTGTTGTAGATCCTTGTGGATTAATTTTTGAATGCTTGGCATGTTCGAGGATGTTGATTTAGGTCTTCATTATGTTGTGTCTGATTTAGGTTGGTGCGCATTGAGATTTGTTCATGAATTGGGCCGACAGTTTGTATTCATCTATTATTTATTTTTGGTTGATAGAGTTGTTAATATAAATTCATGAAGTGGATATATAAGATTGATTGTTTTATTCATTTAGAGACAATGTATATGAAGTGTATGCGAGATATATGTGAATAAATATTAGATCATTCGAATGCAGAGCAGAGTGTGAAGAAGTTTAAGCAAAGTATGAAGACGTATTTATGTGCCTAATTGAAACTATCATTAGGCTTTTGAAGAAGCTAATCTACTCTTTTCAAAACACAAACAACACTCAGATTTAGTATAAGAGTCAACCAATCATAAGGAAAACATAATATGAAGATGAATTTTCTCAAATCTTGTGGTTGTAGATGCCCTTTTAAAATCTATGCAAAATGTGGGAGGATAGACAAAGCTCATGAACTATTTGACACAATGCCTCGAATAATTGTAATCTCATGGAATACACTCTAATTAGAAAAGTTTCATCACTACCTTCATAATAATCTATCAATTTGTTTTAGTGTCTATTGTGTTATACCCAATTTGGGACTTGGGGTATAACAAAATAGACACTAAAATAAATTGAGAGATTACAATTCTTTGAGACATTTTGTCAAATAGTTCGTAAGATTTTTCTATCCTTCGACATTCGGTATAAATTTTAAAAGGGCATCTACAACTAGAACATTTGAAAAAATTCATCTTCATATTATGCTTTGATGGATGTCTATACCTTGTTTCAAATCTCCCATATTAAGGAAACTAATAAGGATTTTGGTGAAGGTTGTGGAATTTTTCTTTGCGTCTACCAATTGCATTTGTTTGACAGTTTCTAAAACCTTTTCAATAAATCCATTATGTGTATATTCTAAAATCATTATAGTACACAATTTCACATTTATTTGGCTTTGCATCTACCAATTGTATTTTCTTGAATTTCCCTACAATATTTTCAATGTAGATCTCTTTTGTGGATATCTTATAGTCCTTGTAGTCCAAATCACTTTGTTTTTTGAAGAAACTATTACCATACATTTCATATTTATGTTCTTATTTTGCATACATGTTTATAAGATTGATATTAAAATTAATAATATTAATTTTGGCAAGACATTAAAATATTTTGTTGATTTTAAAAATATATGCATCCCAATGTAAAAATGCCAACAATGGAAGCAATGATTGTAACACATAATTTTTTATGTAGTATCCAATTCAAAGGATCATGTTACAATTTAGGGTTATGATTGGGTATTTAATTAGGGTTAGGATTTAGTGTTCGGGTTAGTGTTAGGTTTAGAGTTAGGGTTAGGGTTAGGAAAAATAATGTTAGGATTAGGGTTAGATTAGGGTTTATGTTTTATGGTTAGGGTTAGATTTAGAGTTTTGGTTATGGTTGGGATTAGATATGAAATTAGGGTTAGGGTTTAGGATTACAATTAGGGATTATAGTATTAGGGTTATATTTAGAATTAAGTTTTAGGGTTATTGTTATGATTAAGGGTTGTTTTTATATTTGGCTTAGAGTTGGGGTTAGGATTAGGGCTAGGGACAGGGCTAGGGTTAGGTTTAGGAATAGGTTTAGGGTTATTACAGTGAATGCAACTAATTAATAAAATAAAAAATATTTAGGGTTAGGGTTGGGGTTAGAGTTTTGGTTGTGGTTAGGGTTATAAAGATAGGATAAAGGTGAGGGTTAGGGTCAAGGTTAAGGTTTTGAGAAAAAGGGTTAGGTTATGATTAGGGTTAAAGCTAGGTTTAAGATTTGGATTATAATTTAGGGTGTAGCATTTGTCTTTAGTTTAGGGTTACAATTAGGGTTAAGATTAGGGTATAAGTTAAGGTTAGTGTTAGGATTATATTAGAATTAGGATCATGGTTTAGGGTTTAGGGTTAGGGTTGTGTTTATGTTTAGGGTTACAATTAAGATCATGGTTTAGGGTTTAGGGTTAGAGTTATGCTTATGTTTAGGGTTGTTATAAAAAGTATTTGGGTTAGGGTTAAAGTTATGGCCAGGGTTACATTAATGAGAAAATGATGGTTTTCTTTCAAAGTAAGGGTTAGGATTAGGCTTATTGTCAGGGCTAGGGTTAAGGTCAGGGTATGAGTCAATCTTATGATTAGGGTTAGGGTTATGGTTAGATTAGGGATATGATGTTAGGTTTCAAGAAAAGGTATAAATTTAAGATTAAGCCATAGTTGGCTATAATGAACATGAGAAAAAATGGATCTAATTTCCTTTTTTGGGAAAATAATCAACTACGACTTAAATTTAGAGATTACCCTAAACTCTAACCATAACCATAAACCTAATCCCAAACCTAACCCTAAAGAAAACACATAACCTAACCCTAATTGTAGTGTTTGAGGCTAGGCTCAAACACTATATTACCTAAACCTATATAACCTAACACATAACCTAGCACTAGAAAAAAATTCTTCTCCCAAACAATCTCCTCTACTTCTATTCACGCCTACTGGAGTTGCAACATTCAACATTGGTGCTTCAACCATTCATTCAAAGCTAAGAATTCCAATAAGAGATTTCGATGAACTAGAAGGGACAAGACTTACAACTTTCCAAGAAGAAATATCACATGTCAGATACATATTGATAGATGAAATGAGTTTCATTGGGGAGAGGTTGCTTGAAAACATAGATTCCAGGCTTCGACAAGCATTCCCAAAAAATAGTAACCAAAGTTTTGGAGGTGAGTTCTGGATTGAAATTACTGACTTTGATAACTTTACATTACAATATTTTTTATTCAATTCTATTATAGTTCCTTCTATACAAATTCATACTTATCAATTTAATTAAATATTTTATATTCAGGGATATCTACATGATTTTAGTTGGAAACTTGGCACAATTACCTCCAGTAAATGACATGGCTCCATATGAAAGCAAAAGGTGAGAAAAGATACTATGGGAAGAATTCAAAATGGTCATTACATTAAGTTGTGTTTTTCGAGAAGATGGACAAAATGAAGAACAACAAATATTTTGTCAAATTCTAACAAACATTAAGGATGTGAATCCCACAATTGACGATTGGATGTTGCTTTCGTAACTCTATAGCCCAACTATTCAATGGTCATTTTTCTAATGACTCCTTTCTCACTCTCTTGGAGGACAAATGTGACATTATTTACGATATTCAATGCCTAGATATTTTCTGGAAAGCTTTAAGATCAAATATATAGTGGCATAAAACTCAATGATATAGGAAATCATTCTTAGCCAAGCCCAATTGGTTCAATTCCTATGAATAGAAGGGGGTTGATCATAAGGAAGTGTTGAGATTCCTAAGCATCTCTTTTACCTTTTAGGTTTCTCCTTCCTCTTTAAGGAAACATATCATTTCTAGAGCTAAGAAAAATTATCATATTAAATTATGAAGCCCCTTTCTATGGCAAGGAGATTCCATGTGTGTTCAAAAATTCTTACAGTTGCACACATTTCCATTACTCATGTTGCTAAGAACCTTGCAAATCCTCATATTTGAAGATTGAAAAAATCCTTAGGTATATTTTATGGCCTTCCTTTAACCAAAGAAAATGGTTTCACAAAGTATCCTAGGAGTTTTATTATTTCCTGCATGACTATAATAGGCTTGGCTTACTTTATATTCACTACTCTAAATGGCGCCATAATAGGCTTTGCTTGCTTTATATTCACTACTCTAAATGGTGCCATAATTTTAAATTTAATTAACATACTCTAAAACCTAACTAAACCAAGTTGTAGCTCGTCAAATTGGACAAGTGAAAGGTCAATACCAGTGCTGAGGAAGAGTTTGGAGGAGTGAAAACAAGGTCAATACTAGTGCTGAAAAACATTTTGGAGCTAAAACAAGGTCAATACCAGCGTCGAGGACGAGGTTGAGGGCACTCAGGGAAAATCAAGGACCAAGGGACAATGAGTACTGTAAGTTTGGCACCCCCATTCTCTTTAACCTGCAATTATCATGCCTAGTTTCCAAAGATCTTCTCGTACATTGGCCCCCCCATTCTCGTAAAATGGTATAAGATAAGACAAAAAATAAAATAACTTAGTCTTTCACATTTTTATAGCGATTACTAGAGGCACATAGACCAATTCTTCATAATAGAAGAATTTGATCATACTTTTCCAATGATGGCATTATGAGAAAACCTTAGGTTAAATGAATAATTCCTAGATAAGTTCTTGAAATCATGTCCAACCATATAAGAGAAGACCGTTGCTATGTGTACTTGGATAACATGGAGAAAGGCTCTTTGGGCTCTTTCATCAATCTACGTATTGTTAAATTTTAACACCTAAAAGTGAGAATGAAGAATCTTTCCTAGGATGGTGGCCAATTATGCTTCTCAACACCTAGATTACAAAATCCTTGTCAATATCATTGCCATCACAATTAAACCTATTGCTTAAGATATAGTCATAGAGGTAAACAAATTGGCTTTCTTGATAGTAGATACATTCTAGATAATTCAATCCTTGCATCGGAGATTGTTGAATGGGCCCAACAAACTACTCATGATGCCCTTACTATTAAGTTAAAAGTTTGACAAGGCATATGATTGCATCAAATGTCCTTTAATTTATAAAAGGCTCAAATGGATTTATTTTCAACCCTAAATTATTATCACACATTCAAAATTACAAAATACCAGTTAATGAAGAACCTTCATTTGAAGGTGATGTCGTCATGACCTTTGAATGAAGAACCTTCATTCAAAAATGATGCCATGTCAAGACTTTCAAATGAAGGTATTTTTTATTTTAAATATTTCATGTCCAAAATGATTTATAAAAGGAACCTTGGCATGAAGGACCTTCAAATGAAGGCTTTAATTCAAAGGTCCTTCATTAGAAGATCCTTCATATGAAGGTTCCTTTAATGCCATCCCATTATAGATCTTAGAGTTGTTAGAGATATTTTTGTTTCGAAGTAGAGATTGGACCATCAAACAGTGTCACCATGACTCTACCAAGATATCTATCAAATTGATAAACCTTGACTTAACAACCATAAATTCAAAAGAAAATTGCCACTATCAGCCTTAGGGCATCAATTCAATGCCAAGTTTCTTGCTTTAAAAGACCCCTAAATACAATGAACCTCTATCATACCATGATGCACACCAATCCATCGAGTTATAGTTCCAAGACAATGGGTGGATTGGTGGATGTCATTTCTATTTAGCCCTCAAACCCTTACATAGGCAAAACAGGGCAGTCCCTATAAATCTGGTAAAGACGTGCCACTCTAATCATCAACATTCTTTACCAGTTCCTTAATATTCCTACTCAAATCATCAGGTAAGTCTTGAAAACCTTGTAGTGATTTTACAAAAACTTGAGTAGGCCTTAATGATTGGGGCATGTTGTCTGCATCGAATCTAGAGGCCTTATACATAACATCTAGGTCATTGGCCCTAGGGATCCACTTCTCAACTAAAGGAAAAACTAATTCCTGATCGCTAGAAATGTTTCTTATTGAATCTAAGAATAAAGAATATAAAGAATAAACTGATGGTAATCTACCATCAACTCCCTAATTCAAATGCCTAAAAATTATGTCTACAACTTCATTTTGCTTGGCAACTACTCCCTTCTCACTTGCTTTTAGAGCTTCCTATAGCTCTCTAATCTTATTAAGCATCTGCTTTTTGGTGGGATCTAAAGAGTACTCAACCTCTTCTTCAATTGGCTCTAATGAAGGACTAGGAGCGGGAGTCTGGATGGGGGACCCAGGAGTAGAAACAATTGGAGAACTTGGAGGTACTAATCTTGATGTAGAAGGTATGGCTAGGGTACCAGGAGCACTAGAAGACTCCCCCACATGTCTGTACTTCAACCTGTCTACCTCAATTTGCAGCTCAACATTCTTTTGCTGCATTCTACTATACTCTCCTATAATGGTGTTATACTTCTCCATCAAACTTTTCTTCTCAGTTTCTTCTCTTTCAGCTATCTTTTGGGCCAATTTGGCCACATTTACAGTCAAGTTTTTAGCTTCTCTAGTTGAAGTTTCAGAAGCTCTTTTAATTATTAACCCTCCCCTTAGGTTTGGGCTAATATCAGTAACATAGGGTACAGGCCAACCTAAACTTAGGAAGTAATAAAGTTAGGCAAAATATTTAACTCAATTTATAAAAAGGGGCCCGGCCTAGACGAAACAATGAGACATAAGTCATTTTAATACCCACTCCAAAAAGGTAACAGCTGAATATATCTCACCCAAGGTTTTACATGGAACATTAGTATTTTTATGAAAGCCAAGGTAAAACCCAACCTTAGGTTCCTCCCAAACAATGTAACAAGCCAAGACAAGGGAAAAACATAAATGGAATTCAAAGAACAAGATTTGAAACTCCATCAAATCCACCATGATGCACACCAGTCCATCGAGTTACAATTCCAAGACAGTGGGTGGATTGGTGGATGTCATTTCTATTTAGCCCTCAAACCCTTACATAGGTACAATAGGGCAGTCCCTGTATTTGATTGTTTAATCCCACAAAATAATGATTGAGAACTTCAAAACAAATGCAAATGAAAGGGAACACATATATTTATCTACACCAATGATCTCAGAGCATTTCAAGCTTGTATGGATCCATACAACACAAAAGAACTTCAAAAAATTTGTAAAAACATAGAAAATTGCTTCAAGAACGTGGTATCTGATATGAAATTTTGGTATCAACTCCTCCAACAATTGCAATGGGATGGGAATACAATATGTTAGAAGTGGGATAAAAAATTCATCGTTTGAAGCATCAAACCAATATGCAAAGATGAAAGAAAGTGCTAACCCCTTAAACTGAAAAAGTTTCTTTTAACTCTAAGTTTGTTGGGTAGCCAATTCCTTTAAGTTATCAAATCCTACCATCATACATAATCAAAATTTTGTTGTTTCAAATGAATATGAGCACTAACTTTCACTATTTGAAGATGTTGAAACCTTGTCATAGAGAATTAGAACAATGATGCGACCACTCATCCTACCTTAAAACATACCAAAAGTCTCCTAGAAATTAGACTTAGGAAGAGTTAAGATGACTTAAAAAAATTTTATTGCCAAAGCATAAACTTATGATGACTTTACCAGGCCTAGTACACACTCCCTCCCCATTAACCACTTAGACATATGGAAATTAAATGTAAATTTTCTGCTATTTTTAGTCATGTAGGTGTCCAATAAACCACTCGGTGGTGTTTCCCGTCAAGTTTATTTACTTGAATGAAGAGAAAAATTCCTTTGATTACAATTAGAGAATACATTTGATGCCTTGGTTTTGTAACTGGTGGACCCTAGTCACATTTAACACTTGTTACAAAGTTTGGGAGTTAAAACGTTAAGTAGATTTGATTTGTGATGGACACATTTGGACAATAGTAACAATAAATTGCAATCTACCAAGACTTGATTACCTTATAACCTATCAAATTCTAGCGATGAAATGATAGATTAATCATAATGTCACCTTCGGATCACATTACCATGAAATAACTTCATCCAACATCCTCATGAGTGCAAGTACCACCAAATAGGTATTTGTCATATTTGTCTTCCTCGAGTGAGGGAAATTCAAGAAGAGAAGAGGAAAGCGAGACATGTAGTAGGTCTAAAAGAGGGAGATCAACTAGAGGTCAAAAGATTAGAAGAAAATTTTGTAAATGGATGGAATTTTTTCTTGCTGAAGGGGGGTCATGTTCTTAGGATGATGAGAGCATAGGTGACGTCGAGGTGCCCTTGAGGTACAAACATCTACGAAAATAATGGGTACCCAAGGAACTTACTTCAATAAACACTGATCTTTGTGTCAACGAGAGGATATATCACATAGCACCATCATAATTACATGGTTTGGACCTATTTTGCATGGACAGCATAAAGGTCTATTAGGGAAAAGTTACTGAGTTGATGGAGTATGTTGGACCCTATTACAGTTACAAAGATTGGATGCAACTAGTTTGATATACACGAAGTATGCATAGGTATGCACTATCAGCAAATTATATAAAACTAAAAGATAAGGATCAAAATAAAGGAGTGGCTAGGTACATTGATGGGAGGCCAAAAGCATCAGGGAATATTGTAGGGTTTATAAATAGTACATGACCTGGGTCAACAAATAAGCAACCCAATTGTATATTCGAGGTGCGAGAGGGAAACCGTGTATTCGTATGTGCGATTAAATCAATAACTGCAGGGGAAGAGTTGCTAATTGATTACAATTTGAATCGCTTAGATACAAACACAATTACCATGTGGGTGGTATGTACTATATACCATTTTACCCAACCCCCAATTAATGACTCCAATATAGCATTTTATTATTATGTTTTTTTTCATAAGTCTATTAGTTTCATTTCGGTAATATTTTTTATATTTAATTTTTGGCATAGTGGGACATTGATCATACGAGGAAGGCTCTAGCCCAGAGCGCAGATCGCGATCCATCTTTAGGCACTTATATCCGACAGGTTTACCTCATTGTAATTGTAAAAATTAGATACGAGAAAAAAAAATTATTATTATGTTTTTTTCATGAGTTTATTGGGTTAATTTCGATAATTTTTTTCATATTCTTTTTGTAGTCGGCTGATCGGGGAAAGGCACTAGTAGTACAGGAGAGCATCCATATGGAGGTGCATTCACTATTATGCAATGATGACATCGCATTTCCAAACCCTATGGATATAATGAGGAAGGCCCAAAAAAAATGCAATGAAGAAATCCTTAAATTGGTATTCATAGTGCCTCAAACAGATGAGATAAGAGAAAGGGTTAAAATATTGTCTGAGAGAGCACAAAAATTGCAAGTAAGTTGTCATGAGATCTTTAATTATAACATAAGTTCATTCATGGTTTAATATTTTATACTCTTTTATGTCATGAACTAAAATATGTGTTGTTTTTACAGGATTATTTGTGTCCTCATCATGCTATTGGCCATGATCAAGGTACTGCAAGTGTTGCCCGGGAAGTAAGGGTCAATACAAGTGTCAATCTTGATCTTCTTGCACATACAACACATCATCTGACCCCATCATTTGTGCCTATATTGTTGACTGAAACGTTGACAACACATACCATATAGGCATTCAGTAGTGCACCGTCTGGCAGCGAACACATGCCACTACATGTGTTAGTACCTGTGGATACAAAGGCCACTAGTACTGGTGATGTTTTAGCAACATTTCTTGGATCTTCCTGTATTTCTAGTATGGGAACATTATCGGTCACATTTGTGGTGATCGAGGATTTCCTTCCATAGAGATAGAGAAGGTCCCAGGTACTTTAAAATGTTTTAATTATTATTATATATAATCCAATTGAAATTTACTTATTGATCACTCTTTATAGACCAATGATCCCATGATCATTTTGCAAGAAATGATGTTTTTAATAAACATCTAAGTGATCTTACATTGGAGCTCTTCAGGCCCACCATACGTACATGGTGGAATGCCCAAAATCAAACTTTAAAAGATGAGCTCATTAACCGTTTAGTTGTGTTGTTCGGTGATAAAACATTCAACCGAACCAAGGTCCTTAAGAAAGCTGTTACCTATCTAAAGTATGTGAGGGACCAATATAGGTCACATTTATAGAAGAATAGAAAGTACGAGCACCCCCCCATGATTTTAGATAGGGAGTGGAAGGACTTGTTGTCGGATGGAAAGGAGAAGGCTAAAAAGAAAAAAAGGAAAGACACCATCGGGCCAAGGAAGGTATGTGATACTATCAACAATTTAATTATATACTGATTACTCTTTCTTTTTACATAATCTAACGTATTTCAAATTTTTCATAGGCTACCTGACACATCAAAGGCAACATAGGCAAGACTAGAAAAACATGGGCAGCACAAACTTGGCTCTGGTGGTTATATGAAAATAGCCACATGATTTGTAAGTATCAATAAATGAAATATTGCATCCAAATAATAAATTGCAAACAATTTTGGTTTTATCACACCATAGAAGAAAAATTCATGATCACATGCAAAAAATGTAGGGCTATGATTTCAACAGAGTGCCCATAGAAGAGGACCTGAAGATTGCCTTCCACCAAGGCTATGGAGCCCTGACTGAACAGCTAAGAGTCTCGACTGGGCAAACACAATCTTCCACTGCATCCAACACATAAGTAAATAAACTCAATAAAGTTTATTTAAAATTGAATACTTGTGCAATCTATTTAATATTAATTTCCACCATAATAATGTGCCTATTTGTTTTACATAGATAAGTAATGATAATACTGCACATGACATTGGAATGTAGCCTGGTGAGGGTGGAGCACAACCTGCATATGAAGGCCATGGTGTGCATCCTGGTACTAGATGTATTCATGTGCTTTACAAAACATAGTATGGATTAATACAATTAAACATCTTTAATTGCATTTGGCATATTAATCAATATAACCTTTCGTGTTTCAACTTTAGAGCATGTAGAGCGTGACCAACATGTTGAGCATGATCAAGCTAGACAAGATCAGGAACATGATGTGGCTCCATCAGGTAAAGAGGACCACTCTAATGTTCTTTTAAACATATTTAATTGCAATTTGTGTATTAATTAATGTAATTTTTCATGTTTCAACTCCAGATCAGGATTTAGAGGGTGTTCAGCATGTTGAGCATGAGGCTATAAGACAATATCAGGAACATGATGTGGCCCAATCAGGTAAAGAGTACCACTATGATTTTCTTTTAATTAATGAAATATGTGTAACAATAATAATAGAACATATTAATTTAACATTTCTTTGCTATTGTAATAGACCCCCCTTTGCAATTGTGTCCATGTTGTGAGTACACAACTAGACATACATTAAGATCACGAGCAGAGATCAGAACAAATCAAGGGGGGACAAATTATTTTGAAAACGATACTCCACTTCAGCTTTTTTTAGCTGCAAAAAAGAAACAAAAAAAAAGTGATTGTAATCATATTATGACAGCCATATTTTTGATAATATGTAAAAATAGAAAAAATGAAATATATTAATGAATGAATGTGAATATGTTAATGAATAAATGTTATATGTTAATGAATGAATGTTATATGTTATTAATGAATGAATGTTATATGTAATTAATGGATGAATGAATGAATGTTATATGTTATTAATGGATGAATGAATGATTAATGTTATATGATCGGGTATGGGGAATTGAGAGTGATGTGAGGGGGGGGGGGGAGGAGAGGGAGGGGAGCAGGGGCCAAATGAGCTTCCACCTTCACGTGGTTGGCCCTGTTAAGTAGAGAATATTAAACTATTATCAAAACAAAGAGAAGCTCAATAAGGTAAGTAATGCACTTTTCAATATAAGAAATGCATTGTTTGAAGCATCAAACCAATATGCAAAGATGAAAGAAAGTGCTAAATTTTCACTATGAACATTGTGTTGTGTGTGGATTTGGTTTCAAAGCTCTGTTTTTTATTTTTATTTTAGTGGTCTCTAAAATTTGACTTTTGTGCATAACAGGTTAGTGGAAAATTTGATAGCTCTGAAGGGTTTAGAGGCTCGATTGAGATAGATACACGGATATTTTGATCTTGTTATTGATGGGAGGCATCCACTTAACCATGAAATTTTGTACCATCTGCAGGTATGCTAAAATATCTCTACTTACATTAATTCAACTTACTGTAATATAATATCTAACAAAAATCTCATTTTCATTATACTTAGATGGATTTTCATGATGCCCTGTTCCAAAGCACATGTTTTAAAATAGGCAAGAAGGATGCTAGCAAGGGTTAAGGAATTTGGCTTTACACTTTCCAATTGCATAGTTTACTTCATTCATACAGCATATTGCCAATGCGTTTAACAATTGTTGGAATCATATCCTATAATTACAGAACTAGTAAAATTAAAATATGCAAGTTTCAAATATGGCATTACATATCTTTCTATGAATTTTTGAAAGAAAATATCAAAATGGAGAATAATTTAAAAAATAATTTGCATAATTTCAAATATGGCATTACATATCTTTCTGCATAAGGCATCAAAGTAATCTTCAAGATTGACAATGGCAATGAGTACAAGGTTAGTATAACTTAATACTAATTGGGTATGATTTTATTTGTTCAAGACAAATTTTGATTCATTTTCTCCTTGGTCTACTTTTATTTACATTTATGTTTTGCTAATATCCATTTTCCTTTACATTCATATTCTTCTATACATATTGTGTTTACAATAATGTTTTCCTTAATTTAATCTATGGGAGAGGACCCCGTACCTGAGCAACTTTCAATGTCATGCTGTTAGGATTTACTGTGAAGCTAATCTAAAGTTTTTCATTGCTGCTCGAGGCCATATTGTAGTGCTTTCTATAGGAATCCCACATGATCCCCATCAGGTATCTTCTTTTTGTAGTCTCTAAATTTCTTAGAAGAAATCAACAACCAGTTTGTCTAAATGTTGCTCCTTGTTTGCACATTAATATCTCTTTTGGCAGCAATGGATCATAGTGGATTCATGGGGTCTTAAAGAGAAGGCTCTCAAACATGGAGATCAAGAGTTGGACTAGGTAAAACCATTCATAATCATGCTCATATTGTTTTATTGACAATCTAAGAGCTAAGTATCCAGGATAACATTCTTTATTTTTCTATTGAATTTCCAAAGTGAGAATAATTTTGGGTTTGCAATCCTATTTTTTAGTACACTAGCTAAGTATCCAAGATGCACTGCAAGTAATTTTTCTCACCAAATTGCTCATTTTACACAAATTTAGATTCTAGTGTGTAGTTTACTATTCACTAGTTTGATTTTTTCTTTTTTAGCAAAATTAGAATCCAGTTCGTAGGTTGTGCTTGTTGTCCATGACAGTCCCCTTGATCTCATGACTCATCATAGGTTTTATATTTTGCTCCAATTATTGATCAACATCAAATGTGGCCATCATAATATCTTCCATAGCCTCCATATTCTAAAATTATTCATTGCTCATTTCTCATACATAGTAACCAAATAATATAGGCCTAGAGCTTGGACTGCAGAGGTATGTAAAAAATGATAAATCCCTGCCTCTGTAAGCCTAATTAAACACAACAACTGACATGTTGTTTGATATTTTAAACAGTCATATGACTGTCCTTTTTCTACCTTGTAAAAAATTACTCAATGCATACATTAATTTATTGAAATTCAAAGTTGAATGGCCTCTTAACTCTTGACACTAATGTCTTTGCATTTTTCCAAACAGGGTTAATCATATTGTGATCTAAATTTTCATAATGAAGCCTTCCAATCTATCCTTTAAATCTGAGCATTGATGACAATCCATCTTGTCTTTTACTACCCCTATTAAATGCTCATGGTCTTGGCACATCAACTTTATCTCTCTGATTGACCTGTCCCTATGTCTTGTCACTATCCCTATGGATGCACTTTGGAGCCTCCTACTACTTTTATATATCGCCCAAAGTCACCCCGATAAGTATTTCGATCCATTTGTATCTTCATCGATAAGAGATCATGTATCACTAGGATATTCTATAGTTTCCCCGATGTGGTGAGTCTCCTCGATGATTATTCTTTCGATCTCAACTATGTCACCAATATTCCTACCTACATTTCAACGATTAGTTTTTCTATATAAAAAAATTGCATTGTTCTTTCAAAATTGCGACGAACCACAAAAAGCGTCTGACGAATCTGCAATGTATCCAACAAACTTTCGCCGTAATGACTTGCCTATTTTGTCACACATTCTATGAACTTATGTTGTTAATCTGATGGTTTGGCAAAGGTATGTAGCTCGTGCTTCACATACTATTCATCACTAGAGTGACGAAACTGTTGTCTCGGTTCCAATGAACGTATGTCGCTGCTCTGGCGTTTCATTGACGGTATGCCACCCGTGCTTTGTGTATTGTTTGTCACGTGATCGATGAAGGCAACGTCATGGTTCCAATGAATGTATGTTACTGCTCTGATGCTCCATCGACGATATTCCGCCCATGCTTCACGTACTGTTCGTCACGGGATCAATGAAGGTGACGTCATGGTTTCAACGAACGTATGTCGCTGCTCTAACACTTCATCGATGGTATGCTGTCCATGGTCCAGCCACTGTTCATCACGTGATCGACAAAGGCGGCATCACGGTTTTGATGATCTTACATTGTGCGTTCGACATTTTATAGTCCATCGAGATATAGATGAAAAGTGAGCGATGATGCTAATTTCTGCGATTCGTCAGTCGACCGACAATAGATCATCGCTAGTCCAATGAACATCCATCAAAAATCAGGGTCAAATTCAGTAGTGCATTGATGTCACCATGTTGATTAAGTTGTCAAGTTGATCTAGTACTCCAAACAAGTATGAAGAATTAGTTTACATCCTCTGGTATTTTGGTTTGTAACCCTCCTCTGGTGATCATCATTGCCCGTATTTTTGGGAAATTGTTTTTGGATGTTGGAATCCTATATGTTTAGGATCTCATGTGTTCAAGTGCTCATACGGTGAGTTGGAATTACTCTGGTTTTGCATTTTCCTATTAGGTCTATCTTTGGCTGACCTAATAAACAGTTGGTGGTATAGTGAATTAGTTTTGTATTGCAAATGTATGTACAACCTATTCTAAGATCCAAGTCGACATGATATAGCATGCTACATGGTTGAATTATTTTTGGAGAAATTTTGTACTAACTTGGAGCCGACAGTTAGTTCTTTTGGTGAATAAAGATTGCATCCAATTAGGCTGACCTAATTGATTCTTGTGGATGTATCAAATATATATATTGGATAGTTTTGAGATTGAAGGAAAAGGAATGAATGTGAATATGAATGAAAGTGATTCAAATGTGAAGTATGGTGTGAATGTGAAGTGAAGTGTGCAAAAATGATGAATTGTGTTAAGTCTGTTTATTGAGCATCAAAGGAACTAAATCTGCATTTTTTAGGTGTAACCTCATCAATTCATGTTTTGGATGTAAGACATTTTGTTATTGTAATCCTTTTGTAGGTAATGAGCCTCCTTGTTTGGATAGTGAGTCCTCTTTGTAAGCAGTGAGATTTTATATCTGGTAGTGAGCCTCTTTTTGTATCTAGTTTTGGAACTATAGTATATTGTGAGTTAATCCTCACCATGGTTTTTCCCATTCTTGGTTTTCCACGTAAAAATTTTGGTGTTCATGTTCTATTAATGCTCTTCCTCATCTTTATTGTTATATGCATTGGAGTAATTGGATGGTGTTTGTTCAATAAGTTTAACAAGATACTGATTCACCCACCCCCCTCTCAGTATCTTGGGTATTCAAAAATTGGTATCATAGCTTTGGTTCCTCAGAGAAGAGCTTAACTACTCGAGGAAGATCCTATAGATTGAACAAATGGATGATAATTAAGAGCTCTGAGATGCTCTTGGAGATCTTGACAAGGATAAAAATGAAAATAGAGATCTGAAAGAAAATATTGATGAGGCAAATGAATGCATCCAAAAATTGAAAGAACAATTGAAGAAATTCAAAGAAAGAGATAGAGAGGTAAGTGAGCAATTAAAACAAGAAAATGAAGAGATTATCAGATTGAAGGTGCAAGTGGAGGAAAAGAAGATAATTGAAGATTATTTGAATACTATGGTGCAAAGAAAGTCCGATGTATGCTCAAGGCTTGAATAAGAAGTGGTGAAACTAAAAGCAGATCTAGAAAAAGAAAAACTCTATGAAGATAGTTTCAAGACAAGCTCCACCAAGCTTGATGAATTGATTGCAAGGTAAAGACCTTCTAAAGAAAAAGGTGGTTTGGGAAATGAATTTGGTGAAAAATCTAAGAATGTGTTGACTGCAAATCCAGTGGACAATCAAAAGACTCAAGATAAAGGGAAGTAGAAAATAAATCTAATAAACTTTGCTAGAAGATCACCTATCAGATAGCCAAATGCTCAAAGGTACCCATACTTCAATGGTTTTTTATTTTCATGTAATAAATTTGGTCACATGGCAACTGAGTGCAGAAGTAGGATGAATCATTTTTTTGGTTCCTTCTTAGTTTAATGTTATGTATGCGAGAAAGTTGGGCATCGATTCAGTGAATGCAAAACTTAGATGATGAATTGGTTTAATGGAGGTATAATGAATCAATCCTTTGTTGGCTACTGCTATCTTTGTAATAAGTTTAGAAACAAAGCAAATCAGTGTAGATCAAGGATTATTGAAGGTCAAAAAAATTAGAGAAATGTTGTTTGCTATAATTGCAACAAATTGGGACATTTTTCAAGAGTTTGTAGAAATAAAAAGGGAAAGTAGTCTGCTCTGGTAAAGAAGAATGAACTTGTGAAGAGAGCTGACAAGAATGAGGTTAAGCAAGAGATGAACAATATTTGGAGGAAGAAAGAAAAACCATAGATTACTAATGTGTATGTGCCCTCATCTAGTGCAGACAATTCCTCCAGGAATTAGACCTAGCATGGTCTTAGGGGGAGTATTAATAGAAAATTGTTTAAACCCCTTAGATATATGGCGTGTCAGATGTTGGCATGAGGATATGTTGTAAGGAATGAATAGGAAGAGGTTATACAGAAGAAACCAAAAGAAAATATGCAAGCATGATCTTTTTTGGAGAAAATTAGTGTTTCTCGATGCAATGAAGAAGGGTTTTTATCAACTTTTTGAAACCTATTGCATTTATGTGAATTAGGACAGCACGATGGTGTATAAAGGGAAATTCACAAGTCATTTTTGATCACTTGTGTAATTGAAGAATTTGAAGAAAAATTTTGAGCAATCTTGAAGCAATCCTAAAGTGATTTGGAGCGATTTTGAGGCAATGTGGAGAAATCATTACTAATAATTAAGAAGAAGTGATGGAAGTGTTCAAAATCATCTCTTAGTTTATAGAAGGAAGGAAGAAGAATTTTTGTTGTGCAAGAAAGAGTTTGAAGAAGATAAACACGGTGATGGAATCTATTGATAGAAGATTGAGTGGAAATATTCCACTAAGACTGAAGGGAGTTGAGTTGGAAGAGTTTGAACATTGAAAGATGAAGGAAATGGAACTAGGGTTGAAGAAAAATTAATTGCAGAACGTAAAAACTTTGGGTATGGATTTATGGGGAGAATTTCCTTAGTTTGCAGACAAAGAATCCATCTTGTTCCTATTGATTCAATTCAAGAATGGAAGCATTATTCTAGACAAACCCTACCTGATCACAAAGGAGGTAATTGAAGCTATCACTGGGTTGTGCAATATTGGTGATCTCCCTAGGAAGAAAACAATGAAATATAGATATGTGGAGGAACTTACTAGCATTGACAAAGACCCTCGAGCTCTACTAATAAATACAATTATCAATCTTGTAGTATGGTATGTCGCCTATGACATTACTTATAAAATCTATTTCAAAAATAGTGAAGGTTATACTTCATCTATTGTTGAATTTCTCACACATAAAATGGTAAAGGAAAGTAAGCAGTTTGATTTGTGTAGTCTAATTATGGAAAACCTAATTGAGAATGTATGAATGTCTTTGATCAAGGGTTATCCTTTCCGGTTTGGGTCTTCGCTTGTATGTTTGGTATTTTACTTTCTGAGCTTGCTATCAACAAGAGAGAATGTTAAGTGGGAATCCAACATCCCTATCAGAAAGAAAGTTTACAGGTATTTGGAATGTATGGAGGATAAAGCAAGTGCATGCAAAGTATATTTCTTATCCTTGTAGAAGAATCTTTTCTCTAGTATGATAGTGTCTAGTGCTATGCCCAGTAGTCAGTTTGAGGAGGGTTCCTCCTTCGGTAAGAAGGAATTGGAAGTTTTTATTGGTGGTTCCTCTCCAGAACTTAAAAAGAGGAAAGTTAACATATAAGAAGTCATCACTATCTCGGAAGAAAAGGAGAATGAAGAAGAGTCCCTTCCTAGATCTGAATCTTTTGATCCAGATGAAATTCAGTTGATGTTAGATAAAGGTGATATGAAAATAATTGGTGAAATGTGGTGTGCCTTCCCTCTGGTGGATAGGCTTAAAATCGATGATGCTTTGGTTGAGTATTTGATCAAGAAGGGTATTGATATTTCAGATGTTTTTGACTCATTACTAGCTAATCTAGTAGAAGTTGTTGAAGAAAGAATGTTGCTAGAAGGACCTGAAGGACATAAGTTCGAAGCTATGGTTGAGAGAATTTGTGTCAAAGATAAACATAAATTATCCAACCACAGTGGTGAGACAAGAAAATGCATTAAGGAGATGTTTGACATATACAAGTAGTCTTCGGTGGCCTACAATAGTCGATAATTTTAGAAGCCGAATTGAAACCATTAACTATGAGATGAATAGTATTGGAAATAATTTTGATTTCTTAAAAGAAAAAGATGGAAAATAGAGAATAAGAGTTCGAGATTTGCAATCAGATTTGTTGATTGTTTAGAGATAGAGTGAAGATGTGGTTAGAACCTTCTAGTTGGTCAAAGAAATTATTGAGGTCCAGTTGGATCATCTCTCTGGAATACTCTCTGATGCAGAAAATTGTGAATGATAGTGCTTGTCTCTGAACTAGTCATCCTCATTTATGTTGTTGACTTTGTTGGATAGCATGTGTACTAGAATGGATTATGTAGTGCTATCTTGGTAGAGGATTCATCCAATTGTGAGAGAAGGTACAAGAAAAAATTTCATGTAAAAAGCATTATTTTCACTTGAATGCTTGAAATGGGGAGTTAGAATTTCTTTGTATATACATTGTCACCATGTACATATGTTTACATCCTATTTTTGGTCACCCTTTGTCCTTGATGTCAAAGGGGGAGATTTTTTCATGTAGAAATGGGAGTGTGAAGTGAAAAGAATGAAGAAATATGTAAAGGTGGATGAAGGGTTATACATTCTTTTGGCACATGTTTCCATCAATGACAAATGGGAAGATTATTGGAAGAATGAAGAAGATCATCTAGTTGTGTAGAATTTGTGTTTTCATTGATGTCACCATGTTGATTAAGTTGTCAGGTTGATCTAATACTCTAAACTGATATGAAGAACCAATTTACATCCTCTGGTATTTTGGTTCAGTATTTTGGTCCACAATCCTCCTCTAGTGATCATCATTACTCATGGTTTTAGGAAATGGTTTTTGGATGTTGGAAGCCTATATGTTCAAGATATTGTGTGTTTAGGTGCTTGTACGACAAGTTGGCATTAATTTGGTTTTGCATTTTTCTATTAGGTCTATCTCTAGCCAAACTAATAAATAGTTGGTGGTATAGTGAATTAGTTTTGTATTGCAGATGTATGTGTGACATATTCTAAGATCCAAGCTAACATGATATAGCATGCTACATGGTTGAATTATTTTTGGAGAAATTTTGTAATAACTTGGAGTCGATAGTTTGTTCTTTTAGTGAATAAACATTGCATCCAATTAGGATGACCTAATTGATGCTTCTTGATGTATCAGATATATATATTGGATAGTTTTGAGATTGAATTAAAAGGAATGAATTCAAATATAAATGAAAGTGATTTAAATGTGAAGTATGATGCGAATGTGAAGCGATGTGTGCAAAAATTGAAGTGTGTTAAGTATATTTATTGAGCATTAAAGGAACTAAATCTGCACTTGTTAGGTGTAACCTCATCAGTTCATGTTCTGGTTGTCAGCCATTTTGTTATTGTAATCCTTTTATAGGCAATGAGCCTCCTTGTTTGGATAGTGAGTCCTCTTTGTAAGTAGTGAGAATTTTATATTTGGCAGTGATCCTCTTTTTGTATCTAGTATTGGAACTACAATATATTGTGAGTTAATCCTCACTGTGGTTTTTCCATTTTGGGTTTTCCACATGAAAATTTTGGTGTTCATTTTTTTTGTGGTTTCATTTTCTATTAATGATTTTTCTCATCTTTTTTGTTATATGCATTGGAGTAATTATATGGTGTTTGTTCAATAAGTTTAACAAGATATTGATTGACCCTCAGTATCTTGGGTATTCAATACTAGAAATGGAACAGGAAGATGTCCTCATGAGGCTATTCATGATGTCCCTGACTGAAGAAGCAAGGGACTGGTTTAATAGACTAACAAATGCTTCAATTAACTCTATAGTAGACTTCAAAGATCAATTCCTAGAGTAATATGGGAATCAATGTGCTCCCGAACTTGCCTTACATGAGTTGATAGGCACTCAAAATCATCATAATGAATCTATTTTTGACTTCAATCAGATATTATCCAAGATCAATAACAAGATACCACATGGATCTAAATTAGCTAATTCAATAGCTTTAAGCATCTATTTGAAAGCCTTTGATCCTAAAATAGGCTATGAAATCAAAAACAAATGTCCTAGCAGCTTGAACAAAGCACAAAAGGATTCTATAGCCATTGAAAACAATAGGAAATCCATCAACATGATTGGAAAAAGAGATAACCTTAGGATCCCACAAAATCCTAAAATCTCCAAAATAGACAAGAAAACCAGTATAGGAATGAAAGGCCAAGATTACACGACATGCCCTATAACACCACTTGGAAGGATGGGTGACCAGTGGGAAAACATAATTAGAAAGATACTCTGGATCCTTTCAGAAAACATGGAGCACATGTGATAGACACTACACCATGGTGTCCACCATGTCATAGACCCCATGCCCTAGAACACTGTGTAGTGGTTCAAACTTGCCAGGAAGATGAATGGTCACAAGAACAGTATAGAGATGGCCACACCATGAATGTGTTAAGATGTGGTCCCATCAAACCAATGATGGATACTCATCCTCTGAGGATGGATGTGAATATGATGTGAGCAATCAAAAAACAATGTAAATATGGAGCAAGAAGTATTTTGTGATCTAGAAGAATATACACAATAAGTAGCCTATGCATACAATACAACACCACAATTTTAGTTGAGAACACCAAAAAAAGAAGAGAAGAAGGCCATCACAACAAAAGCTATGGCTGAATAAAAAAGAAATATATACAACCTAAGAAGTAAACATGTAGATGTAGACCAGGGAAAACCTAGAGGCATGTTTATAAAATAACAAAAGAACAAGGAGAATGTATTATCTAACCAAAAGAAGGGTGAAGTAAAGAAGCCTCAGAAGATTGTTCAAAAATAGGTTGCAAATGTTGAATCTAAGAAAAAACCAAGTAATAAAAAAATTCAAATTGAAGGAAAAATGACTACTAAAACAGAGAAGATTGAACAAGGGATGACTACCCCTTCATTTGATATCGCTCAAGCACCGTCTCAAATAAAGATGACAGTGCCCTTGATGGAAATGATGAAAATTGATGAATACAGAGATACGACCCTCAAATTGATTTCCAACACACCTCACAAACAATAGGATTAGAAAAAGGAGGTCAATACCATTAAGCAGGAAATTACAAAGGCATCAAAGGTCTATTTGGGTGATACCCTTACAAAAATCCCTCCCTGGTGGATCCATTTTACACCACATTGGTGATCAACAATAAATTAATGAAAAATTGCATGATTGACTCAAGGGAAACAATATATATCATGCCTTTGGTTTTCATGAAGGATTTAGGATTGTGGGTGAACACCACCTATGGAAAATACTGCACCATGGATAATAGATTAGTCCCAGTAGTTGGAGTAATATGGGACGCAGAATTGAAATTAGCATCATACCTTGAGGTGATATATAGGACAAACATCATTGTGGTGGATAATCCTCATTACTATGGGATGTTATTGTCTAGGCAATGGACTCTAGTAGTAGGTGAAAATTTCCATCTATCTTATGCCACAATACCTATGAATGGAAGGGAAGTCAAGTTGTACAAAGAACCTAGATTATAACATTTCATTGAGCTATTTGACCCTAATCAAATGAATTTATTTTATGATGTGGACCTTGGGAGTTTTAGAATTGAGCATTCAAACCCTAATTTGCTAAATACAGATCCAATTGCTAGAGATGTTTCTTAAAAGGAACATCGCATATGGCAGATGTATTTTGATGGATCCTGTAGTAAAGAGGGGAATGGAGCTAGAATTGTTTTCATTTCACCTAATGGCACAATATTTAAGTACTCATTTTTGCTGGCATTTTAATGCACAAATAACATAGTAGAGTATGAGGCATTATTTCTAGGTTTAAAAATTACCACAAAGCATGGGATAAAATTCTTAGCTGTTTATGGGGATTCAAAGTTGGTTGTTTCACAAGTGAGGGAAAAGTATTCAAAAAAAAACAAGAGATTGAAGAAATACAAACATACAACTTGGGATACTATAGAACTCTTTGATGCCTTCTCCATTAACTGGGTGGATAGATCAAGAAACTTAATGGCTGACATTTTGGAAAATGTGGCCTTGAAAAAGGATGGCATTACCTTGGTAGGAATCTCACAAGTGGAACTCAAGACCAGAACTGCAATTCTTGAAAACATTTATAATTGGTAGGTCTTCAATGATGGCATAGATCTAATCAAGTTCTTACACTACATTGATTAGTATGAGGCCCAATAGATTGATTTCAATGCATTTGTTGAAGAAGTGGATGGTAAACAAACTATGTTTGGCTAAGAAGTAGTGCATCTCAAAACAAACAAGATTCCTAAAGGGTTAGTAGAACTAGAAAGGGTGTTTAATGAGAGTGATCAAGTAATTATGAAGCAAACACTAGTAAGAAGGGAGGATATTGAAGATATTATTCTTGGGACTGAATTGGCTCCAAAATAGGTGTACATTGGAAAGAAGATAATCCCTAAAATTAGAAAGA
Organism: Sequoiadendron giganteum; assembly: GCA_007115665.2. Classification (NCBI taxonomy): domain Eukaryota; kingdom Viridiplantae; phylum Streptophyta; class Pinopsida; order Cupressales; family Cupressaceae; genus Sequoiadendron; species Sequoiadendron giganteum. Next base: position 552,849,619 of record CM021102.1, read on the forward strand.
TGTTGATTGCACTGTTGAGAAAATATAATAATTTCTTTTTATGGTCATATGATGACCTTAAAGCATATAGAGAAGATCTATTTCAACATGAAATTCCACTGAAAGCTGATGCAAAACCCTTCAGACAGAAACAAAGGCCAATAAATCCTACTCTAGAACCGAAGATGAATGAAGAAATCATGAAACTCAAGGAAGGAGGTATCATTAAACCCATTAGACATTCTACTTGGGTTTCCAACGTGGTTCCTATCAGAAAGAAGATGGAGACATAAGGTTGTGTGTAGATTTTCAAAATTTGAATGTCTCCTCTCTTAAAGACAATTATCCCCTCCCAAACATGGAAGCTATACTACTAAAGGTAACAAGGTGTGAGTTATTATCTATGATGGATGGTTTTTCGAGGTATAACTAGGTGAAGTTGAATGAATTGTTGGAATAGTATAATAATTTGTTTACTACACATTAGGGAATGCATGCATATTTAAGGACTCCTTTTGGCCTCACGAATGTTGGTGCCACTTTTTAGAGAGCTATGGATGTTGCTTTTTCTGATCTGATTAATACAATAATGGTGATATATCAAGATGACCTCACAAAATATTCTAAGAAAGCAGAAGACCATATTGAACATCTAGAAAAAATCTTCCTCAAAGCTCTAGAGTATGGTATTTCCTTAAACCCTAAAAAATGCCACTTTGTTGTAATTGAAGGAAAGTTGTTGGGCCACATAGTTTCCAAGGATGGGGTAAGAATTGATTCTAAGAGAGTAGAGGAAATCGATAAGATTCCTATCCCAAAGACAATAAAATCCATTCAATCTTTCTTTGGGAAAATAAACTTTGTAAGGAGGTTCATATCAAATTTTGCTAAGATTGTCAAGCCCATTTCAAAAATGTTGAAAAAGGGTTCCAAGATTGATTGGACAATGGAAGCAATTGATGCATTCATATCTATTAAAAGAGATATCAAGGAGGCCCTGGTGTTGAAATCACCTGACTTTAGTAAACCATTTCAGATTTTCTCATTTGCATCTTATCACACTATTACAACAGTGATGCTACAAAAAAATGATGAAGGATATGAGCAATCGATATCATTCTTTAGCAAATTCCTTCAAGGAGCAGAATTAAAGTATGAAATTAAAGAGAAGCAAAAATATGTTCTTATGAAAGTTGTAAGAGTCTTTAGACCCTATTTGGTAGGTGCTAAGATAGTTTCCTACGTTCCTAACGCTACAATCAAGGATGTATTTGTGCAAACTGAAGTCACAAGGAGGAGTTGTAGATGGATTAACAAAATTTAAGATTTTGACATTGAAATCTAGATCACCAAATTTGTTAGAGGACATGGGTTGGCTAAGCTCATGGCTGAATCCAATCTTGAGGCATCTCAAATCTATAGCATAGGGGAGGAAGAATGTATGATTTCTAGAATTGAAAATACCCCATGGTACACTAATATAATGTATTATCTCAATAATCAGAAATGTCCTAAAGAGTTGAATGAAAATAAAAAAGAACCTTAAAATTGCATGCCTCAAAGTATGTATTTATGGATGGAGACTTATACTGGAAGAATAGAGATGAAATGTTGTTATGTTTAGATGAATCACAAGAAAACCATGTGTTGAAAGAGATGCATGAAGGCATCTGTGGAGGATATTTTTTGGCCAAGACCACTACCCACAAGATCCTAAGAGTTGGATATTACTGGCCCAAGGTCTTCAATGACTCTTTTGCTTATGTACAAAAGTGTAAAGCTTGTCAAAAAATTTCTGGAAAGATGAAGTATCAAGGAGCACTGCCACTTAGACCAATGTAATTTGAAGCTCCATTTCATCAATGGGGGATTTATTTCATTAGAGAAATACTAGATAAATCTAGTGGAGGACATAAATGGATTCTAGTGGCAACTGAATATTTTACAAAATGGATAGAATCCATCCCCACAAAGCAAGCTACAAGTAAGGTTGTGATAAAAAATTTGATGGAAAATATCATCACTAGATTTGGAACACCTATGAGGATAATCATAGACAATGGTATGTTCTTTAGATCAGAAGAGTTCAAAAATTTATGTGAGTCACATGGCATAACAATTTCATATGCTTCTCCATATCATCCACAAGAAAATGGGTAGGCTGAATCAAGCAACAAGAGTATCCGAAAAAAAATTAAAAGGATGTTGGACAAAAGTAAAAAGGCTTGGGATTCCAAATTGAGGCTAGCGGTCTGGGTAGATAGAATCATAGTAAAGAAGTCAACTGGTAAATCACCTTTTGAATTGGTTTATGGGACACAAGTAAGGATGCCCATGCAGAACCTTTTACCAGTATATAAGTTCATACTCCAAGAATACTTGGATATCCCTAAACCCATGGAAGATAGAATTGAGCAGTTGGAAAAAAATGGATGAAATTAGAAGCTTGGCCTAGGAGCATAACACAAAAATGCAGTCACAGATGAAGTACTTATATGAAAAAAGGGAAAAAGATAGAAAGTTTGAAGTGAATGACATGGTCCTATTATGGAATTCTAAATGCCAAGATAAAGGGAAACATGGAAATTTTGAGGCCCTTTGGATAGGACAATTTTTTATTATAGGAAAAGGTGGTGAAGATTCTTACTACCTTAAAAATATGATAGGAGAAGATCAATAATTTCTAGTGCGTGGACAATTCCTGAAATGCTTCTTTTCTTAAATTATAATATTCCATGCATAGTAGTTTTAGGTTCCCTTCCCCCCTCCCCATCCCATTTAACCACATTGACCCATGGTCTGCCTCCTAGGGATCACAATTGGATTCTTGCAATGACCTCATGTTCATTCATCCCTAGTCGAAGTCACTATTGGAACCTAAAAATCCACCTTGGTTTTCACATGCCTCCATTTTATTTCTCATTCCATTTCCATCATAAACCCCATTTCCTTTGATATTTTACTATATTTGACATTAAACATAATTTTTTCCTAATGTACATAGCTCATAAAATAAAGCCTCTAATCATCACTTTGAAATAATTCCCTTTCTTAAGATACTTCCTCGGCAACATAAGGTATTTCACCAAGACAATACTATATTGAACAAAGCTTCACCATTGTCTCCTCGACAAAGATCAATAAAAGGCCTATGAAAATATCGATGAGACCCTCATGTTTCAAAGTGACTTACTCGAATGTCTCTCTGATAGCCTATAGAGAAATATATCAAAGAGACCTGGATGCTTTGGAGTGAAAATTTAGCTTGTCTCTCTTACAAGATACTCTAATTATACATGATCATTTTTCATTTACGAAACAAAAAAACATCTCTCGGACATCGAGAGATTATTATAAAATAAATAGTAAATTACTGGTAGAACATAGTTGGGTGAGTACAATGGTAATCTCAAAGACAAATCAGTGTGTCGGATTGAGAACTGAAGAAGTATCTTCGACACTGCAAGAACAAATAAGAATAATATATCAAAGAGACAAAGTAGCGTTGAACGAACATTGATAAAATTCTCTTCAACTTTCCAACAATAGGAACATGGTTACGAACATATATTGTTGATGAGACTATGAGATATCAAAGGGAGGTAACCACAAGTCTCTTTGACATTTTACAAATAAAAAAGATGTTATTTGAAGAAATGCTAAAAAACATGGGTATGTCAAGGAGACATAAACTTATTTGAAGGAACTATCTACCGGTCTCATCGATATTCTGATATCAAAAGAACAAGGAAGGAAAGACTTAAGGTGCATCCATCGAAGAGACTTTGTGGGATCGAAGAGAAAAAATCAAATGTCTCTACGACATTTTGAAAGACTATCAAAGACATATCGAAGAAAGAAAAGGACATCAGTGATAATGAAATCATGTTCTCTTCGACATAATGAAATGATTTCTCACTCGGTTGACATGACTAACAAGGAGATTGAGGAGATAATTTCCATTAATATTGCAACTGATTAGAAAGGTGGTGTGAGTGCCATTTATGAACCAGAGCTGATTCAAGTAGGCCAAACCCCAATATATATGACCCTTAAGAAATCAAAATCATTGAGAATTGAGTCCAAAAAGTTGAGGAGGAAGATTTGAATGACAACAAGTAGCTCATGAACCATGGCTTTAGTTCAATTAAGTGTTCTGGACTCAGCTAAACATATTCAGTAAATATTTTTTTGAGGTACCATGCGGTAGGATTTTGAGATGGATATAACCCCACAAAAACCAAAATTAAAGAGGCATAAAATAGAGGCTAGGCCATTAAACTAAGACTTAATAGATCAATGTCCCGAGTTTGGATCAAAATCTAGAAGAAAAGGTCAATTGAATCCTTCCTATCAAAAATTGGAAGATAAACACAAAAATATTAGAGATGTGTGGACTTCACAAAGAGGCTATGATCTATTTATATACCATCATTTAAGAAAGAAGTACAGGTATAAACCTATCTTAAATCCATGGAATATGAATTTGGTAAAGCTTGTGATGCCTAATGTGTTTGTCAACGTGGAACTAGTAAAAGCACTAGCTAAAAACTTCAACCCTAAAACAAGGGAAATCCATTCCCATGATGGTTCACAATTTATTATCATTACACGAGATTATATCTACATGGTCTTTCAATTAGACACATCCATGAAGACCAAATTGAGGATAAGAGATCAGTTGGAAGAATATCAAACCATGGATACAAGCTATAAGAGGTAGAATTACCTCTACACAGATCCAAGGGCCTAAGGAACCAAATTAGAAGATTCTCTAGTGATCAGAGACCCTCATTTCCTATGGATTCATTTGAAGAATACTACCAGTACACCTACTATTCAGCTGCCAAGTCCTAGGAATTGATGCTCTTGCTATGATGGCTATAGCTCCCATGGTTTTAGCTACAGATATCTAAATCCAAGATGCTAGGCCTTGTGACTATGCAGAATACCTACCAAAGGTTATTAATACCTCACTTGTTGCCATTAAGAATAATAGTGATGCCATCAACTTAAAGCATTATTCTCTACTCATGCATGTGATATTATATGAAGGAAAAGCAATGGGAATATGGGGAGAGGAGTTGAGAATTAAAGATTTGGATAGTGATGAAAATTATAGACCAGTTCAGATGTGGACGTCCATATGGGATTGTAGATGTGGGAGATCTCACTACTTGTATTTTGAAGAATATTTTGTGAAACCCTTGTATAAGTTGCTTGTCCATAAATGTGTTTACAGTTTATCTCCAAAGATACAAAGATTCCTCAGGCCAAAGGAGAAAGGCCCTAAGGGAAAGATAAACCATAATTGGGGGGACTAGTATGCATTTGAAGACTATACTATGATAAGAGTATATGGATTCGAGGAAGCTCTATTTTTACTACCTAAGACTGTGCTAGACAGGGTTGCATACCTCGAGATTGTGAGGCAACTAGGTTTTTTATACTTCATGCACCTCAAAAGCTATGGAAGGAAATCCCTCACGCCTTCAAATTTATGTTTCAGTTACTTTACCATTATTGTTGATCAAGGGTATGAATCAATTAGCGGAAAAATAGATTATTATGGCATGCCACTATGAAACAAGAGGGAGAAGTTTGACCCTAAGCACTTTATTCATGATGCCAAAATATCACAAAAATTGAAAAAGATATGAATATGAGTTCTTCGTGAATGATGTCATCAGAAATTGTGATGAAACTCAAGTGATGATGAGGAAGGCTACATACAACAAAATAATTATGGTAGAGGCTTGGAGGAGAAAGAATATTCCATTATATGTAGAGGCTTTTCATGAAATCCAAGATCCTATGGAAAGGGTTGAACAATTTATCTTACATGAAGAAGAATTGACTAAAGATGTACCCCTCATAGCTTTTGAAAGAAAAAGAGATATTTCTTCAAGGAGACAAGCTGAGAATGTAGTACCTTTAAGTCATTTATCACCACAGATTACTCCAGATGTGAGGTTCTCAATTGATACTCCTATTATAATCAAAGATGACATTGGGGAAGAGAATGAGGTTACACAAATCACCTTTCCCACTATTCCCTATTATGAAGTACCACCAGAGAGGAATGTGATCACATTTGAAGCTTGTAATGAGTTTTTTGACGTTGTGAGACATCGGGCTAGCCAGGAGTTCATTGAGGATGATGCATTTGTTCAAACCCCTGAGTTTAAAGCCTTCATTTATGAGTAAAAAGGTAAAATGATAAGAGAAAAGCTAAAGAAAATAAACCCTGAGCGAGAAGTGGATGCCTTGAAAGAACTCTAGTGTGAGGTTGATAAAGAAATGAATAATCTCACTCATGAAAGAGGAAGAGCATTACTAAAAAAATATGGGGTCATGCTTCTTCCAGGGTAGGACATCAGCTCAACCATTATGTTTGATAGTTTCCTAGAAAGAGAAAATAAGGCCTTACAATTGAAAAATGAGTCTAGTGATAAGATATACACTAGATCAAGATATAATCCTGATAACACTAGTTTGTAGATTTGGGCCCTTTACCCTCCTAGAAAGAGGCCTTACCTTATCAATAATCATGATCAAACATTTGGTCACCTCCTAGTGCGAAGAGTAGGGAATACATACCCTATTGAGACTACTGATCTAAATGTGAATGTGGCCAAGTTTACAAAGGATCAAATTCAGAAGCTAGTCAGAGATAACAAGGGGTTGATTGATGAGAATGAGAGGTTGAAGCAAGATGTGATCAACTACAAAGATAAATTACCTTTGTCCTCAAGACTCTACTCACCATTGATTGAATGTGAAAGGAAAGTGCTTGAGGAAATGTCTGAGACTATCTATTGGAAGAACAAATATGAAGTGATTCAAAAGGGGCAAGGGGAATTGAAGAAAACATTTAAAACTACTATATTTGAAATGACATCAAAACTTTTGTGTAAAAGGTTTGATGATATGATTAGACTTGCTAACAAAGTCTTGGTTATCCATGACAAAAAATATGTATTTTTACATGAACATAATAGGTTATGTGGCAAAATGGAGGTGGAACTACAGATAAAGCTGAAGAAAGGTGATAACAAAAGTGAACTTCAAGAATATAAAAAAATTATGAACACACATGACAACTTCCATAACATACTGACACAAGAATTGAGTTAATTTAATTAGTCATTAAGTATGGCTCTACCAAATTTCTTCTAGGAAACATACTTAAAAGACTAGGATGTATGGAAGGACAAGATAGCTCAGTATTTGTCGATGGCCCTTGATGAAATTAATGATGAAGATAAGTGCTCGAAAAAACACATGTATAATTGGGATGAATCTTTGAACTTGAATATGCAATGAAAGATATCATAAACAATGTAGACACTTATGCAAAGATAGGATACATTGAGCATGTGTCAAAAATCAATTTATTCATTGCACGAGTCAAGTGAGGAGTGATGGGGTATCAAATTTTGGTAGTTGTGGGTGAATTATCATGGAGCATGAGCCTTGAACAAGTCTTAGATAATCACAAGCACCTGCTGGAGACTAATAGATCATGGTGCATCCATCGAAAAAATATTATAGTTTTATGTTTATGTTAATCAATTTTTTAGCTATCAAATGATGTAACTTTTTATGAACATGCATGTAGCTTGTTGCTTCCCATATAAAAATGGAAACTAAGGATGAATCATTACCATCGTCATCATTAGTAATATATAGGTGCATTCACTAGTATATCATATTCCATCCATCCATTTCCATATTTCAAAAACTTTTGTTATTGATGTATATCTTTTGAAGCAATGTAATGGAGAAGAAAGTTCATAATCAATGATATATTTCAAGCGTTCAACTATTGTGTTGATATTCATTCTTATATGTTGTTGTGTTATCTCCAAAGTGGTTCTCTTAAGTTGTTCAAATTTATACAATTTTTCAGGACACATTTTTTATTGGTGTGTGATTGTCTTGATTGGGTTCTGGCTAGGGTGAATTAAATTCCTTTTAGATAATTCATTTTAATTAGTTCTTGCAAAGGATTAAAATCCTTTTAAGTTAGTCATTCTGATTAGTTTCCCTCAATTTAAGAATTAAAAATCATTTCATGATATCACAATAATTTGGGAGAACAACACTGAGATTCATAAAGAAGAGTACAAGAGCTAACAAACCTACACATTTGTACAAGATGCAAACATCTTAAGTGACCAACAAGTTAGAGTTAAGTTGAGAAGTAGATTCACTTATCCTACTTATCTGTCTAGATCATCATCATCAACATTTTGACTCCATTCGCCCAATAGAAATAGGCACTAGTCATAATTAGAACATTTTATATAAACTTTACTCATACAATTGATTCTTAAAACATCTACAATAGGAACTAGTCATTAGCCTTGCATCTACTTCACACGCACGTGCCATTGTGAGTAGATTTCCAAAATTAGAGACCATATTTAAACCTTGAAATCTGCCTTGTCATTTAGGTACACCCACCTAGGTTTAGCAGAGCCTAAAGAGTAGGGCGTTATCAATTATATTCACCTCATTCGTTAGCCAAAATTGTACTAAGAGATTGGCACCCTCTCAAGGTTCAAAACCTAGGTTTTTGTGACCTAACACATAGAGCATTGAAATTGAATACCAAATCATAAGATAAGATCTTGAATAGTGGAGGAATGTTGAGCATTCTCCCAGACAAACATCAATGCAAATTCATGAACCAAAAACATTTGAGCAACTTGTGGAGACTAGAACTTCCTTTTAGCAATACATACATTATCAGGAACATCAAGAGAGAGCATGAGACTGACTATAGATAATCTATCCAACATTAGTCATGCTTCTAATCCTCATATTAATATATTATCATGACAACAAATCTTTTTTTATTAATAATGCATTATATGAACATCAACAATAATACTTCCTTGACAAGGTATGACATCCAACCATGAACTTCTTCAAATCTTCTCTTCTTTGATAATGCATGACATCCAATCATGAACTTTTTCAACTCTTCTCTTCTTTGATAAGGCATGACATAAAACCATGAACTTCTTCAATTATTTTATTTTTCTTTGATAAGGCATGACATCCAACCATGAAGTTATTTATCTCTTCTCTTCTTTAATAAGGCATGAGATCCAACCATGAACTTCTTTAGCTCTTTTCTTATTTTTGATAATACATAACATCAAACCATGAACTTCTTCAACTCTTCTCTTCTTTGATATGGCATGACATCTAATCAATGCTAGTCCAAACTAAATATAACAAGGGCAACCAATTCCAAGGACTAACATCAATTACATTGACAACAACTACCAACAATCTACATTAATGACAATCATATCTATTGATATCAATTTATATCAATGAAAATGAAACAACCATTAGTGTTGACATCAATGAAAACAAATATCAACAATGTTCATCAATGACAACCATCAGTGTTGACATCAATGGAAGCACAACCATTAGTGTTGACATCAATGACAACCATTAGTGTTGAAATCAGACAACAACACAACCATTACTGTTGACATCAATGAAAAAAATTTCCAACACACTTGACCTATGCTAGCTTGTTCTCTGATTCCTTGCCTATCTTTAGGTGGATCCTTAACAAATTTTACCTTCTTCTTAGTGAGCCATATTTGTTTTCTTACAACTACCATGATTCTGGCATTTAATTCTTTGATTTATTTACTATTCCAATCAATTGGTGCTATAGGTTGTGTTTTTATATTGTTGAAATAGATAGGATCAATCATGTTAGAACCATCATCCTCAACCCCTTTGATATTCCATCCCAATTTGAAGTTGAAAATCTGGCCTAAATTTAATCTCATCCAATCTCTCTTCCTCACTTCATAATCATCGACACAATCAACCCAATAATCTTCCAAGTGTGGAACATGATAAAAAATAGGACTGAGGTGAAGGTTATTCCATACATAAAAATTTCTATCAAACGAAAATCTCCTTTCATAAGTGGAGATAGTATATTTCACAATATCCTTCTCTATATTGAGGGCATTGGATTGAGACTGAGGGCATTGGATTGAGACTTACACTGATAATATCCCAGACCAATAGGACAAGGAATGCCAAACTTCTTCCTTTTTGCAATTTTTTTTTTGACTTCTATAACTTTTCAACATACTTCAATCAAGAATTTGTCTTTGACATATCGGGGAATTTTGTAGGGTATCCCATCAAATCCTTCAACCCTTATGTATGTAAACTTATGAAACTGAATAAGGAGGTTGTCATATTTGGTGACTAGTTAGAAAGATTTAGGAGCAAATCTTTGGGAGAAACCCTCTGACCTAAATCACCTTAGAGCTCCCTAACCAATCTAATAGTAAAGACATCATTTACTTGCCTAAAATTTGTATAGCTCTTCTTGAGATGCAAATCAGTATAGCAATCATAAATCTAAATCTACTCATGATAATCCTCCAGGGGATTGAATCCTATCCATGGTCTTGTACATGCCAGTTCATAAAAAAGATATGAAGACATGCAAATATGTATATAACCTATAAAATTGTATATCATATCATGCAACTAATCACTAATTATAGTATCCCAATCCAAGTACTACCTTTTACTATAAATGATTTGGACGAAAAAGTACATCCATTCCACAAAATATTAGGCATTCTCACTCCCTCTTACTCTATGCACGAGGACAATGATGTCCAAAATTTCATCTAAGAAGTGTGGCTTATGCATGTTTTTGGGAAATTGAGACTTCCCTTTCCTTAGAGTTTCAGATCATTCCTTTGCAATTGTGTTCTTGAAATATCCCTTTCGCTCATAAAATCAACATTGTGATAAGGTGAAATTGAATTCTATGAAAAACCCCCCCTTAGGAAGCTTGAAGCAACCACTAATGGTGTCTTTTTCAAGGGTTATCATTAAATTATTATCACTAGTCTTAATTTCTTGAGTTTTAGGGTTATAGAAGTTTATACACTCTAGAACCAAGTCTGTACACTACACTGCTACTAGAAAACTGACCACTTCCAACAAACCACTTTCAACTAGCCTCTGAGTAATGGGGGTGGTAGGAATCTTGAAAATGTTTGTGGTTCCTTGTAATGTATCTGAGTTTCATTGGTTATTTGAAATATATGGTTTCCTATTTCATACATTAGGGTTCACCCAAGGGCTAAAACCCTCTTTAAACCCTAACAATGTTAAAGCCTTAGTCATTTATTATGTTTTATGTCCTAGGTCTGAAATAAATCTAACTCTTAAGTCTTATGTTGACCTAGTGAGTGGCCCCAAATTAAGCTATATATTTGATCACATGCTTAAAAATCCTTTAAGTGAATCATGTATCATTCCCACTTGACATATGCTCATTATTCATTGGTCCCCACTACCTTGCCCTAAATAAAATATTCATAGGAAATTGAGTGTGGGAAAGTAGGAAGGCACCAAGTGTCCAACTTATATGGTAGACCCTGTAGGATTTCTAACAATATTGGTGGTGGTCCCATAATCTAAATGTTCTTATGGTGCCATGTGGCACCATCCTAGCCATTCCCCACCATTTTGTAGGGCATATCTTTGAAGACCTTCGTTGGATGTGAGAGCACGAGATGATGTCAAGTGGTGAGATATTGACTGTCAAATAAAAGATAAGTAAAAGCTTAAATATTTTTCTAAGGTTACATAAGGAAGGATAAAGGGCATGTATTTAAATACATGTGGTATTTTTCTAGCATGACAAGTATAGATGATATATTCCTAGTCATCTAAGTTGTAGAAGAAAAAAATGTGTTAAAATTTTCCTAAGTGTGGGTGAATACATGGGAGGTTAAACAGTGCACATGTTGTACATGTGGCAACATCTGGTGGATCTCTCTGTAATTTCTTAGCCTTCGATTTTCTTCTCAGTGCATGGATGCAGGGGTGTGGGGGATGGCCATGTCATCTCTTTTGATGTCCCCAAGAGCAGTGGGACCTAGGATTGACATAGGATAGGTTTTTCCATGTGGTGAAATCTTATTGGTTTAGTATGGAGGTAAATGATGGTCAAGTTTTTCAAAATTGGTTGACTCTATCTAAGTTGTCCAAAGGTCCAAATCATCTCAAGATCAATGGATCAAATTCAAAATTGAAGAAATGGGTATATGCATCCATTTTGGTTTGCATGAGTGAATAGTAATGGTGGAAAAGATACTAGAAAGCCTAAATTTAATGCAATTATCCATAAAAGAAAAATCCAAAGCTCATTTCAAATTTACCTAAATATTTTGAGGTTATTGGAGATCATTTTCCATGAAGAATGAGGTTTCTACAATGATAAATAGGGTTTGTGCTACCAAAACACCTATAAGTTAAAATTCACCTTTTCTCTACTCAGTTACATGTAAAATATTATGCTTTTGCTAGTTGTGTTGTATTGGTATTCTAGGGCTGTTTTGTACTTTAAAATTTATTGGTCTACATTTTGTATTCACTTTAGTCATAATTTACCCTAGATTCCTCTACACTCAAATTAAAACCCTAGTCTCACAGTAGGAAACCCTAGTTTGCATAATTACTTCTAATTTGTCACCCCCCAAAGCTTAATCATTTGGTTCCACCTCAAACAAGAAGATAGACCTTCATTAAGACTTATTATCCCAACTACCTAGTTTGACAAATGACAAGAACATAGGCAAGTTGTTATTGCAAGGCCTGAAGGTAAAGAAGGGAATAATAAATAAATACTATGAAATTAGGGATGCTGAAATCAAGACTTTTGGGTGGAAATTGTTTAAGTATTGGTATGGAAAAATAAATGTTACAGTTCCAAGTTGCAATTGTCAGAACTTGGACCTAGGACAGTTATCAATTCCCAATGTGTATCTAGATGTAGACCTAGTGAAATCCATTGCTACAAACTATGACCCAAACATTAGGGTGAGGACATGTGTCGTGGTTGAAATGGTGAAATTGACCAAATAAGCTATCATTGGATTTTTCAACCTTAACTGTAATGCAAATAAATAGATTAACCTTGAGGCACTAAGAAAAGAGTATGAAACCAAAAAAATTACTTACAACATGACATTATTTCCAATGTTCTAGGTGAAGGGAAAGGGTAGAAGTATAGTCAATCTCACACCTAAAGAAAATGAGCCTTTCAAAATTGATTGTTTTGAATTCTACTTTGTCAGAAATTATTTCACTCTATGTCAGGTGCTAGGGCTAAATTACCCTCCATAGAGAATGCCTATAGCCCTCATGTTCATAGAAACAAATATGCAAGACAAGTTAGTTAATGTGGAATATGACTTTGCTAACTATATGTCAGATGCCATTCACAAGGCATTAGTAGTCATTAAGGAAGGAGAGGGTGGTGTGTATTTTTGGTGGTATTATTTGTTTTGCAACATTTTCTTGGCATATGGATCTAAAGAGTTGGGCCCAGGTTTACAAATTACAATGAAAGGTGAGAGTGGAGAATGTCTCCTTGTCCAAATGTGGACCCATTTATTGGACAGGAACTGCACAACATCAAGTTTTGTAGCACTCACAAACTTCTTCTTAGCCAAATTGAAAAGCTATTTCAAAGGGGATGTACCAAGAATCCCCAAGGAGCTACATGATTTCTTAAGGACTAAAGAAAGGAGGCTTGATTTGGGTATTGACCATAATTGGGGTGATGTCATTATGCATCTTGGTTGCACCATCCTAAAGGTTTATGGGACCAATGTGTCCCCACATGTTCTTCCAAGGTTTGTACCACTCATAATAGGTTTTCTTGAGGTTATGTGGCAGTTGGGAAGGGTTGAGAACACTAACTTAGAAAATTAGAAGAAGGGACCTCTTTTCCCTCAACATATAGTGTTTTATAATTTTGTTATGGCCAAGGAAGGGTGGAATAATATTATTGACATGCTTACCCCCTAAAGATGAAGAATTGTAGGGCTAGAAACCATGATCTTGAAGGTTTAATTACTGCTTTGAGATTGAGAATAAAAAGAGCTAGATTTTAGCATGTGATAGATTATCTAGAGGATATCATCAAAAATGAATTTAATTTAAGTAAAGTTTAGGATAGAAAAATAAAGTGGCTTTATTTTGAGAATTTGGAGAAAGAAAATCATCAAAAGGATCCTACCTTCAAAGAGACCTATACTGATATTGATGACCAAATTCTCAGAATTGAGGTAGTTTTCTAGAACTTTGACAAGGTGGTCGGCCAACTCAAAGAGAAACGAGAAGATCAAGATAAGGATAAAGCCCTTATTAATGAGGAAAGACCCACATACTAGCCACCAAAGAAGTATTATGTCTCACAAGAAGACAAAAGGGGATATTTATGAAATAGAAAACAAAGTCTACTCCTACTCAATCTACGGAGCCTAGAGCCTCATCCCCTATGCCTCAAGTGTCACAATCACCCCCACAAGATATTGATCTTGATTCACCACCAAGGGAATCCTCTTCAAAAATGAGGATATTTGAAGCTACAAGCCTTGTGGATTACCTTTAGAATTTGATGATGAGGTGATTGTAACCTTAGATGAAATTCAACAAAAAATTCCATCTCTACCAAGGGAAGATGAGTTGCTAGCCCCTAAAAATAGAATTACAAAAGAAGATATGACTAGTATTGACAATGTTGATGATGTAAGGGATAAATCCTATAGATATTTTATGAATGATGAAACATTTGTTAAAAGTAATGTTGTTAAATAATATGTCTAGAGAACTCACAGGGATGAGTATGAAAGATGATTGAGGGAAAAAATGAGATTTTTCAAAACAACCTAGAGATGTTAGATTAACAAGGATAGTCACAAAGATGAAGGAAATGACCCCTAAAGAAGGGATGAAGCTAGTACGAGAAAGTAACATACTCTTGTTGATAGAATGGGATATGGATTCTTTCATTGCATTTGATACTGTGAGAAAACAAGACTCACAAGTTTTTGCTACAGATGAATAGGCCTTGTGTGCACTGCAAGGATCAACATTTAGTCCAAAGTGGGACACTCTTACAATTGGGGATTTATCCTCTAACACTAATAATCCAATAGTAGTAGATCCTACTAGAGAATTAAGGGGAGGTCTTATTATCAAAAACAGTCTCTGATACCTCAGCAGTGGAAGCAACCACATTGGTTTTCAATGTTGCAAATTTTACAAAAGCGATTGTTGAGTCACTATAAGAAAAATATGATGCAAAGACAAAGAAATATAATGATTTATTAATTGAATATAATAAGGATAAGAAAAGGCTTGTGGAATTGGAGTTGATGGTATAAATGTTGCAAAATTAGTAGTAACAAGTGCAACCAGTGCAACCTATTATTCCATCCTCTTCTTCTCCACCACATACTCTAGTGCAATAAACATAAATGGTTGTGTATGAAGAAATACCATTAGAAAAACTCATTCCTACTACCCCACCAACAAGAGAAAGAGTTAGTAGAAATGATTTAATCAAGTAGCTAGAAGCATATGGGGAAGGAAATAATAAGGGTGAATAGTGTTCATTCCAATTATTCTTTAATGTTCAATGTAATTGGGATGTTTGAGAGGGACAAATCAGAGGTAGTCCCATTAATGCAGTTGTGGGTGCCTAGGCTTAATTAATTAGCTAGTTTGATTAAAGGTTCAAGTCATGAATTCAATAAGCGAGCATAGATAGCCCCTACATATAAAATGGTAAAATGGATTCTTGATTATAATGGTATGGAAGATCCTATGGAGAAAAGGGTAAGAGAGTTGCTCCAAGAATTTGATGAGAGTGATCCTGGCCTTCCGCCAAATATTATAGATAGTAATGGAGTTGTGAAAATATATGAACAATGGAGATCATAGATGGATAGTGTTATTGCTACACATGCCCCTTTTGTATGTGAGGGTGGTTATGTTAACATTGATTTGTTGAAAAATAGCATGGACAAATTGTCATCCACCAGTAAGTTTTTAGAAGATTTTGATAAGGAAGCCAAATAGGTAGTAAAAAGGTATGGCTCATATAGAAACAAATTAGATGAATTAATGGAATTTAATTGGCCATCAGAGGAGGATTATGATGCTTTGGATAAGAAGTATAATGATATTCCTGACTTGTAGAGATTTCTCCTAGTGATTTCGACACATTTTTATCTTTTATGCACATTCAACAACTTCTAATAGTTTCAACAACATCAACAAAGAGATGTTTTGTCTTTTGTACATTATGGTTTTGTCCTCACTTTCCAACTCATCATTCCTAGTTCTACACCAAAAATGGATGAATAAAGTAGATGCAAAGTACCAACCATCGACAT
This sequence comes from Sequoiadendron giganteum, assembly GCA_007115665.2. Classification (NCBI taxonomy): domain Eukaryota; kingdom Viridiplantae; phylum Streptophyta; class Pinopsida; order Cupressales; family Cupressaceae; genus Sequoiadendron; species Sequoiadendron giganteum. The sequence continues at coordinate 552,865,866 of CM021102.1, forward strand.
GAGATATTTTGGGAAAGGACAAATATTGTTACAAGAAAATATAACTATATTTGTCCTAAGAATATTTCATCCACGAGCAATTAAGCCCACTTTTTGAATGTAATGTTGTATGTTAAATGAAAAATGTGACATGTATACTTGGCCCAAAGATTGTTGCTCCCTTATTTTATAAAAGGGAATTCAAGGCCATTTGCATAGATCTTTTGGTTAATTTTGTAATGGAAATGCAGAGAATAGAGTTTATATCTGGTTCTATGTTTTGAGTCTAAGTCTTTTTTGTAAATTGTTTATGTTGTATAATAGTACTAGCATTTGATGAATACAAAAGGCATAATTATGAAGCCAGTTGTCTCCCATTGTACACTTTACACATGTTATGAATGAAATGAATCAAAGATCATTTTATTTGTCTCCATGATCTTTCTTGTGGATGTAGATTTTTGTTTATGCTCTCATTCAAAGAATGGGTTAAATACCTTAATAAAAGTATAGATTTTTGTGAATGTATGTAGGTATCTATAAGAAGAATTGGTTAAGAGTTTTGAGTTTTGAGTTTAATAATATAATGCATTATTAAAAGCCTTTGTGATGTTTGGGTAAAAATGTTTTCTAGAATTGAAACTACATTGATTTTGACTCCTCCCTAGGGTAAGGCATTGATCTTTTGCCTTTGTGTCTAAGTTACAACTCCAAGATCAATCACACTAAAATACTTCCAATCTTTAATTTTTTTTTAATATGTTTGTTGAATTGAAGTCTTACCTTGTTCTATTTCTTTACAATGTTGAATTCTTGAAGAATAATGCCATATCTCTTCATTTTTCATAATCATCAAGAAAATATACATAGAACACATCTACTAGTTATAGTATTTGTGATAATTGGTATAGGATATTAGTAAATACTATTTGGGATCACCCTCCTGAGTTCTATAGAGCCTAAAGTATAGAGGGAAAGTTGTTTTAACTTTCACCTATTCGTTGGCCAATCCCTCCAAGTAGCTAACCATTGGAAATGGAAAAATTCATAGGCTACTTGTGAGATCTGATTGGGATTTAAAAACAACCAATAGATTGGTGACTCTATTGGGGAACAATCTTGCATAATTCTCTAGTTTGAGATCTTTTATAGTTAGAGTCATGGAATGTTAAAGTCTTATATTTAGTTGAATGTAAATTTTTATAACTGTCTCATCATTTGTCGAGTTCCAAGTCTATGGTCCAAAGTTGTAGATATTATATCCATATTGGTGTGAATTAAAGAACATCAAAAATATTATTATTTCTTATTTAAAAAATTAAAGATAGACAATTTTTTAAATCATTCAAAATTATAAATAATAAAAATATTAATTATTTGTTACTTGAATATTTCAAACAATTATTTAAAATAGTTTAAAATTTGTAAAAACAAAATATTAAATGAAGTTGATTGTTATTTAAAGCACGTAAAGTTATAACTTATAAAAATCCTTCAAAAACGGATGTACACTACAAATTATATCTCAAAAACTCAAATTATTTAGGGTCTCCCTTTTTTTATGACGGTTTTGTGTTGTTCCTGAGTCCCATAGGCTGTTGTGAAAATCTTTCCTTTCATTTCAATTATTTGGGGCACAGAAAGTAATCATGCACTTTTCTTGGCAAAACAAAAATAGACGTTTGTTAATATGCAAAAGAAAATATGGCTTTTGTTGATGTGCGATTGGGCCCTAGTTCTATGTAATACGGAATATTCAGATATTCTTTTTGTGCGGATCCTTTTTTAAACTGCAATTTTTTCTTTAAAAAAAAAAAGCTTGTGCAGGGGGAAAATTTAATTATTAAAAAACAAAGAGTCAAAAGCTAACACATTAATAACACCTGGAGCAGTGCACACCACAAAAATCATCCAACCCAGAAATGATCATTCCAGAACATTCTAGAAACCCTCACTCCAGAACGCTGAAAAAACAGTGCCTGAAGTAAACCAAACAATAATGAAAATCACTAGACCTAGGAAAAAAGTATCTCTGCATTTGCAATTTCTCAAAAATTGATCAAATATTCTCATATATTTTCATATTCCCATAATTTGGGTGGAAACTTTGAGTCTCTTATATCAATGCAAGGATAATTTTAATAAATAAAAGAAAGAAGTGATAAGTTGAAGAACAATGAGAGGAACTAGAGGATGTTACAAACATGGTTATCGTTGTACCAAAATATTGACCTATTAATGCCCAATACAACCACCAAAGTTAATGAATGCATGGGAGTTAGTTAAGCCATGTCATGAACCTGATTGCTACGTTGTATAGAAAAAGGATACAAAGGGTGCACACCTTGCAACAACCCCCTAGCACAAGCGAGGGGTTTGAGTTGTGACTCAGGCTCTAATAACAATTGTTGTAAAGATTGTTACTGTTGCACCAAAAGATTGACTTGATAATGCTCGATACAACCACCAAAGTTAATGAATCCATGAGAGTTGGTTAAGCCATGTCTTTATCTTGAGTTCTATGTTGAACAATGCAAGGAGACCAAGGGTGCACACCTTGCAACATAAAACATATGAAGAAGCATCCTAAAAAAAACCTAAAAAGAGAGTTGCCTCGAAACAACAATTCATCCTAGAAATAGGATACTGTAGACACTAGTAAGTTTATCTCTCCTCCTCCATTAGGATCTAGACATTCCCTTGCTAGTAGTGATGATAATCTACATGAATCATATGAGTTTGGTATGCCTAGTACAAATCAAGTAAATTCAATCTTAATAGAGCTTGTTGAAGGAGAGAAAGCCCATTTGGATCTTTTAGGTAATAAGTAATTACAAAAATAAAAAATTTGGGAGTCTAATTTTGATGCCAAGTTGGCATCCAGGAGGTTAAATATTAGAGTACTAGGCACACCTAATCCCTCTAATTATGATATGCTTGGTAATCATGTTAATAAATCACCTACTCCTTCTTTCCATATGGATGTTTCAAATCTTTTGGATAGTGCTCTCAAGAATTCTAATTCAGATATTACATTTCCAAATGAAGAGGAGTTAATAAATGAAATTAATGAATTACAAATATAAACTCAAAGAGTTAAGGAATTGGGAATAAAAAAGGCTAAGGAAAGAGAAGAAAATATAAAAAAATGTTATGTATGAGAGGGATATGTTGAAAAGAAAGCTTGGGCGAATGAAATTGTTGAATCAAGAGGAGCCTGAACCTATCCCTACCACATCCATTGTCTCTATGATTACCCAAATGCTTAATAGTAATATTGTAAGTGTCCCATTAAATAATACCCATACTATTACCTAGACTAGTTCAACTATCACTACCTCTGTTGCAGTGACTTCTACCTCTAGTGCCCTTACTCAACCTGTTGACAAAGGGAAGAAACATTTATAGGGAATAACTATAAATTAAATTGGATCATCTCAAAAAATTCCTACATCGGAGGGATCCAACTCATTAGAGATTAAACTAAAGAAGGAAAATTAAAAATTGCAAAAGGAGCTAGAAAGGATAGAGATATTGGCTGCAAATGTTGAGTTTCAAAGGAAGATTGAATTTTTGAAATCTTCTATTCCTGTTGTAGCCTATGGTTCCTAGAATCCATCACTTTACTTAACCCAACCTACACAAACAATTTAAATTAATACTTCATCCCATATAATTCAATCTATCCCTTGCTCCCAACCCCAAAATATGAATAAAATTGAGCAACCTCAAGGAAACATACATACTCAGTTTAGGGGTAACAATACAAGTCAACAAGGTAATTAGAATGTAGGAGAAAGTGATAATGATGGACAACATAAAAACCAAGGAAATTAGTTTAACAGGAGCTAAAAATAAAAAGGTATAGGAAATTTTGTTTTAATGGGATTCCTAGTTGTCCTAACCCTATCCTAAATGACATCATAAATGTATTAAATAATATTACTAGAAATAATACAATTTCTAGTGAAGATCACCTAAGATATTTTCTGAATTTATTGGATTATTATGAAGTAGAAGAGGAGGATTTTTTTATGAAATTATTCATGCACTCATTAGTTGAGGATGCTAGATACTGGTATAGAGGTTTACCAAAGGCTAGAATTGGATCTTGGGAGGATTTTAAAATCATTTTTAGAGAACAATATGGTGACAAAACAGACCCAAGATTCATGTTACATGAATTCAATAATATTTATAATGGGTAGAATGAGATGGTTTTAGAATTTAACACAAGGTTCCAAAATACTATGTTCAGGATACCAACTTACTTGAGACCAAATGAGAAAGTATGTTTGGTCTTATATTGTAATTATTTTGATTCTAAGATGGGGTATCACATCAAAGGTAAAAATCCTCAATCTTTGAGGGATTCTTATAGTTTTTCTCTTCATATTGAGAGTAATAGAAGGGACTTAGGGAATTAGGAAGAAGAGAATATGTAAAAATTTAGAAAAACCCTAAAGGCCATCAAAATGAAAAGGAAACAACACAAGAAGATAAGATAAACAAGATGATGAATACCTTGAAGGACTTGAATTATAAGATGTCTAAATAGGAAAAGGGTTTAGAAAATGATAAGAAAATTTTCCAAAGGAATGAGTGGCTACCAATATTGCATGATCAACCATACAATACCAATTGGCATAATGGTAAGCCTATTTTTAACAATAAAAAAAACTTACAAAAAAAATAAACTCTAGATCCCTTAAAGAAGAATTATGCAAATTTTATAGATGATACTCCATGATGTGTAGCATTCCAACTACCCCATTCACCACTCCAATGTGTAGTAGCACAATATTTAGAAGAAGATCATAATGCATGTGGTGAATATGATTTTCCTCATGACCAATATGGAAAAATAAATATGCTCTTTGCTGATGGAGAATGCTCCTATGATGAAGAGACAACTAAAATTGATGTTGAAAATCAAAGACACATAGTAAATACATATAAAAAATAAGTATTTTCTTAGGAAGAAGATGAAGAGACTTATTTTGTGAATTCTCTTGAGACAAAAGAGACTGATGTGAATTTGAGAAGAACATCGGATGAGGAAATCAATGAATTAACTACTACTGTTCTTTCTTAATTTAAAAGCAACTACCATTTGAGAAATAGGACTATAAACAATGATCAAGCTAAAGTTGGAAATTTATTTATTAAGGAGAAAAATTAAGATAAAAATGAGATTCAAACAAGTAAGAAGAAGGAAGAGCCTAAAGTAAAAAAAAAAAATTATGGGGAAAGAAATCTAGTGGAATACATATTGAGGAACTAGTAGTTTCCTTGCCAGCTTAGTCCAAGCCTCAAAAGCTAAAGAAAGATGAAGAAAAGAAAAGGACTAAAATTAAAGAGGAACATTTTATCTAAATAAAGGTCAAATTGAAAATAACCTTGTAGTGGCATATGATGTACCCAAGTACACCCTAGTTGACATGTTCCAATTTTTATCACAAGTAAAAGTGTCAGTCCCACTTCTTGAGATGATGAGGATTGAGGAGCACAAAAAAAGCACTAGCTTTTATTAATGATGTTGATACAACTTGTAATTGAAAAGGGTGGATACTCAACCTGAAGTGAGAAAATAAAAGAAAAAACAAGAAGAGACTGAGGGAAACAACAATGATGAGCCTCAAGTGTTTTTTGGTGCCACTTATAACATGTAAATATCAAGTGGAACCTTTCTATATTACTTTGATTATTCATGAAGAAGTGTTAAAAAATTATATGATTGATTCAAGGCATCTTCCAATAGCATGCCAGTTAAAATAATGCAAGCATTAGGGTTGAAGATTACCGAGGCTTATGGAAAATGTTATGCAATGGATTCTAGAGAGGTTCTTGTCATAGGAATAATAAAAGAAGTACCTTATAAACTAACATTGTATCCTGATAAATAATTTATGATGAGTATAACTGTGGTAGATATTCCCTCCAATTATGGGATGTTATCAAGAAAATGGTCTACTGCCATTGGAGGAAATATGTAGTTGGATATGTCCTTTTCCACTATTCCTATTGATGAAAAATATGTCAAACTCTCTAGAGAGACAAGGTCTTAACACATGATTGAGGATATGGAACTTGAAGAACATATCCACTTTGTTGATGTAGCTATTGAAAACTTCTGAGTTGAGGAATTTCATGAAGAAGAAGAATAGATATCTGCACCTATGGAAAAAGAAATAGTAAAATAAGATGATAATGAAGAATTATGGACAATGTATTTTGATGGGGCTTGTTCCAAGGAGGGTTCTGGTGTAGGAGTCATTTTTATTTCACCTAGTGGGGAAATTTTCAAATTTTCATTTTCATTATTGTTTGATTGCACAAACAATGTTAGTCAGTACAAATTTTTACTACTGGGATTGAGATTAGTATACAACACATGGAATTAAAAAGATAAGAGTCCTAGCTGACTCAAAATCAATTATATCATAGGTTGGGTCAAGATTTGTATCAAAAAATAAAAGAAAAATAATACTGGAATGTTGTTTGGGATTCAATAGAAGTGTTCGATGCTTTTGGAATTAACTGGCCGGAAAGAAGAAAGAATGCTATGGTAGATTTATTAGAAAGCATAGCATTAAGACTTGATGGTATAACTTTTTTTGGTATCTCAAAGGTTGAGGTACAAACAAGTCCTTTTGTCCATGACAACATTCAGAATCAAGGCAGGTGTTCAATGATGATGAAGAAACTTATTACATTGTATAGATCAATATGAAAGTCAAGAGATAGACTTTGGAGCTTTTGTGGAGGTCATTGATGGAAAAGAAACAGTATTTGGAAATGAAATAATCCAACTCAGGACTAAAAAAATCCCTAAGGGTCTTGTTGCTTTGGAAAGGATTTTTGATGGTCTTGATAAAAGTGCTATTAAGAAAAATTCAACACATGAAGATGACCTAGAAGAAGTAAATTTGAGGACTGAAAATGCTCCAAAGAAAGTTAATGTGGGGAAGAAAATGAAACCCTAGATCAAAGAAATGCTAATTTCTTTATTGAGAAAACATAGGCATGTATTTGCCTAGTTTTATGATGACTTGAAGGTATATAAAGAAGAGGTTTTTAGCATGTGATACCTCTCAAGCCAGATGCAAAGCCCTTCAAGAAGAAAAAAATACCAATAAACCCAACATTGGCACCCAAAATATAGGAAGAACAAATAAAGTTAAGAGATGGTGGAATCATAAATCCCATTAGTCATTCCACTTGGGTGTCCAATCTTGTACCTATCAAAAAGAATAATAGTGATATTAGACTATGTGTAGATTTAAGAAACCTCGACATATCATCATTAAAATACAATAACCCATTACCAAACATGGAGGCAATGCTACAAAAGGTCATTGGTTGTTAGTTAATGTCTATGATTGATGGGTTTTTTAACATGCCAATAGTTCATTGCAATAAATTTCATAAGTTTTACAATGCAAGTAAATAATAACTATGTAAGAAGCCATTGCAATAAATAATTTTCTTTTCTTTATTGAAAATATATGAACAAAGATGCTATACAACATATACTAAGTATTTCCATTCCATTACAATACTTCTCAAAGTACATTATTCCAAGAAAATACAAACTACATACATAGCTCCAACGAGCTTAATGACATAAGATATATATGGTCCAGGAATCTGCCTTTCAAAACCTTGGTCTTATGTCACCTCCTAAGGAGGAGAAGCATCACTCAAGATATTTTCCGCCAACCATAGACTCATATGCGGTCCCCCACACATCTATCAATGATAGATGACCCTTCCCTTCAATGAAGGTATTGGCTGGGTAACCCCATATGACATACCACTCAAATCTTAGTGGTGTATCAGAAATCCCCACTACTTTGGCCAAAGTATTCTCACTCAGTACTTTGAGTGATGGTCTACCATTCACCTACACTATGGAAAGATCATTTTGACTTAAGGATAGTATATATATTCTTAGGTAATCCCTCTCCATGAGAAAGCTACTCCCTCAGATAACCTAACTTTCAATCACAACCTAAGGTAACACAACTTAGTAAGTAAGTACAAGTTCCCTCCCTTCAGTGGATATCATTCCCAAGAGAATCCTACTAACCATCTAGCATAATTCAATATCTAGTAATGAGAATACCCTAAGTTTGACTTATGTTATACCATATTTAGTATAATAACAATACCTATGATAAACATATTCCCTTTCCCTTGATTAAATATGTCTATTATAATAATACCCAAGAAAAATAGTCTCTCCTATCATGGATTTTTTACAAACAGTATGCAAACAACATTTAAATTATACTATCCTTTCAAAGTAAACATGATTTCAATGTACTAACATGACTAACTCAAACAATCAAGTCATAGAGTAATCAAAATAAGAATATAGAGAAGAATATCCTCATGCATGTTATATAGATTTCTAAATTTATTTTTTGCAGTCACAACACCCTTAGAACAACAAATCTTTCTATCAAGACTCACAAACTCTTATATCACAAGTTGGTATTTACTTCCTCTCAATAGATAAATAGAATTCTCTCAAATCTCTCACTAACTTGGATAGGAAATTGTAGATACAATTTCTCACTAAAAACATATATGATGCTTCAAGAATAACTCATAAAAAGAGAGAATGTGGCATCCCAAATGAAGAAATCTTGCTACTATTTATACAACAAGCAAGCAACCACATTGCCTAAAGTTCAAGCTTGAAAGAGACAACAAAAAACATGCAAAGAAACACCACTAACACTCAATAGAAAGGTGGCGAATAAATAAGTAAAGCCTTAGCTCTGTCTACCTACAGATTGACCCTCTCATTGACAAAAAAATGAAGAATAAATCAACTTCCATGTGACTAAATTACACGTATAGAATTTCAAGAAAAAAAGACTCAAAGGTGGCACGATTTAGCAAAGAAGAGAATTAGTCAATGACCAAAGCTTGCCACCCCAATTTGTACTGACTTATTCTTTGTTGAGCGTAGATTCATAAACACATTTGTTATTGAAAAATTCATCGATGATTTAGAGAAATCAACAACTGGTCCATATACACAGTAAATCATGGTTTGATATTTGACCAAGTCAAAGACATTAAAAGATGTCAACTCTTTCAACATCGACTTAATTGATAAAGCAGTTTGCAGATAAAATATGACAACAAAGACTTGAATTTTGGCCTATGAATACAATCATATTCATTTCCATATTCAATCTATTTAAGTTTCCCAAGTAAATTGACTCTAAATCCATTATATTTGGCACAATAATCGGCTAGAATTGATAGTTAAAAATAGTCGATATCATACTAAATGATGTTTAAAAGAATTCACCGCGTATATTTTGATATATATATATATTTTTTTATATGATGTGAGACTTTAATATATATATATGTATACGTATATATAAGTATATGTATATATGTATATTATCACAAGATAATTAAGCATGCATATATATAATAGATATGCAAAGGAGTATATCAACTTAGCAATCACTTTATGATAGTATTGAATGTCGATTGTGTATTACTATATATATATGTATATATCATATACATATATATGCTACAATATACATTTATGTGTATGTGTACATGTATTAATACATCCATATGAGCATATCCATTTTCTACCATATGTGTGTATAGATACATGTATAAATATGAATATATGTATATTCGTTATATATATATACATTCGATTTAATCATACAATTATCATGGTGTTAGATAGGGGACTATGAGCGATATGCCTATACATATATGCATGCATGTTGTGGGTTCCATTGGATAGTTATTTGTGCATAAGCAACTCATGAATGAGTGTGCATAAGTATGTCTACCTATGTACCCCAATGTGCATGCTCCTTAGTTCCTATAGTCTATCATCAGCATGCATGTGAATATGCATTCATATTCCCCATATGCTTCACATAACAAGAAGGAAACCATAAGCTCATCAAGAAATCATCTCCTAATGATGCATACAATAGTAACTAGCCTTTACTAAAGTAGACATAAAATCTATGGATGACTTACCAACTTCCTGACTCAATCATTCTAATTGTAGTGTGTGTATAAGCTCAGATAGGTTATAATAATAGCTACCTAACCAAGACCTTTTCCTAAGTTATACTTCCCCTCCACTTGGAGGAATTGAACATGTACTTGCAAACACTAACATATGTACACTATAGTTATTTGTTCACAAAATATGTAATAAACACATTTCATCTCCAAAGATAGAATATTAAGACAATATCCATCCATTCACATAAATGCATTCCTTCATATAAAATTAAATGAGATGATATTCATTCATAAAACAGTGATAACTAAGTGTGCACATGATTTATTCATCCACTGAATTCACATTACATTCAAATTGTACTCTACATAGTAAATAGTAAATAGTAACTACACAATTGGGGTGTAACATAATCCCCCCCTTGCAAATCATTGTCCTCAATGATTTTGTGTAGCAACATAAAACAAAACAAACAATCAACATATTTTTTAAGAAATTTCATAAGCTTCTAATACAAGAGGAAACTTTTGTTGAATCTTAGTATAATCTTCCCAAGTGGTTGAGTCTTTTGCATACTAATCCCACTAGAATTTGCATTGCAGAACCTCCCTGTTACACAAGTGAAGCTTACATATTACAAGCACCTTTATGGGCTTGATTATTACCACTCTAGAGTCCCATACCTATAAATTACTCCAATCAATCACATGATTATCACTAGGTACAAATCTCTTAAGGTAAGACACATGGAAGACATTATGCATTTTTCCAAGAGCCAATGGCAATGTTATTTGATAGACTACTAGATTCACTTCCTCGAGAATCTCAAATTGTACAACATAACACAGAGCTAACTTAGATCACTTTCCAAATTTAATGGAACTTTTGTGAGGTTTCACTCTTAGTAACACTTTGTCACCTAAGGAAAAAATTTTGGGCACTCTCTTAGCATCAACATAAATTTTATGTTGATCGTTAGCTTCAACCAATCTTTGCTTCACAATCTTAAATTTCTCATCCATCTCAGCCAACATCTCTCACCCAAGAGTCACTCTATCCTCAAGTTTATCCCAACTTATAGGAGTTTGACACTATCAACCATACAATGCTTCAAAAGGAGCCATCTTTATCATAAAATGATAAGAATTGTTATAAGAAAATTCAACTAAGGGTAAGTAGTCTTCCTACTTGTACTACTGATCCATGAAATACATTCTAAGTAGGTCCTCCAATACTTAATTCACCCTTTCCATTTGACCATCCATTTACGGATGATATGCTGAGCTAATATTCAACTAAGTCCCTAGTGTAGAAAATATGGTTTTCTAAAACCTTAAAGTGACTCGTGCATCCTTATCTAAGATAATCTTCTCTAGAATTCTATGCAACCTAAATACTTCTTGCACAAAGTTCCTAGCTATGATAGGTGCTCCATCAGTTAGATTCTTGGGTATAACATTTGTGACCTTGTTTAGCTTATCTACTACCATGAGAATGGAATTATGCATTTCTAGACATAGGTAATCCTTGCACAAAGTCCATACTTATGACTTGTCACTTCCTCTTTGGTATGTCATAAGGATATAACAATCCTACAAGATGATGATTTTTTTCTTTCAGCCTTTGACATTGTAGACACCTAGCCAAAAAATTAGTAGCATATCCTTTCATCCCTTTCCAAAAATATAACTTCACATCCACCATCATTTTGGTCACTCCAGGGTGTCCAAAATATGGTGCTTCATGTACTTCTTTCCATACCAGGTTCCTTAACTCCACTATGTCAAGAACATACATCCTACCCTTATATCTAAGTAATCTATTAGGTTCTAAAAGAAAACCTTCATACCTAGAATCTTGTGGATTATTAGCGAGTTCCTACTTGACTTGCAAGTAGTACTCATGCGCTTCGCACTTTTGCAACACTTGTCCCTTAAAGTTAGTTTGAATCATTACTATTGAAGAAATATGACGTCTTCGACTTAAGGTGTTAGCAACCCAATTTTCTTTCCCTTTTATATAACTGATATTGAAGTCATAGTCAACTATCAACTCCAACCATCTTCTCTACCTTTCATTCAAATTAGGTTGAGTGAAAAGTTGCTTTAACCCATTATAGTTAGTTTTCAATTCAAAGGGTTTACCTAACAAGAAGTGCCTCCACATTTGCAATGCATGAACCACAAATGTTAACTCTAAATCATGTGATGCATAATTTTTATCATAATGTTTCATCTTCCTTAATTCATAAGCAATCCCTTTCCCATCTTGCATTAGTACTCCTCCTAACCCTTCCCCACATGGATATGTAATAAATATAAAGTTACCCTCAGGATCTGGTACTTTCAAGATTCGTGTAGTGGTCAACTTCTCTTTAAGTAGATAAAAGGCCTCTTGGCACTTCTCAATCCATTCAAATTTCTTCCCCTTTCTCTATAAATAAGTAATTGGAAAGGCAATCTTGGAAAATTTTACGAAAAAATTTCTAGAATACCTAGCTAGACCCATAAAACTTCTAACCTCAGACACATTCTTGGGTACATGCCACTCAAGTATGGCTTTGATCTTAGCAAGATCCAATGAGATTGCATCCTCTAAGATTACATGCCCTAGATAATGCACTATCCTCTTGAAGAAAGTACACTTAGATAGTTTAGCATACAACTTGTGCTCTCTCAAGTGTTGCAATACTATCTCTAAATGTCTACAGTGATCTTCCTCATCCTTGGAATAAATCAGGACATCATCTAGAAAAACCAAGATGAACTTATCTAGGATGTATCTAAACACACTATTCATTAGATTCATAAATGCAATAGGTGCATTTTTCAACCCAAAAGGTAAAACTGTGAACTTGTAGTCTCTATATATGGTTCTAAATGTAGTCTTAAAGATGTATTCATCTCTAATTCTTAACTGGTAATATCCAGATCTCAAATCTATCTTTGAGAATATGGAAAATACTCTGATTTGATCAAAAAGATCATCAATACGAGGTAACATATACTTATTCTTCACCATCGCCTTGTTAAGTATACAATAGTCGATGCACAATTGCAAGGTACCATCCTTTTTCTTCACAAAAATGACTGATGCTCCATAAGGTGAAACACTTGGTCTTATCAACCCTTTTAACATCAGTTCATCCAAATGTGCCTTAAGCTTCATTAGTTTGGTTATTTTCATTCTGTAGGTTAATTTAGAAATAGGTTCATACCTTGGAATTATATCAATAGAGAAATCAAATATCCTCTTTGGCGATAATCTAGGTAACTCATCTGGAAACACATCTATTTTTTTTCTCAATATAGGGTATCTTTCCATGTCAGAAATCCCAATGTCATCTATCTCACCATCTTCCATCTCTTGGAAACTTTGAGAATCAAAAATTTATTCAAGTTCTTCAAGCTTAATGGAAAAGAGTTTACACTCGGGTGATCCCACAATACTGGTTTACAATTTTTGGCCAAACTAGACACTGAAATATTTTTTTCTAACTAAATCTTCACTTTCGAGCACGTATAGCGGTTAAACCGTGAGGAATTTGAAGATGATGCAAACTAGTGATTTGTGACATTTTGTCTGTAGATTCTAAATATATTTTTTTCAAAAAAATTGGAATCAGATTGTACTTATTTTTCCATCTCCATTAAAAACTAGTTTTTTCTCAGTAAACAAGATTTTTAAGGAGTGACGCTCACTGTGTACAACATAAAAAAAAATTCCATGAAGGATAAAATTCTAATTTTTTTGAATTTAGATTTGTAACTCTGATATCTAGCCATTTCATTTGGTTTCATACTATTTTATTAAATATTTTTTCCTTAATCAAGTTTCGAAGTCAAACCAATTACAATTCAAACATAGGAGGACCGTATAAAACATAAATTTTTTTGTATGTATTGAAATTCAATTATTTTTGTTACTGGATCAAGGACATCAATACCTACCCCACACATATTTTTCAAAATTTTATTTTGATAATCTGCTATTGTTCCACATGTGCAAAATAGAGAGCTTGATTTTCGGTGAAAAACCTATGTTTAATGAAACTAAAAAAACAAATAAATAATAAAACCAAAACATATTAAAATTATATTAGTTGGATAGCTCATTCCAAGGATTACCATCAACCATTTGGGTTTGTGAAGTCTCCTCCATTTTTATCCTCAACTCGAGCTTTGAAAGGCAAAATTCTGGAGTTTTTTTGTGCTAGAGGGTGAGAATGGGTGAAAAGGTGGGTTCACTAGGTTTGCTCGAACCAGGGTTCATTTGAACCCCTTTTCCACAAGCATTTTTTTTCTTATTTTTCTGAGAAATGTGGGACCCATCATTAAATGGGTTTGCTTGAAGGGGGTTCTATTGAACCCCATTTGGGTTCACTCAAAACAAAAGTTCGTTCGAACCCCCAAAAACCATTTTTTTTGCATGGGGTCATTTTTTGCAACTTTTCCTCCCTCATTGGAATATAAAACCACTTTTGTGGGTTTACCCACCCCTTCTTCTCAGCCCTTACTAGTTGCACTATTGATATTAGACGAATCTTCACCTCTCTAGGTAATCCTTGGAACTTAACTAGGTTACCAAAGTCAGCTAGGCACTCAACTGTCTTCACATGGAAATCTACCTTAGCCCTGTGCCTCCACAACCAATTCATACCTAAGATTAACTCATAGGATCCTAATGGTGTGACATAAAGGTTTACTTCAGTAGAGAAACAAGGTAGCTATATCCTAGCCTCGAACAAACATTCTTCCACCTTTTCTCTTGTCTGGTTTACATATAATACATCCCAAGTTGCCATGTGTCCATACTTTCTAGACAATTTTTTAGCTACTCTAGGTGAAATGAAATTTTTCAGTTGCACCCATATCAATAAGAACTAAAATAGGTAGAACAAACAAAATATTTAGAGTTTAATGGGATTTTCCTGATACTCGACTTGGCGATCATCTATCACTGCATGTATCCTCTGCTAGAACATTACTTGTTGAGTTGGTAGCAAGCTGCTGGAAGGTTTACTAAGACAATCTCTAGAAAAATGGTCTCCCCCATAAGTATAGCAACCTAAAAAAGGTACTTTCTTCTTCGCGGGTTCACCAGATCCACTTGTGTTTCCACCAGTATTATTTGTATTTCCACGGTTGAAACCATTTTTCTTCCACTCCCTTCTTATCTCCTTACCACTATTGCAAATTACTTTCTCCCCTTTCTTGGATATGTTTTGTGCAAACTCCACCTTCTTTGGAGTTGGCTTATCCAAAATTTCCACATTCTTCCTATGATCTCTATTTTTCTGCCTACTAGAGTTAGCTCTAAGCTTTTACTCCTACTTAATTTCCTTTTCATATATAAGATCCATAGTTATTGGACCATACATATCCACTTCACCTCCAGTCTTTTTTTTAAGTCCCAATATACATTTTCTAATGCAAAAGTGTTCATCCTTATGATATATAGAAACCTAACGCAAAAGTTGAGTAAAATTCTCCTAGTATTCGTTGACCAACATAATTCCCTATCTTAAACTCTAGAAATTCATAATTTTTTGGTTATAGTAAAGTTGAGGCAACCATCGCTTGCGCAAAATATCAACAAATTCCCCCCATGTTAATTTCCATGAGTTAATACTAAGTTCCAACTTCTTGTTCATCCACCAAGTTGAAGCTTCTCTAGCTAACTGGTAGGCACCCCAAGTGGCTTTAGTGGTCTCAGTGTAATTTTGTATTTTAAAATAATTTTCCATTTGAACCAACCATGCCTCAGCTTCATCCCCGCTAGTGCTTCCTATTGGAAAAACAAGGATAAACAACTGAGACGGGGGGGTGAATCAGTTGTTACAAAAATTAAGCTTATTCAACCTTAAACAACTTGCAATCTCATATTTGATAATTAACAGTGAAAGCATGAATCAACAACACATCAGAGATACATGAACACCAAGATTTTTATATGTGGAAATCTTGTTAGGGGAAAAACCACGGTGGATGTTAGTCCACAGGATTATACCCTATTAGAAGTATAATGAAAGAAATGAATAGGGAATGCACATGCATTTAGGCACACTATCTAGAGCTCACTACTCAAAGGGAAGGCTCACTGCCTTACATAAGACAATCATATTAAATCCATCTGATGAGGTTGAACTAAGAAATTAGCTTCTACAAAAGCTTGATTAGAGTTCTAGTTAGGAACAAAAACACTTCTTCACAATTCGCTCAATCTCCTTCACACTTTTCTCTACACTCAAATGATTTGATCTTTATTCACACACATTCATCAAACATACTCTAAGTGTACTTCAAAATGAATAAATAATCAGTCTTATATGTCTGCTAAATGGATTTACATCAACAACTCTGTCAGCCACAAATAAAAAATAAATTACAATTGTCGGCCTCAATACATGAACAAATCTTAATGTGCACCAACCTAAGTTGGTCACAACATAGTGAGGACCTAAATCAATATCCTCAAACATGCCAAACAATAAAATATTAATCCATAAGGATCCACAACACACTACCACCATCATGTTGGCCAAGAACATGAAAAACTTAAACACAAAAAGAAAAATATTCAATCACGAATACGTTGATCAAAGCAGACTTACCACACTAATAGAGCACGATCCAGAAAAATCACTGAACACCTCAGGAACATACAAAACAACTCACTTCACCAAAATTACAATTTCATCTTTTAAAAACACTTGCTACAGTAACTGAATAACTATAGGAACACATAACTTCATAACTTCCTCGATTCTTGATGCGTACCACTAAAACTTTCATAAAACATACTAGATAAGCTCAACAACAAACCCTTTAGTGCGTGCCTTCTGATCATCAACATACAAAAAATTTCATCACTCTAACCTTCTTAGCTTCACTGGCTTCTTGCAATATATTTATTATAATTTTCTCAATATCCTTGACATATACAGCCTTCAAAATCACGAATGCTAATAGTGTTGACATCAATGACAACCACATATCAGCAATAGAACCACAACATCCAACACTTCCCTCAAACTTGGGTGGTACAATATTCTTCATATCCTTAGAAAGTTTGGAAGCCACACACTTCTTATTTCTCTCCTCAAATAGTGTTGGTGATCTTTCTTTTTCATGATCACGGATTCCATTATGTCCATGTGAAGAGTTTTCACCTTCATTCTCATTAGTGGGAACCTCTTTCTCAACCCCAGCTTGTGCCTTTTCTTTCTCAAGGGTATCTAACCTTTCTAAAATCTAGTAAAGTCTAGCTTCAATTCCTGTGGGTCCTAGGCCAACTTCTTAGCTACCTCCAGGATTGGTATGTGTCCTCACCATCTTCACAAGATCAGGTTTTACCTAAACATTTCTATCAATGTTAGACTACATTATGTTATAAACTATCTTATGGAAGGATTAGAAATGATATTCATACATAAAGAATTCACATAATATTAAGCACATGCTTTTGATAAACAAATAATTTTATTCATTTCATAAGGATTTCAATATCCTTTGATTACATGGAACAACTATTCAGATAGTCGAGTGGAGAGTATCCCTCAGATTCACTCTCAAACACATAACTTAATGGATTATATCCTAAATCCTATAGACTAAGAATGTTGTTCAATTCTATCTTTTTGTCCATCTCTTAATTGTTCATATCTATCCCAAAATGGATAGTAGCCTTCAGATTTATTATCAGATACATAGTTATGAGGTTCAACACCAATATGGTGTTCATCAACAATGTAGTCTACCTCATTCACAGAAATTTTTTCATGAGACCATTTCACATCAAGATGATATAGAGGTACATATTCCTTAGACTCGTTACTATAGGAAATTACTATTACTTCAAACAATGGAAGAACTCTAAGGTACCTAAAGATGAATGGTGGGTTGACACTTCCTTCCGAGGGAATATCCTTGGAAAGTGACAATGACTTAAACTTTTCTGGTGAAATGGAAGGTAGATTGTTGTATATAGCCTATATTTTCATCTTCCTCTTCACATCATTGCTCTGAGAAAGTTTGTTACTAAGTTTCTCAGTGTCACTCAACTAGATGACATTGTCATAGTTGGTTCCCTCTATGGTTCTAACAATGGCTTATTATTCCTTCTTAGCCTTGAGGTAGCACTCATTTATGATTACTAACTTTTGAACCATTAATCTGAGATGCACCATCTTGGCACAAGAATTCACAACATTAGATAACATTAGATGGAAAGAATGATGAGCTCATAGGTTCTAGAGCTAAACCTGGTAGCTCTGATACCACATGTAACATGCCAAATGTTCATTGTATTAAATTTCATAAGTTTTACTATGCAAGTAAATAATAACTATGTAAGTAGCCATTACAACAAAAAAATTATTTTCTTTATTGAAAATATATGAAAAAATATGCTATACAACATATACTAAGGATTTCTATTCCATTACAATAGTTCTCAAAGTAAATTATTACAATAAAATAAAAACTAGATACATAGCTCCAATTAGCTTCATGACATAAGATATAGATGGTCTAGGAATCCACCTTTCAAAACTGTGGTCCTCTATCGCCTGCTGAGGAGGAGAAGTATCACTCAAGCGCTTATCCACCAACCACAGACTCATATGCAGTCCCCCACATATTTATCAATGATAGATGGCCCTTCCCTTCGACAAAGGTATTGGTTGGGTAACCTTGTACAAAATGCCACTATGAGTTTAGTGTTGTATCAAACATGACTAGCATTTATAACCTACACTAGGTAAACCTCATACATTTTATTAGACACAATGAACTGATAGTGGACTCTCATCTTAAACACTATTCCTAGTGGATTCATCAGACATCCCCACTACATTGGCCAAAGTTTTCTCACTCAATACTTCAAGTGATGGTCTACCATTCACCTATAATATGGAAAGATAATTTTGACTTAAGGCCAATCTATCTATTCCTAGGTAATCCCTCTGCACGAGCAAGCTACTCCCCAAGATAACCTAACTTTTAATCACAACCTTAGGTAACACAACTCAATAAGTAAGTACATATTCTCTCCCTTCACTGGATATCATTCCCAAGAGTAACCTACTAGCCATCTATCATAATTCAATATCTAGTAATGAGAATACCCTAAGTTTGACTTATGTTAAACCATATTTAGTATAGTAATGATGCCTATGATAAACATAATCCCTTTCCCTTGACTAAATATGTATAGTATAATAATACCCAAGAAAAACCATCTCTCCTATCATGGAGTACTTATAAATAGCATGCAAACAACATTTAACTACTACCATCCTTTCAAAGTAAACATGATTTCAATGTACTAACATGACTAACTCAAACAATCAAGTCATAGAGTAATCAAAATAAGAATATAGAGAAGAATATCCTCATTCCTATTATATAGCTTTCCAAATTGATTTGTTGTAGTCACAACACCCTTAGAACAACAACTTTCAATCAAGACTCACAACCTCTTATGTCATGAGTTGTTATTTACTTCCTCTCAATAGATAAATAGAACATTTCTCTCAAATCTCTCACTAACTTGGATAGGAAATTATAGATACAATTCCTCACTAAAATAGATATGATGCTTCAAGAATAACTCACAGAAAGAGAGAGAATGTGGCATCCAAAATGAATAACTCTTGCTTATATTTATATAGCAAGCAAGCAATCACATTGCCTAAATTTTAGGCATGAAAGAGACATCAAAAAACATGCAAAGAAACACCACTAACACTCAATACAAATGTGGCGAACAAATAAGTAAACACTCCTATTTGTTTACCTACAGATAGACCCTCTCATTGACAGAAAAATGAAGAATAAATCAACTTCCATGTGATTTAATTACACCTACATAATTTCAAGACAAATAGACTCAAAGGTGGCTCGATTTAGCAAAGAAGAGAATTAGTCAATGACCAAAGTTTGCAACCCCAATTTGTATCAACTTATTCTTTTCTATGTGTAGATTCATAAACACATTTTTTATTGACAAAGTCATCGATAGTTTAGAGTAATCAACAACTATTCCATATATGCAACAAATCATGGTTTGATATTTGACCAAGTCAAAGACATTAAAAGGCGTCGACTGTTTCAAAATCGATTTAATTGATAAAATATGACAACAATTTGTAGATAAAATATAACAGAAAATACATGAAGTTCAGACTATGAATACAGTCATATTCATTTCCAGATTGAAGCTATTTAAGTCGTCCAAGTAATCGACTCTAAATCCATTATATTTGGCATAATAATTGGCTACCATTGATAGTTAGAAATAGTTGATATCATAGTAATTGATGAAAGTTGATATCATAGTAAATGATGTTTAAAATAATTCACCACGTATATTTTGATATATATATATATATATATGTATGTATGGGTATGTGTAGGATCATCATGGAAAAAACAAGCCCTTAAGTGGCAATGAAAACAAAAAAAATCAGAGTTAGGAAACTTGACGTAAAAATTTGAATAAGTTATTTATATTATTTAAAAAATATGTAATAATAGAATCTATAGAAAATTGAATGTAACTTCTAAACTACTAGATTTATTTAAAGAAAAAAAAAATCTATTTGGTGAAAATTTGAAATTTCAATGCAGTAGTACTTAAATTTTAGGGAAAAAATAAGAAGTAGGTGTCTGTCTGACCACCCTAACCATAATAAAATGATAATATTTTTTAATACGATTTTAGATATAAGTAGAGGACTCATGTCTCGATGTGATGCATATTTTTTTGTAATTTTTTTCCAAGCAAATAATTAATTATGATTTTTTTATTACAACTTTTAAATAATATAAAAACTCGTATGTCTAACAACCTTAACTTCGTCAAAACTTCATGAAATTCATTTTTTTTTTAATTCTATAGTATGTGAATCATAGAATGTGACACATGTTTTAGATTCAAAAAATATGATATCGTTTGAAAGCTATAGATGATTTTCAATCAGCCTATCAATCAGGACTTTAGTCATAATTCAAATAGAAAATAAATAATTATTTATTAAATTCATTGTAAAGCATAATTTATATTGGTGGAAAGCTAAGAATCTCCTTTAAAAACCCTTTTCGTTTTATCAATTTTGGGTAAAAAAAAGTTGTCAGCCACATGGGCCATCATATCACTTACATATCGCTACTTTTTGGCCCATCATGATCATGTACATACCTGTATATGTATATATTTGTATATAATGTCAAGCATTAATATATATATATATATGTATACGTGTATATATAAGTATACGTATATATGTATATTATTACAAGATAATTAAACATGCATAGTATATCAACTTAGTAATCACTTTATCATAATATTGCATGTCGATTGTGTATTACTATATATATATGTATATATCATATACATATTATTGGAATATGACTTGTAAGTTTTGTCATTGATGTCAAACTAAATGGAAACCTAAGTCATACATCCGGTCCGCAATCTAGTTTTTGTATCTACCAACTGAACAGGGCATCATGTAACGCCCTACCGTGTGAACCCCAAAGGACAACAAACATCACACACTTTTTTTATTTTTTATTTGAAAGCGAAACTTTGTGCAAGATGAATATGTACATACATTACATGAAGAGCAATTGTACATTTACAAAGTTATCTACGTCCTCTGGGGTACACAGAACAGTCATTATGGAACCTAAAATTTTACCAAGATGAAAGAAAATGAAAACCAAGATTACATAATGATGACATACAACCCATCCATGATCAAAAGAGAGGAAAACAATACATCAATTTATTACAATTCAGTTTATATTTTAATATTACAATTGTGGAGCATATTTCCACAGATACAACACCTCATGATTACATTCATACATTACATAATACTTCCCTTATAACAATAGGAAGATTATGTCAAGTACAAGAACAATTACATCAATGAAGGATAAGGTACAAGGTGAGGAAAATTCTTCAACAACATGAAGCTCTGGAAACTCTACATCCTCTTCCACATCACGAACACAACTTGGGAACCTAATGGGGTGTGTAGCATGTTCCACCCAACCACGTGGACCCAAAGGCCCACCCCCCATGCTAGGAGTTGACAGGAAAGACCCAGGACTAAGACAGACGAGCAGAATGATCACAAGACCAAACCACAAGGTCAACCAAAACATAACATACAACAATCTCAACAACTACTTACAAAGTGACTGCTTCTAGAGGCATACAAAGGGAAAAGAAAGGGATACTATAACACCAACATTCATATACTCCCAGCTAAAAGGTACACAAATACTTGGGTTCCCAAAGAAACTCACATCAAGGCTTGGCTTATAAGCTCGTCAAAATGGGAAATAATTCAATGGGAAATACAATAAATCATGATAACCATATAAATTCACCTTTAAATATATGAAAAAATTCATAATCTTAAAGACTAATAGACACTCGATTTACATTTTATTTAATTGTTCACTACAAAGGCATTTTAACTCATAATAATAAATCATAAGAAACTTTCAATTAACCAAATTCAAGACTAAATCCTTATCCTCTCTTAATATACACATGAAGGATTATCAAGGTTATTATATCCATCAAAGGAAACTATTTGTTAGCAAGATATAACAAATTTTATCCAAAACCTATAACCCAATGAGAACTATATTTTTTGACAATGAGGTTCTAAACATTCTATTACAATTTTTTAAGAAAACACATTTCCTTCTACAAGTTCCTTGCCTGACCTTAAGCTTATTTTAATGATTAGACATAATAAACTTTCAATAATCAATGCAAGAAGATCATTCATTTAACCAATACTTCTAATATAAATAAGTCATTTCCCTCTACAACATTATTTCACTAATAAGTTAATTTATCCTAACCACATAACTAATTATATGAATTACTTCCTACAATAACCGTTCCTTAACTAGACTATCCTCTCTCTCTAATAACATGTGTGTGTGTGTGTGTGTATAAGTATACACTCATACTAATTTAAGTCTAATTGAGCATCTTCAAGAGAACAAGAAATCGTATCAAATCAAACCAATTAACCCTTTTCTAATCTAAAACCAAATAATTCACATATAACTAAGCAAGTTAAAAGATACTAATCACTTCAATAGTCAGTCTTTAATTATACATTGCATCTATTTGTTTATGCTCGTTTATACTCTAATGATTATATTATATTCTTACTAATTAGTACTCCCGATTATTTATCTACACAATCAACTAACCATAAGCCTGTTTACATTATTAACTTTTAAATAATGAGACAATAACACACAACTATAGGTAAATATATATAAGAAATTCCATTTATTAACTCTTTCATAAATACTTAACTAAAAATAATTAAATAGAGCTATTTTCTTTTCTCTTCAATATATTTCTCTAATTTTACTTACCCATAACCAAATATCCATTAAGCAATATTTTGTTGCAACCATACTAAATATATATAAATATGTATATGTAAAATATAATTACATGGATTTATTCACTCGTATAAATATATCCATTAAATGCAAAAATATAAATTTTATTTTATATATTTGTCTAATTAACATCGTAAAACTATTTTAATTCCATAACATAGGTACTATATTTTGACTATAGATTAAATAATACATTTAAATATAGTAAGCACACCTATTGAGTTGCATACCTTCATCATACAATCACTTATCAATTTTCAGCATGTTGATTGCAGCAAATAAGACCACGTTTAAATAGGCATAACTTTTACGTTATTAGGTCAAATTCAAAACTTCAATATGTTTCCAAAAGGTGGAAGAATGATGAACAAAACCCAAAAATGTTTTTGCAAGGATCCCAATCATGTAAGAGCAGTTTTTTCTGCAATGTAACTCACTCGTTATACAAAACAACAGTTTGACCACATGATAGTCTTATAAATTTGTGTAATTTGACTCGTTGATTAAACGACCAATTGATTGGATAACAAAATAATGCATTACCATTCATGGAACCCTTGGATGTTCATTATAAGAAGTAAGGATTCATTTAGAAGAAAGGCTTACTATACAAACATCAATGACTTAAACTTACAAATTACACAACAACTTCTCAAAATATCCCAAGTTTATAGAGATATAAAAATATGTTTAAAGTAGAGGAAATAATATTTCTACTATGTATTGTTTCCATATGAGAGAATCAAAATATAAAATGGGCATGCTTTCCATATTTTGGAACAAATTTCACAAAGCGACAGTGCTTTGTTTAAAGCTTTGCATTATCAACTGTTATATGTTCATTCATCCATAATGTTGTTTTAAGTTTTGCATAAGCCACTGTTAAATATTAACTCATTTATAAATTAAGAATATAACATCTGTGTTTCTGTGCATTGAGGATTAGCATATCTCTTTACCAAGGAAGACCTTTGTAACTAGATATGGACATCCATGGAAGGATAAAGGGAAGGGGATTATTGCAATGTTTCTAGAATGGAGGTCATAGGAGCATAATTTTAGGATGGAAAAATAATATTGCTGAATTTTGAGGTTTTCCCTATTATGCTCTCCATGTATCACTGTCATTAATTATTCTTTGGATTTGATTCTTCAATATGACAGAGTGTATCCCCAAACTTCATCAACAAGAAGAGAAGCCTCTCTAATTATTTCTAAGAGACACATAAGAAAATTTCTATCACAAAGAGTATGGCATCTAGCAAAGGAGGAGAAAGAATATGAAACTCTAGACTTTGAATTCCAAAGTTTAATATTAGGGATGTATATGTTACTTTCCCACTTTCCCTCTTGACTATAAGATCTTGGTAATAAAATATTAGCAAAACTACACATTGTTGGCTATCAAAATTGCAACACACAATTTTGGCAATCAAAAGCAATCGTGTAATCAAGAGAAAAGGTGAGGAGCTGAAGATATATCAAATAAAATATTTGGTAATTTTTGCCTTAAATTATATTCTTAATTGTAGACTCTTTTCTTAAACTCACTCTTTCCTACTCTAATAAGAAAAAAAGAAGACATAAACAACAACCTTAATCCTGTAGACCTGTTTGCTTAAACCCATCACATATCATCTATCATGTCTAAAATTTTGATTCATTACAATCTAGAAAACCTTAGGAATTTTACATTAGCTAGACATCCATGTTCCTAGTAATCTTTGAACACATATAAATACCTCAATAAATCTTCATACCATTTGTTTTCAATGGCATCATCCTCCATATTATTTGGATAGAGAGGAAGTTATTCAATGCAGAGTGTTTGGTATACTGCACTGGAATAGGTGAGCACTCCAAGTAGAACCACCTTCCCAACATCCTCTCAACAATCAAGAGAGGTTCCCCCCACAGAATTCCCATAATGGCTATCTTGAAGACAACCCAAACTTTCCAGTTAAACCTGTGCTGCTCATGGATCATCCCCCACCTAGCTGCGTTGACAGATATGTATGCAAAATGTGTAACCTAGACAAGGCACACGACTGTTTGATAGTATGCCTCAAAGAAATGTGATCTCATGGAATGCAAAGGTTACAGGATGGGCACCAAAAATGATTTGTTTAAAGGCTCTAGAAGCTCTCAAGCAAAAGAAATTGGTGGGAGTAAAGCTTGATTCCCAACCTTAGCCAACATCCTAACTGCCTGCCCAAAATGAAATCTTGAGACCGGTTATGGGCATCGATCAAGAAAAAAAAGATAGGGGAATTACGTCAGATGTTGTAGCTGCAAGTGTCCTAGTAGACTTGTATGCTAGATGAGGATGCAAAATATAAGGCACATTACTCTCCTTCCATGTTATGCGTAGCTACCCTCCAAAGACATGCATATAGAATGTGGATGAAGGGCAAGGCATGTGGGTGAGGGAGAAAAGGCTTGAAGCCAAGACAGGTGTACTCTTAGCTACTTGCACAAGTTTCTTATTTTATCAATTATATATATAATATTTATTCCTATCTATCATTTATTTAATTGATCACTAATTAAATAGACAATTAACAACATATTTATTCATTCATTTATTTATTTTAAATTACAAGAATGATTTCTATTAATGAGTCACTATTAAAACATTTGATATATCTTCCATACTAGCATTGATAATGCTTATCAACATTGCCATTTAATTAATTATTTCCACTTAATTATTAAATTTGGATCCAATTATCATAATTAAGAAGAGAGAGGGTATTTAATATTAAATCTATTAATACTCGTATGAATTATTAATATTTATATTAAATCTATATAGTAATAATTAGACCCATTAATATTAATATCATAAGTATTCATATAGTATTTACTTTTTCCCACCTATTAAACTCTATGCCATGAATCAGTAATACATATATATACATATATAAATAATATAATAAAACTCCTGGCTTTATTAACCCTATTCCAAAATACAATCTTAACCAGACACTATACAAAGTAGTATATGTAGATATATTATTAATGCCAAGTAAATGCAAATGATAGTATTGAAAATTCAATTTATATATCAACCAGTCATTTAAATTCTTCAATACAGACAAAATAATAATATAAATGAAACACATTTTATATCATCACAACCATTAAATTATCTCTTCTAATAATCAACCAAAGAGAAAACATAATCAATTGACCAAATAGCTTGAATGACAAACTCAACATGACCTCACAAGTCACCAATAAACGACTTACTCACAATTCAAAGACGACCAAAATAGAGGGACACTACTTATCCAGATATAAGTATAAAAGATATGTATATCTCACCGGACTATTATTTTGTGTAGTGGACCCCATACAAAGGATTGTTGATGTTTAGAATACCTTGGTGAAGGATTTTTTTGATATGCATTCACTGGTACACGATCTCGGAGATATGGTGCACTAATCTATTGGTTATATGTGCTAGAAGGCTAACCTAGCGAATATAGTAATCACGGATGTATAAGGAGTAATTAGTTAAATGATTTCATGGTTGACTATGTTTTGTTTAGGTCCTCTCTTTCTCTTAACCGACTTTGGAGAATGCACATAAAGATTTAGTGGCTGATCTAGCTGGCAAGTTGAAAAGAACTTAATGTTTCATAAAGCCGACTGATGGATGAATAAATCTTTGGTAGCAGATATATATATAAGATCGGTTTTACCATTGTATATGTGAAGTAGTGTGTAATAAGAAAAAGAAGTATGCGAATATGGGTTTAATGCGAAAATCAGAAGAGTAATAGTATGAGTGTTGGATTTGTGATGTGAATTGGAGAGAAGAGCGAAATCAGTCTGCAGATCCAAAAATCTATCTATGAGCCTCATCGAAACTATAACCTGGCACAAATAGATGCTATCATCTCAGTTCAATTTTTAGATGGTTTTAATCTGAACTTTTATTGATGCAGGAGCATCCAGTGGTGTAAGGGCAATCCTGCATCACCCAAAAAATATATTTACTTTCATTTAGATTTTTTTTGTAGATGTTTTTGCATTTCTGGATACCCTTTTCGTCGAAGAAGAAATCCCAACTTTCAGAACTGCTATTTTTAGTAGGTATGAATTTGAAGGCGTGAGGAGACAAAAATTTAAGGGAAGCTTCAGGACATAATAATAAACACTTTGGTGAAAGAATCAGATCAAGAGCATTTCCGGTTCAAAAGTTATTCAAGTTTCAATTTCTGCTTTTTGCCTTATGAAATCTTCGGAGCTAATTTTGAGGTACTTAGAGGCTCCGGATGGGCCTGAAAAATTGGCGGAATACGAAAGTTAGCCTTTAGGCCCCACTTTTTGAGATCTTCGCGAGAGCTTTCCGAAAAGGTATTATCATTGAAGATCTGACGGTTAGATCTTGAGTTAGGGCTTCCGAAAGTTGGTGCATAATTTGAATCCCGTTTTTGGCTCCAAACAAAGAAACGGGCTATTTATGGGCGAGTTACTGTTTCTTTTAGGCAGTTTTTGGGGAAAGAAGATCGCATGCTGCGAATAGGGGAATTTCTGTAGTTTCTTTCTGTAATTTGCATGTATTGCAAAACTGGAGGATTTGAGATCCTCTGCATGTAGGAATTTCATACTTTGAAAATAATAAGATTTGTTAGTTTTTCTGTGTGATTTTCTGTGTCTCGGGTTGCACCCTCATCAAGTGGTATCAGAGCGGGTTTTCTTGAGCGTGTGGACAGATCGCCGATCGTGAGGCAGTTCGCACCAGGACTGTGGTTGTGGGTTCAAGATATTCAAGATGCCTCCAAGAGTGGCACGTGGTAGGCGAGGTGGTGCCAGAAATGCTGGTGGAAGAGATCCATTAGCGGCTGAGGGTTTCAGAGCCCTCCAGAGACAAATAAATGCATTACAAAGAGAGTTAAGAAGAGGGGTAAACCCGAGAAGGGGAGAAGAAAGTGAGGATGAAGAAGAGGTGGAAGATTCAGATGTAGAAGAGGAAGAAGAAGCTATTGATCAAGATCAAATGCGGCTGATAAGGGCCATTTCGAAGATCGGAAAAAGACCTAGAGTAGAAGTTCCCAGTTTTTCCGGAAGTCTAGACCCGGAAGAGTTGATTGATTGGATCAATGAGTTGGAAGAGTATTTCGAGTATGAAGAAGTAGAGGACCCAGATCGGGTTAAGTTTGCAAAAACGAAGCTAAAGGGCCACGCCAGTATCTGGTGGAAAGAGGTCCAACTAGAAAGAAATAAGAGAGAAAAGGGAAAGATCACCAAATGGGATCGCATGGTGGAGAAACTGAAGAAGCAGTTCATGCCAATGGACTATGAGTTAGATCTATTGAAGAAATTGCAAGGGTTGAAGCAAGGAAGTAGATCTGTGAAAGAATACACAGAAGATTTTCACAAGATGATCATCAGAACGGGACATGCAGAGGCCAACAAGGAGAAGGTAGCCCGTTATCTTAATGGGTTACGGCCGAGCATTCAAGAGGAGTTAAGCCTGGTCAGAATGGCCACCATTGAGGATGCTTACCAATTTTCGCTGAGAGTTGAAGAGAAGCTGAACAAGAGATTTGATAGCAAGCAAAAAGGATGAGGAGGTCAAAGCGGAAGGGGTAGCGGAAGATCTTTTGGAAGCCGAAATGAGGATGAGAAGAAAAATGAAGATGTGGGTACCAGTCGAAGCCAGAGGAATGATAACTTCTACCGCCCACGTGATCAGAATGGTGGTGATCAAAGAGGTAGAGGACGAGGAAGATTTGGGCAAGGACCTGGAAGAGGTGGTTTCAGAGGAACTTGTTTCCGATGTGGTGAAGAAGGGCATCGAGCCTATGAATGTCCACAATACCAAGGAAGGACAGACAAAAGGCCAGAAGGTCGTGCAAGAGTTGTGCATGTAGATGAGGAGGCTCAATCTGAGCATTCAGATGATGCTGAAAGGGGAGAAGCCCTAGTGGTTAGAAGAGCCTTGGTGACTGAAGAGAAGGAGCCAGAACAGAGGAAGAATTTGTTTCGCACAAGGTGCAAGTGTGAAGACAAATGTTGTGATGTCATTATTGATGGTGGGAGCACTGATAATCTAGTGTCAGAAGAAATGGTTACAAAGTTGAAGCTGAAGAGGGAAAGGCATCCACATCCATATCGGATTGCCTGGTTGCAGAAAGACCACAAAGTTCTAGTCAATGAGCAGTGCCTGGTGAAGTTCAAGATCGGAAGCTATCGTGATGAGGTACTCTGTGATATCATCCCCATGGATGCATGTCACATGTTGTTGGGAAGGCCGTGGCAGTTTGACAGGCGAGCTGTACATGATGGCCATGCAAACACTTATTCCCTGATGAAGGGTGGAGTCCGCCATAAGTTGAAACCCCTGAAGAAGGCCGAAGAAAAGGTATGCAGTAGTGCTAGAATTTGTTATGTCGATGGAAGGAAATTTTTAGAAGGCATAAAACATGAGCGTGTGTGTTATGCATTGATTCCTAAAATGGATAAGGAGGGTAGTGAGAAGGTTCCAGTAGAAGTTTCTGGGTTATTGAATGAGTTTCAGGATATTGTTTCTGATAATGTACCTGAGGGTTTACCACCAATGAGGAAGATCAGTCATCAGATTGACTTGATCCCAGGAGCCAGTTTGCCGAATAAGGCAGCTCATAGAATGACTCCTGCAGAAAATGAGGAGTTAAACAGACAAGTTGAGGAGTTGTTGAGAAAGGGTTTGATTCGAGAGAGTTTGAGTCCATGTGCAGTACCTGCAGTACTAGCACCAAAGAAGGATGGGGAGTGGAGGATGTGTACAGACTCTCGGGCCATAAACAAGATAACAATCAAGTATAGATTTCCCCTGCCAAGGATGGATGACCTGATGGACTGTTTGAGTGGAGCTCAGTACTTCACAAAGATTGATCTGAAGAGTGGATATCACCAGATTCGGATTCGAGAGGGAGATGAATGGAAGACCGCCTTCAAGACCAAAGAGGGCCTGTACGAGTGGTTAGTCATGCCTTTTGGGCTAACCAATGCACCGAGCACATTCATGCGGCTCATGAACGAGGTACTGAAAGAGTTCCTAGGAAGCTTTGTTATTGTGTATTTAGATGATATTTTGATATTCAGTAAGTCACTGGATGAGCATATAATGCATATTGGTAGAGTCTTTGAGAAGTTAAGAGAAGAGAAATTGCTGATTAATCTGAAGAAGTGTAGTTTTGTGAAGAAGGAGTTAGTGTACTTGGGGTTTGTTGTCTCGACAGAAGGTCTCAAGATGGACCCAGAGAAGGTGAAGGCTATTCTGGAATGGCCTACCCCAAGAACTACTACTGAGGTGAGGTCTTTCCATGGTTTGGCCAGTTTTTACAGAAAGTTTATTAGAAACTTCAGTAGTATTTGTGCACCCCTAACTGAAACAATGAGAGGGGATAGAAAAGAGTTCAAGTGGAGCACTGGAGCAGCAAGGAGTTTTGATCTATTGAAGCAGAAGGTGACAGAACAACCTGTTTTGGCTCTCCCGGATTTCAATAAGGTGTTTCAAGTGGATTGTGATGCCAGTGGTTGTGCCATTGGAGCAGTGTTAAGCCAGGAAGGTAAGCCCATTGCCTATTTCAGTGAAAAGTTAAATGATGCAAAGAGAAAGTACTCTGTATATGACCAAGAATTTTATGCAATAGTTCAAGCATTAAAGAAATGGAGGCATTATTTGTTGCCGAAGGAATTTGTTATGTATACTGATCATCAAGCATTGCAGTACCTGAGTAGTCAGGGAAAATTAAATCAGAGGCATATGAAATGGGTAGAATTTTTGCAGAGTTATACATTTGTTTTAAAGCATAGGAGTGGGAAGTCAAATAGGGTTGCAGATGCCTTAAGTAGGAGGCATACATTGTTGATAGAAATGCAGATTGAGGTGGTTGGGTTCAGTGAACTCAAGACATTGTACCCGAATGATCCTGATTTTGCAGAGGCTTGGAAAGCTTGCAAGGAACCTGTTACAGTTGACAGGACAAAGTGGTTGGATTTCCTAATTCAAGAAGGCATGTTGTTTAAGGGAAGTCAATTATGTATTCCGAGGAGTTCCATGAGGGAGAATCTGATAAAGGAGAAGCACAGTGGAGGAATGGCAGGACATTTTGGTCGGGATAAGACCATTTCCATTATCAGTGAGCATTATTATTGGCCTCAGTTATCACAAGATGTGAAGAAGTTTGTGCAGAGTTGTAGGGTATGTCAAATGGCTAAAGGAGTGAGTCAGAATACAGGGTTGTATCAGCCCTTACCTGTACCAGAGAGGTCGTGGGAGGATATAAGTATGGACTTTGTTCTTGGTTTGCCAAGGACACAGAGAGGGAATGATTCAGTATTTGTGGTGGTTGATAGGTTTTCGAAGATGGCACATTTCATCCCATGCCAGAAGACCCATGATGCAGTCCACATTGCTGACTTGTTCTTCAAAGAGGTGGTGAGGCTACATGGTTTGCCAAAGAGTATAGTCTCAGATCGTGATACAAAATTTGTTGGATACTTTTGGAGGACCTTGTGGAAGAAGTTGAAAACAGAGTTGAAGTTTAGTTCTGCACACCATCCCCAGACTGATGGGCAGACTGAAGTTGTGAACAGGAGTTTGGGTAACCTACTGAGATGCTTGGTAGGAGATAAACCAAAGGGATGGGATTTGATCTTACCCCAGGCAGAATTCGCTTACAACAATTCTGTCAATAGAAGCACTGGTAGATCACCGTTCCAGATTGTGTATGGAAGTAGTCCTAGGACTGCTCCAGAATTGAGGAAGATGGACCAAGAGAAGAAGACAAGTGCTGAAGCTGAAGACTTTGCAAAACACATCAAGAATATGCATGAGAAGGTAAAAGAACACATTAACAAGATGAATATGCAGTATAAGGCTAAGGCAGATCAAAAGAGGAGGTATAAGGAGTTTCAGATTGGTGATGAAGTCATGGTCCACTTGAGGAAAGAAAGGTTTCCAGTAGGAACCTATAACAAATTGAAGATGAAGAAGTTCGGTCCCTGTAAAATTTTGAAGAGGCATGATTCAGGGAACGCATATGAGGTAGAGTTGCCAGATGGATTCAACATTTCCCCTGTGTTCAACATTGCAGATTTGATAGAATATCATGAGGGTGGCGCAGAGGAAGTACCAGCAATGGAACAGTGCGGTATTCCAGCACCTACTTCAGAAAAGGAGGAGATTGAAGAAATCTTGGATAGCCGTGTAGGAAGGAGTACCAGAAATAGGCAATATGAAGAATATCTGGTGAAGTGGAAAGGAAGGCCTGTGGAAGATTCATCCTGGTTGTCCAAGGCAGAGGTTGACCATTTGGGTTTTCCTCAACCATCTGAGAAGTGACGGAGTCACTTTTCAAATTACCCTGGGTGTCTGATGCAGGAGCATCCAGTGGTGTAAGGGCAATCCTACATCACCCAAAAATATATTTACTTTCATTTAGATTTTTTTTGTAGATGTTTTTGCATTTCTGGATACCCTTTTCGTCGAAGAAGAATTCCCAACTTTCAGAACTGCTTTTCTGCTTTTTCTGCTCAACTGCTATTTTTAGCAGGTATGAATTTGAAGGCGTGAGGAGACAAAAATTTAAGGGAAGCTTCAGGACATAATAATAAACACTTTGGTGAAAGAATCAGATCAAGAGCATTTCCGGTTCAAAAGTTATTCAAGTTTCAATTTCTGCTTTTTGCCTTATGAAATCTTCGGAGCTAATTTTGAGGTACTTAGAGGCTCCGGATGGGCCTGAAAAATTGGCGGAATACGAAAGTGGTTAGCCTTTAGGCCCCACTGGCAAGAGATCTTCGCGAGAGCTTTCCGAAAAGGTATTATCATTGAAGATCTGACGGTTAGATCTTGAGTTAGGGCTTCCGAAAGTTGGTGCATAATTTGAATCCCGTTTTTGGCTCCAAACAAAGAAACGGGCTATTTATGGGCGAGTTACTGTTTCTTTTAGGCAGTTTTTGGGGAAAGAAGATCGCATGCTGCGAATAGGGGAATTTCTGTAGTTTCTTTCTGTAATTTGCATGTATTGCAAAACTGGAGGATTTGAGATCCTCTGCATGTAGGAATTTCATACTTTGAAAATAATAAGATTTGTTAGTTTTTCTGTGTGATTTTTTTTGTGTCTCGGATTGCACCCTCATCATTTATAAGGCAGTGAGCTCTAGGCAGTGTGCCTGAATGCAAGCATATTCTCTTTTATAAATATTTATATTTGAGTACTCAAATTGTGGATTAACCTCCACTATGGTTTTTCCCCTAATAGGGTTTCCACACAAAAATTTGTGTCATGGTATTATAAATGTTTCCTTTGAATGCTTGCATCTTTCAATTAATGTAATAACATAATGTTTTAAGTTTCAGAGTAACAAAAGTTAAGATTTGTTGAACACTGATTCACCCCCCCTCTTAGTGTTCCCTTGAGTCCAACAATTGGTATCAGAGCATAGTTCATCTGAAGAAGTTTAGCAGCTTGAGGTGGATCTTGGAATGTGATGGACTCTGACAGTCTTCAACAACAGCTTTTGGTGGCACTTGATGACCTTGATCAGTCTAAAGAAGAAGTACATGAATTAAAAGTAAATCTTAGAGATGTTGAGAAATTCATTCAGTCATTGAAAGATCTGATTGTTAAATCTAGGGAGAAAAGAAAGGATCTTTGTGATTAGATACAACAGAAGGAGAATGGAAATATGGATGATGCTCACTTGAATCAAAATGAAGTAAATAAAAAAATTCTTAGAGGCCTATAATCCCGCCATTGAAATTGCTGCTAAAAATCATCTTGTTGCTATTAATGCTTTTGTGGATTTTTTTTCTGCTACGGTTG
Organism: Sequoiadendron giganteum; assembly: GCA_007115665.2. NCBI lineage: Eukaryota > Viridiplantae > Streptophyta > Pinopsida > Cupressales > Cupressaceae > Sequoiadendron > Sequoiadendron giganteum. Next base: position 552,900,158 of record CM021102.1, read on the forward strand.
ATTCTATCAAAAATCAATCTTTCATTGGCATTTTTTCTATCCCCATTGATTCTTGGCATGATACTTCCCCCTCGAGAGGACAGTTGGGTTCAAAGGATCACCAATGTGATTGAGGATTTTCTGCAAGGATCAAGATTAGATTAGCATATTCAAAACCCACAAAGATAATAGAATGCATAAGATAAACAAACAAAGGAAAAACATGAAACAAGTTCACCCAATCCTTCCTCCTCCATGGTTTACTTCCATTGCACTTTCTAGCTTGTTGTGATGATGAGTGTGCCCTCAGATTGTACTATAAACTATGCAATAAAAATTAAATTCTAAATGCAAGTAATTAAATGACAATGCAATAGATTAATATTAAGAAAATGAAAGATTCAAGAAAATAAAGATATTAAGAGATTGATGAGAGACGAAGACAAAATTGACATTTTTATAGAAAATGCAATTTTGCATGGACGGATGAGATTAAAGATTGATAAGTGCCCTAGAATCTGTGGTCAAGATTCAAAATAACAATCCCTTAATTAGGGTTGGGGAAACTCTAGGATGAAATTCAAATTGAATGGACAAGATTTAATTTAAGAAATTAAATCAAGGAATGAGATTAGTTGTGACAGTGAGATGAGAATTAGCAAGTAGAAAAAGGATGAGATAGACAATCAAGTCATTTTAGAAACAACTTAATTTGTGAAGAGAAATGCTATTTTAAAATTAATATTTTAAATTAATCCCAAAATGGTGAATTCATGTGACAATAAATAATAATAATTTAAAATTATTTACTTGGAAAGAGGGAAATTGCCAATTTAAATAAAATGCTTTTATTTAAATTTAGAAAGAAAATCAATAAGACAATTTAATAATTATGATTATTCAATTGTGGAGGAAAATTAGAGAGTGGGTAATTTTAAATATGATTTTATTTAAAATTAGAAAGAAAGTTGAAGAGGATAATAATTAAATAAATAATAGGAATTTATTTAATTATGAGCAAACATAGATAATTAATGACGTATTAAATAAATAAATAACATTTAATTATTTAAATAATCAAGATGAAGTAATGGACTAATAACAATTAAATAAATTTAGGAATTTATTTAATTATAGAGTGACATAAGAAATTAGCGATGTATTTAAATAATAAATGTAATTTATTTTTTTAAATAGTCAAGAGAAATAAAAGACGTGAATTAATTAAATAATTAAGAAATTATTTAATTAATAGTTGACATTGGACTATAGGACATAATTAAATATTTTAATTATGTTGAGATGAAGCATGATATAGAAAAATGTGGTTTGTGGGTCTAGGCCATTTTTATGTGTCTACATTTGCCCCTCTTTATCATAATGCAACTTATCGCACTATGGCAAAGAAAACAAGTCAATAAAATGCCCCAATGCAAAATAGGATGAGGAAGAATGATGAGGAGGTAACGGTATGCCCCCTCGAGAGGACATTTGGGTTCAAAGGACATGAGTGTGCTCTCGAAATGGATGAGAAGACTAGAAGATGAAAGACAAAAGTATATAGGAAAGATAGATAAGGATGATAATGATGTGGACTAGAAGAAATGTTAGAGAGAAAAAGAGGAATGTTAGGATAGAAGACATGGATGTTGATATGGGGAAGGAGATGCAAGTTGATGTGGAAAAAGAAATACATGTTAGAATCCTTCAACATTTGCAAGAGTACTAATAAGTGTTGCTTGAATCATCATTGGGCAGTAAAAATGACACAAATGGACAACAAACACCAGGGTATGACATAGACCAAAGTGTGCAAGGTCATCCACTTGCAAAACATACAATTGCAGACAAGGAATGTCCTAACTCATACAAAGGGACAAGTTTCCCTAGTCTTTTTGTCAAGACAATCCACAAACATCAGTCAAAGAAAACAAAATAGGTCATGAGACGTCATCGCACCTCTAAATCCTTCATGGGACATCCTCGAGGTAGCTAGTAATATGAAAAAAAGACAAGTCAATAAAAAGATAACACAAAATAGCCAAAAATTAACAACCATTTAATTGTATTGCCAATGTTTGTTTGCCGAAGATTAATTGTTTGATAGGTTGATAGTTTTAACGGTTTGACGGTTTGACAGTGCCTAAGGTTAGGAAGGACACATCCTGAAAAGGAAAATGAGATTTTGACGGTATCCAAATCCAAGGACACATCTTGAAGAGGACCAAAAAGTGACGAGATTTACTTGTTGACTAATGTTTTGTCAAGTTGACTGATTTTGACTGTATGATTGATTAGACTATGTTGTTTGATTTTGACCAATTTTGACATTGACGTTTCAAATGACTATCTTGTGTTGAGTGCGACTATGTCTGCTTTATTTGACTGACGCGACCATGTTTGACTTATGATCTTATTTTGACAAGCCTAAAAGGACTGACCTAATGTCTCGGGGATTCAAAGATGAATCTTGCCTACGTAGCAAGTGCGCAGAGACAACACAGTTCAGACTGGGAGAAAGATTGATTGATGCGATTGACGGGACTGAGAGAACATACTTTGACTTTGTTTTGAGATTTTTGACACTTTTTGAATGTTTTTGTGTTTTCTTTAGGACATTTTTTGATTTTTAGGTCTTTTTTCAGGATTTTATATGCTTTTTAGGACTTTTTCCAATTTTTATGATTTTTTTCAAGACCATTTTTATTTTTAGGACTTTTTGATGTTTTGCGAAAATTGTGACAAAATGCATGTGAATGATGCTGATGCACATGAATCCAAGGACAACCATGATTTTTCTACTAGTCAAGTTGAATACCAATTGACAGGTGATGATGACAATGACAACGTTGTTTGATGTGGGAAGGACACATCCTGAAACAATGTGAAGATGACAAGGATATGACAAGAGGATAAAAGTCTAGAGCAAGGCTAGGGACAAAGCCAAGGAATATTTTGGATGATGGGCTAGGTTGTCATATTGTTGCATTTGGAATGACTTGGTGAGGACTAGATGGGATGACGAGGGATCCTTAGACCATTGACAAGGGAAACCAAGATGGGTGATAGGTATAAAAGGACAACAGATGGCTTTGGTAAAAGATAGGAGACATGGATGGCTTGGACTAAGATAATTATCATATGGTCTCCAAGGACGATGTTGTATAGTGAAAAGGAGGCTATGAAGGTAATGACATGATATTTTGTGACTAGTGTATGACCAAAGCATGGACATGTCAAAATTTTTCCAAAGCATGATTTGTGTTTGTGCCTTAGTCTTTTTCAAGATCAAAATCAGGGGGAAAATGGACAGAAAGTGATAGGGTTTAGATGGATAGATGGAAATGTCATGTGAAGGGCATGGGAGATGAGATGACTTGCCCCCAAGTGAAAAGGTCCACATAGATGATTTATTCTACACATGATGTCTTTTGCCAGGTTTTCATCATGGTACTTATCCAAAGCGCCTATTTGCCAGGTTTTCACCGTTGGATAAAAGTTTTCTCTTTACTATTTTTGATATTTTTTGATATTTTTGATGTCACCAAGACGCTTGTTTGCCAGGTTTTCATCAAGGTGATGATTTTTATTTTTATTTTTATAATTTTGACAACTTTTTTTTGCATTTTTGCATTTTGGATTTTTTATTAGATAGCCTTGCTGCTTTAGATGACCACTAACTTTGTTGAAGCCTTTGACAGTGCCGATGTAGAGACTGGTGCCATGACATGCCAATAGTGACCTTTTTGAATTATTTGCCTTGTCAGGATGATAGCGCTTGCATATAGTTGATCGATGTCATTGTGATCCTTGTTGATACTAGAGTTGGCCTTTTCAGAATACGCACATCGTGATAGAGTGCCATGAGAGTCCTTATGATAGAGAGTTGTTTCCAATATGCGATGAATTTGTGACATGGGATGTTTGGACTTTAAGGAGGATGTAAGATTATGATGGATGATGGTGGACGTGGACAGTTTGGTTGGATGTTTGGATGTATTGGTTTTTATTTTCCAAATTTTGGGTGTTAGATTAGGATAGTGTTTGGAACCAACACTTTTATATGTCTTTCTTGATGGTCATTTTGGAGGGGGTGGACATGTATTATATGTGGCAGTCCTCTTGTGTTGTGGCTCCACATTTTGATTGAATTTTGGATTTGGCATATTTTCTTTGCCTGATTCATTCTTTTCTTGACTTGACCCATTTTGTTTTGGGATCCATTTTAGCTTCATTTTCGCACTTGTATTTTTGACTAATTCCATGGCCTTTGGCATGTGATTTTGGATTTTGTATTTGTAAGACTTTTTTCGGTTCCATGTGGAAGGTTTATTCATGATGGAATGATGGTTTGGGGTGTGGAGGGAAGGGGTGTTAGCAAAAATCATATGACAAGGACTACTCATGATACCCATTTTGATGTTTGTACCTGATAAAGTTTCCCCCAATATCGAGGAGGGAACACTAACATCATTATATTTTCTAACTGATGAATAGCCAAGACTTTGATGTTCGTAATGTGCTTGAACTTGAACGGGTTCCAAAATTCCTTGCTCGTGTAGGCCTAATCCTTTTCCCTGATAATTCATGTTTTGACAAAACAAAATTGTGATGGGGTACTTGTTATTGTGGAAGAACGATGCTAACCCATCCTTATTGTGGAAATTAATGCTCGAAATCTTCTCATCTGTAAGAAAGCCTACTCTAAAAAAGATAGATGATCCTAATTGATAGGATGTTGTAGCTTCACTAACATGTTGGATAGATTTTTGATTAATATCTTCGGTCTGATTTTGTGACATGTCAGACTCCTGTGATTCTGTTGGTGCTTCGAAGTTGATGTTGAAACCATCTTCATGGTCATTGTCATAGAGCCCACTGAATTCAGTTATAGCTTGATTATTTGCAAATATGTCCATGCTAGGAGACTCTTGTTCTAATTTTAGATCATCTATGTGTCCCATGGAGGCAAGTGTCTCATTGTGGAAAGTGTCAATTTTGGAAGCTTGGAGAGGGTCATCTTCAAGTGTTTCATCATGAAGGGCATAAAAGTCAAGGAGTGGATCATTTTGGACTTCTTCAAAAGTAGTGTCTTGATCAAATAAGGCCTCACTTGGAATGACATGATCGAAAATAGGGTCTTGACCAAGGATAGGTTCGTCTTGAATGACATGATTTTGGATGGAATCTTGACCAAGGATAGTTGTATTTGGTATGTCATGATTGTCTAGGAGGACTTCTTGAATGGTGTAAGTGTGAATAAGGTGTAAAGAAATAATACACTTCTTAATGAAACATTGCATCAAAGATCAAGCTAATAACCAATTGAAATCGTCTCTTTGTCTCCTATCTTTAAAGATTTATTAAGTTATGTGCTCTCAGATTTAAATAACACTATTAACTGTTAAAATGACAATCTAAAGAACGGAATGATGTTGATGCAAATGATATGAAAATAATATGATAAATACTAGATGATAAAAGAAGCTAATATGACATGAATTGACATGGAAACTAATAAACAAAGCTACAAGAGGCAGCCATGATATGAAATCTTGAATGCTGGATGCTTGGATGTTGGATGCTTGGATGCTTGATGCTTGATGCTTGGATGCTTGGATGCTTGATGCTTGATGAATTCCTGCAAAGTAAGGGTGCATAAGTTAGATAATCTAGATCCTTTCTTGGTTGAATGAGGCTTTATTTATAGATTTCCTGGTTGTAGAAACGCACAGGGATGGAAAAGAGAGGCTTGGATTCAATCTAGAGGATTGAATGGTGATAGATGGAGGAGATTGAGAGAAATTTGGAGATTGTCTCTACCCATGAAAACACCAGGCAAGAGAAGAGGAAAGATTGATGGAGGAGGATTGAGAGAAGAATTTAGAATTTGTCTCCAATTTGTCTCCAAAACTTCTCGTGAAGTTTCAATCAATTAATTTTGACATGATTTTGACATAAATTAGACATAGGATATCTAATTTGATTTTGAGGAAATATAGAGGAATATTCTTTATGCCTTTATTCAAATATTTTTGATTTATTTAAACTAGCAAAAGAGGGATAAATAATTTAATAGAACAAACTATAGAATTTGTTTATCAAATTAAACAAAAGAATATGGCAATTAATCAATAAAGTGTTTGATCTTTATTTAATTAATTAAAGATTGATGTGATAGAATAAAATAGGGATTTGATAATTAAATCAAACAAAGTATTTAATTTTTTTTATTTAATTAAGATGAGATAATAGAAGAATTATAAGATTTTAAAATGTGAATGTGAACGCGAACTATATAAATAAATATTTTTATTTATTCAAACAGTAGAGGAATTTCGAATAATCAATTAAATAATTCGTATTTAATTAATTTTGTGTGTCCCAGACATGCCCCAAATATTGATTTTCAGATGATTACCAATAATATGCCCCCTTAAGAGATAAATTAATGATTTGATGATTTTTTAGAAATTTTGAAATTTCATGATGATTTGATGATGATTCGATGATGAAATAAATAATTTATCTCTCGACAATGATGAAGAAAATACAGCCCGTGGATGAATTTCAATTAATTCCATGAATAAAATTAATCAAAATATAATAAAACCCTCAAAAATCCCCTTTTCAAAAGTTATATAAAGTCCAAAAGGTCAATTTCAAAGTCATTTGCACCCTTTTGAATTTCAAACTTTAGTGAGAGAGACATTTCGGCCAGCTACAGCAAGATGCCAATCCCTTACCACACTCACCGTTTCAAGCACGTGTGATGTCACTGCCACGTACGGACCTACGGTATGTACCCATAATCCTCCTCGTTTTTCATGCAATTTTGTTTTTTATGCTTTTTAATGTTTTTTACGTTTTTTGCTTAGTTTAGCACATCCAAGTCATGTTGTAGCACTTTACACTCTGGTGTAGTGCTTCCAATAGTTGTTTTAGCGCTTGCGTTATTTTCTCTAGCGCTTCCATAGGATAGTTTAGCGCGTTCATGCATTAGCGCTTAGGTAGTTAGTTTTAGCCCATTGATGCTAGATTTTAGCGCCTAGAAATTTCTAGTGCTTTGATTTGGTAAAATAGTGCATCTATGGTCTATTGTAGCGCTTTTGGTAAAGTGGCACTTTGATGGACTGTTTTAGCGCTTCGATGTAGTAAAAATTTTTTTAGGGTGAAGTAGCGTTTCAGATGCCTATTATAGCGCATCAAAATGCTGAAGTAGCACTTCGGATAAAATAGCGCTTTGGGTGCCTATTTTAGTGCATCTAATTGATAAATTAGCACTTTTGAGATTTAGTGCTTTCGATGCCTATTGTAGCGCATCCATGTCATAATTGCATATTTTGACTTAGTTAGCTTTGATTTCATCAATCCCAATCATTTCCATTCTTCGGATTGGTATGATTGATTAATCCAAATTCCTGATGTTTGATTCTGTTTGATTTAAATAAGACTTACTTCTCATGATAGGCGAGAATAATCCTATTTATGATGATCCTCATGATAGGCGAGGAAATGATTCAATATCTGATAAACCTCATGATAGGTGAGATTAGATAATGTTTGATGAACCTCATGATAGGTGAGGTTTGTTGATGTTTGTTCTTGAATTTTGATCGAAAATTCATACCAAAGTTTGATTAGACTTGATAGTAGAATGACTTGATTTCTTGACATAGTGCACTGATTGTAGATTTTTCATGATGATAGGAGGATCTGGGTACTCTCCAGATGTGAGAGCGATTTCCTTGGACCATCGATTTGATACCTCATCTGACACCAGATGAGATTCAAGTCATAGATTGATGTGGCCCGACGAGTTTACTTGACATGCCCCAGATTAGGATTAATCGGGTCTCCTTACTGCTCTAGTTGAGAGGTGGCATAGTGACCATAACACCTTTCACTTACCCACCTGTGAGATGATGGTCACACCCGAGGATGTGCGGCAGATTCTGTGGATTCCATTCATAGGGGAGATTGTAGAATATGATTCTCATGAGGCTGGTGGGAGAGATGCTCTCCGTAGAGTTTTTCAGGATCAGCACATTGCAGGTCCGAGTGTCCGATGGAGGACGATTGCTGATACATACGCTTCACTACCAGCAATGCTTGTTGGATTTATTGGAGGTTTCCTTTGCCCTGATCACAGGTCAAAGGGATTCTTTGTGGGTTGGGGCCGGATCTTAGAGAGCATGATCATGCATGGTATGAGATATGCGTGGGGGATGTGTATGTTGGCACATCTTTACCACGACCTTCATTCAATGGTGTACTTGGGGGCACGGAGTTTATCAGCAGGGATGACCCTATTATAGGTGTGGGCATGGGAGCATTTTTCCATTGCTTGACCATTTCCATTTTTGGATAGACCGGCAGGCAGACCATACGTGTTTCGGTACAGAGGTAGATTTACCCAAGCTCGGATGGGTAAATTGGAGCATTGGAGAGGAATTTTTGATGATACAGAGAGTGTTGTTTGGTGGCCATACTTAGATTGTGAGCAGTGGGATGAGGACGACGTAGTTCTTGGATACCTTTGCGATTCGATGTACCTGATTGGTAGGACTCCTTTCTATTGGAGAGGTTTTGTTATGGCAGGTGTATAGACAGTACGACATCTTTCAGTGTATGCCACATGGAGTAACCCACTATGCCCGGCGATAGAGTGATGTACCTGATTGGGGGCCATGCCTGTCATATGAGACCATTGTAGAGGGGTCTAGGGCACTGCAGCCGTCACCCTCAGACATGCACAGAGATATTGCCAAGGCACCTGTTACAGAGGAGTGTGCTGCATTTTTGGCATTAACACCACATCCGTGCATCAATATTCCAAACAAGCTAGCACCGTTGCTCATTGAGGAGGATGTTGTTGAGGGTTCAGAGGATAGTGGGGGTGATACTTCATCAAGCAGTAGTACCGAGAGTAGCAGTGGGGATGATAGTGATGGTGATGGTGGAGGTGGCAGAGGGGTTGGACTAGTCAGTGTTGGTCCTTCATCTAGCAGGCCTCGCAAGAGGCAAGAAGTGGCAGTACCGTTAGTTGACCACCAGAGATAGATTGTAGGTCTCCAAACACAAGTACAGATGCTACAAGGACAGTTGGTACAAGCTCGAGGTGTGCTGGTTCAGATGTAGACTCAAATGTAGGCTCAGGCTCAGGCCCACGCTCAGGCACTAGCATAGGTACAGGGACAGTTGGCCGTTGTTCAGACTCAAGTTGCCACCTTGATAGCCGAGCGAGATAGTGCCTAACAAATTGTCGAGAGGGCACAGGAGACAGTTGAGACACTCTAGAGAGTAACTGACGGTACCTTTGTGGCAGAGTATATGAGAGAGGTTCTTCGAGTTGGCCGAGAGGTAGAGTTCTATAGGGGTAGATACCATGATGTAGTGCCTGTTGATTACAGATTCAGTTATGCCCCATTGAGATCTAGTTGGACACATACTCGGACAATGAGTGAGGGTGTGACACAGCCTCCTCAGAGAGATCCCAGAGATCCTAGTCCATTCGGGGGTGGTGGTGGTACTGGTCCTGTTGGGCCCGCACATTCTGGCAGTAGCAAATCATAGATGTTATTTGTGATTTTGAGACATTCCTTTTTGAGATATGATGTATACTACGATTTAGCTCATTTTTGATGATGTATCTTTATTTTTCGACTTCATTGTATACTTGAAATCGATGATATATATACGAGATGCAGTTGATTTGATCTTATGATAGTTTATGATTTCTATGTGATGGATGCATTTATTATGTGATGATGTATCATGTGATGTTCCAAATGAATGATTTTATTTCAATGTAATGATGCTATGATAAATGTATTTGTAGAATATATGATATATGGATGTATGATGTAATGTATGAATCTCTAAATGATGATCTATATGAATGCTTAAATGTGATAAAAATGTATGGATGGATGGATAAATGCTTTCGATTTTAAATGTGATAATGATAAAAATGATGATCTTATGATGAATGATAATGGATGGATGATGTAATGATAATAATGACATGACTTCCATTTATTTTAAATGTGATAAAATGTATGGATGAAAAATGATGTATGGGTTTAAAAAGTGATCAAATGCATATGATGTTGATGGATGATAATGTAATAAATGTTTTATGGTAAAATGAACATGATGTATTTATGGTACAATTTAATGCATAATTTATTTGATGTAAAAATGCATGAATGATGAAATGAGGAAAACTTAATGATGAGATGATGACTTTTATATGTTTTTGATGATTTTGAATTATGTCAAGTATACTTAGTCATATTTGTAGATAAGATAATCATTGATTGGAATCCTTTATGCAACAAAATACTCTGCAGATAATGAATTTATGATGAATGCAGTCTAATTTTATCATGCAACTATATGCAAAAACCATTGTCATTTTAACAGTATTTTTGTGCTTGGTGTCATCATAGAGCTTTTATTGGATGTTGAAAGTGAGTACAAGCGTCAATGGTATGTGTTAAATCAATGACAACCTGAGTACTATCTTCATGATTTTTGATATTGCAAGCGAACATAAGCATCTAGGTATAATTGAACCAAGATGACCTGAGCATTCATTGCGTAAACAGGCAGAGATTAATCATTTTAGTGTGTGAATTCTAAATGTCATTGGTGATACATTTGCATAGCACATCCCCCGATAATTCACACATTTATATGATTAACATACAGACATCAAACAATAAAAATATCATTCTTTTTCCTTGTTTCTCTAGTGTAATACATCATCGAGTTACTCCAAAGAAATGATAATCAAAAATATAATTTATCCATTTTTTACTTAGAGTGTTTCAATCATTATTCAGATTTTAGATCATCCATCCTGATTTTGTGATGTTTTTGTGATTTTCAAGATTTTGACCAATGACCTAACCTACTAACTTATCCTAGGGATCTTGGGATTTGATCAAAGATTAGCCTTGCCTACGTTACACATGTAGAGACCACGTAGTTCGACTGACACAGACCTATGTTTTTTGGATTTTTCTTTTCTAGATTGACTTTTTGACATGTTTTTGGATTTTCCATATGATACAAATGTTTGATGCCCTTTTGATGATGATTGATGTTGCACTTTGATCATTGTTTTCATTTTCTTATTATACTATTGTTTTCCCTTTGGTGAAACCAATGTTTTTGTTGCCCCTAGTGATATCCAAATGTTGCCCCCAAGCTTTGGAGTGAGACTTTACTATGTGGAATGATTTGATGATGGATGCAATGATGGCAAGACTAATGACATGATATGAAATGGTACTGCTAGATTATTGATCTCGATATGTATCAAAATAGATGGGAAAGGTGATCTATAGAATCACATACGATGCCTGTTTCTAGGTTTTCACCATATGTTTTGATTACACCCTTTTGCTTTGTATATTTTTCTCATTTTTCTCATTTTCTTTCTTTTTGTATTTTCTATTTTTTTTTGTATTTTTTGTTGCCAAGATGCTTGTTTTCCAGGTTTTCATCAAGGAAACCATTTTTCAGAAGTTTGACCCGTGCACTAGGAGATTCAAGTATAGAACTTTATGAGATGGATACTGCTGATAGGTTCATCAAACAAGTCTCCTTCTGACATTGATAGTTGATATGCTCCTGATCCGTATACTGATATGACGACAAAAGGACCAAGCCAGTTAGGCTCAAATTTCCCTTTCTTCTCCCTGTCCTGCTTATTCCTAGTGTTCTCTTTTAGAACCAAATCACCAACCTAAAAGACCCTTGGTTTTACCTTGTGGTTGTAACTCCTTGACATTCTCTATTGATAAGACGTTAGATGATTAACAACTTTTTGATGACGCTCATCCAACAACTCCAATTCCTATAGCCTAGATACCATATAGTCTTCAAGAGGAAATGATTCCTCTAAGTGATACACGAAGGGATGGAATCTGTACTTCGATGGGCAATATGGCTTTTGATCCATATACCAAGGAATATGGTGTAGCTCCTGTTGGTGTTTTGATACTTGTTTTGTAGGCCCATAGTGCAGGATTGAGTTGAATATGCTAATCATGTCCAACATCGTTAACCGTCTTTTTGAGAATTTTTAGAATTGTTTTATTCGAGGCCTCTGCTTGGCCATTACCTTGAGGATAGTATGGTGTTGAAAAATGATGTTGGATATGGAACTTTTCACATAGTTCTTGGACATCTTGATTTTTGAAAGGTCGTCCATTATCAATGATAATGGATTGAGGGATGCCATATCGACATATTATGTAATTCAAGATGAAAGAGGAGATCTTCTTTCCAGTGATGGTTATAAGAGGCACTACTTCTATCCATTTTGTGAAATATTTTGTAGCTGTGATAATGAACTTGTGTCCATTGGATGAAGAGGGATGTATCTTTCCTACCAGATCCAGTCCCCATTGATAAAAGAGCCACGTTGATGTAAAAGGATGCAGTTCTTGAGCTGGTGTGTGAATCAGATTGCTGTGAATCTGGCACTTTTGACATTTCTTAACAAATTGATAGGATTCTTTCTCCATGCATGGCCAATAATATCCCAAACGGAGGAGTTTCTTGGCTAGGGTTATCCCACTCGAATGAGTGCCACAAATACCCTCATGAACCTCTCTTAGGGCCATTTTAGATTCGTCGTGTTCTAGACATCGGAGTAAGGTACCATCAAGACCTCGATGATAAAGAATGTCTGCGATTAAGATATGTCAGGCGTATTGGTAGATGAAGTTTTGTTTTTGGTTCCTAGAAAGATCGGCAGGAAAGATATCGTCTTTTAGGTAAGCATAGGTTTTTTCATAGATGGCATATGGTATTGGATTTTGAATTATTATGAGAAGGACATGATACTTGTTCTACCATAAACTCATAACAACCACGTTTCTCTAGAAATTGTAATAATGAAGCAATTGTGGCCATAGCGTCCGCAACTTTGTTCTCTGCCCTTGGAATTTCATCAAACTTGATACTAAGAAAGAACTATTTTAGATCATCTATTTGCTGCTTGTAGGCATCAAATTTTCATCTTTTGTTTGATATTCATCATTCACTTGGTAAATGACTAGTTGAGAGTCCCCATAGACCTCTAAGTCTGTGATCTTTCATTGAATTGCTATTTTGACCCCAATTATCAATGCTTCATATTCTTCCACATTATTTGTACATTGAAACATTAGTCTGTATGATTTTGGAATGGTGTGTCCTTGGGAGAGATGAAAAAAATCCCTACTCCAGATCCGTGCTGTGTGTATGATCCATCAAAATATAATTGGGGCATCATTGTCAGAATGTCTGCATTCAGAAACTCCATTGTCATCCGTCAATCATCTGGTAGAGGAGCCTCGGCTAATTGTTCAGTGATTGCCTGACCCTTGATGGCTTGTCTCTCCACATATTGAATGTCAAATTCACTTAATAGCATGACCCACTTTGCCAATCTACCTATTAAGGCCGCTTTACTGAGTAGATATTTTAAGGGGTCGATCTTTGCTATTAGCTTGATTGTATGAGTCAGCATATAGTGTCTTAGCTGTTGAGTAGCAAACACCACCACCAAGCAAGATTTCTCTATGAAAGTGTAATTTATTTCATCACCATTTAATGTTCTACTGATATAGTAGATGGCATGTTCTTTTCCTTCATAATCCTCTTGCGCTAATAGTGCCCCCAAAGAGATATCTATCATGGCAATGTACAATATGAAAGGTATTCCTTCTGTTGGTGGCATGAGTATGGGTGGTGACATTAGATACTATTTTATTTGATTGAACATTGTTTCACACCCATTATCCCATTTGAAAACCATATTCTTATGCAACAAATGATTGAAAGGGTGACTTTTGTCTTCCAACTGGGAGATAAATCTCCTCATTGATTGGAGCCTTCCCTGTAGTGATCTGAGTTGATTGATATTCTTAAGAGGCGACATTTCCATTATTGCCTTGACTTTCGCTAGATCCACTTCAATGCCTTTTTCTAAGACAATGTACCCCAACAGTTTTGCTAATGTGACCCCAAAGACACACTTCTTGGGGTTCAACTTGACATTGAATTTCTCTAGCCATGTGAATATTTTGCCTAGGATATGTAGATGTCCTTCCCTAGTACCAAATTTTTCCAAGATGTCATCCACGTAATCCTCCATGAAGGTGTGCATCATATCATGAAAGATTGTTGTCATTGCTCTTTGATAGGTGGAGACCAAATGGAATGACGCTCTAGCAAAAAGTTCCCCATGGACATGTAAAAGTCGTCTTTTCTTGATCTTTTGGAGCTATTTTTATTTGATTATACCTAGAGAAACTGTCCATGATTGACAACATGGCATGCCCTATCGTCAAGTCCAAAATTATGTCTATATTTGGTAATGGAAAATCATCCTTCGGGCATGCCTTATTTAGGTCCTTGAAATCCGTACATATCCTGATGCTATTGTCTGGCTTTGAAATAGGTACAATGTTTGATATCCACTCGGCGTAGTCTATAGACCTTATGAATCCAGCATCCAACAATTTATTTAGCTCTGTCTTTACCATCAATGCGATATGGGGATGCATTTTTCTCAATTTTTGCTTGATAGGCTTGATTCCTACGGGCAAAGACAAATGATGCATGAGCAGATTTAGATCTAAGCCTGGTATATTGGAATATGACCAAGTGAAGTTGATGCTTCTTTCCTTAAAGAAATTGATGAATTCTGGTCTCTCTTGATCTGTCATGGATTCTGCCAGATGTAGGATTTTTGCCTTTTCTTCAGTGTCGATGTTCACAGATTGTGTTGGTTCTACTAGAACTGATGACCGCTCATGACAATGTTCTGGAAGAGTGTAAAATCTTCCATCCTTCAGTACCTCAGAAAGGTTTTCACCATTAGATACGTTCTTTATTTTTTCTTTTTCCAAATCCAATGCTGCCATAGAATGGTTTTCACCATTAGATCTATTTTTCTTGTTTTCACTTTTGCAATTGGAAGATTTGACACCCTCCTACTGAGTCGTGTTGTTATGAGTATTATAGATAGAACTTGTACTAGGTTCGCTATGACTTAGGAAATTTACGATGGCATCATTGTCTGCAAATATTGGTATAATCAAAGGTTCGACAAGTTCCCATTCAATAAGTTCTAGATGGAGTAATGGCATGAGGTCATCAGATTCATTTAGGTTGATGGATGTAAGGGTTTGGACAGCCATTTCATCATAGTTTTTTATTGGAATATCAAGGTCAATGATGGTACCCTCTTCAAGATTGTCTACTTCACTCGAGGTTTGTTCGTCCCCACTTGAGTCATCGATATTTAGTGATCCTTCTATGAATGGTCTAGACCCAGAGCCTTGTCCCTATTCACACGTAGGTGCATATTGTTGGATTACATCAACTTGAATATTAGTGAAAGATACATCAGAACAAAGATCCCACTCATATTCATTTGAATCCATTTTAGAGCTTTCTCTAAGCTGAAGGATCCTTTCTACAACTTTCTTTGTCATCTCCTATTTTTGTTCCTCAGAGTATCCTAGTTCTGGCTTCTTTTTTGAATGGAGAGTGAGTGGTTGAATATGCTCTATGATTCCATCCTTCCTTAATCCAACAGGTCTTTGTCCCTCATAACCCATTTTTTCTAGAATAGCTTTCCCTTTGTCATATTTTTCGGTGTTGATATTGACATTTTTGATACTGATATTTGATGTCGAGGGTTCCTCATCTTTGTATAGCCAATCCAAGATTGCTTTTTTGTCTGATTCGTCCTCTATGGTACTGGTTTTGACAAACCTTTCTTCAAGAACTATAACTGGTAATGATGTTTGATGTTTGATCATAGATGGTTGACCATATGTCTTAGGATATGGCATTAACTGTGAAAGGTTAACCGATTTCTCCATAGAATATTGCCCCATTCCCTTGTCTACCAGTTGGAATTGCTCTTGAAACTTTTGTGATAGAGAAGTTTATGGATCCGAATTATCTTTTGATTGAGTTTCAACAGGATTTTTTTCTTTTTCTTTATCCTTCTTCTCTACCCACTTGGTGATGATATTTGGACGTTTTTCTTCATTGGATGATTTTGAACTGGATGCTTCCCTGTTGTGAGGCACACGGGTATCTTGAGAGATTCTAAGTGTCACAATGTTGAGGATGATTATAATCAGCATATATAGTCACCTCCTGTCCATTTATTGGGAACTTTAAACATTGATGATATGTTGAAGGCATGGCCTACATTTCATGGATCCATGGTCATCCTAAGAGTATGTTATAAGTCAACTCTTTTTCAAGTACTTTACATGCTATGTGTTTCATCATTGGCCCCACTTGAATGGGTAACACAATTAAGCCCTTAGATGATCTCTCTTCCCCATCATATGCTTTTATAGTCATTTACCTTCAAGCATCAATAGCATCATCGGAATACCCTAGTGCATAGATTAACTTGAGCATGCAAATGTTCAAAACAACTCCCCCATCTATTAGGACTCTCTTGATGCGATGATTATGGATTAAGACTTCGATATGGAGTGTGGTATTATGGGCATGGTTTAGTGAGACATCATCCTATTCAGAGAATGATAGGCAATGTGGGGTAGTCAAATGTCCCACCATAGCTTGGAACTGGAAAACATCTAGATTCTTTTCTATCGTAGTGGCAACTAGTGCTTGTTCTAGAACCTCCTTATGTGATGGTGATAATTTAAGGAGTTCTAGTATCGATATCTATGCAAGAATGTTTTGTAGTTGATCAACAATGTTATAATGAGATGGAGGTGGAACTGCATGTGTAGACCCAACTCCCTTTAACACTACCTTGGATTGCCCCCTAGTCATTACATTTGTTGGTTGATGTTCCTGACGATCTCTGATTTTTAAGACATTGATTTGATTTTCAGAGTTTTGTATGCTTGGGAGCAAATCCAAAGGGGTAGTGTTATTGGTTTTATTTTTGTCAATGTCATGACCAACTTTATGATCACTCTCTACTTCAAATAGACAAAGGATTGTTTTTTCATAGACATGATTGATGTTCTTACCTTTGTTGTTTGAAGATGATGACGCTCCTTTGTCATAGTTTGGCAAAGGGTGTTTGAAGGCTGAATGATCGTTATTGTTTTGGGGTCCCTCCACATATATTTTGTTGTTGTCAATCAAATCTTGTACCACATGTTTTAACTCCATACAATCATTGGTTTTGTGACCTTTGTTATTATGGAAGTTGCAGTAATCTACGTCATTCCACCATGGTGGTTTGACCTTTGGATCCCAGAATCGGACTTCCCGTGTAGTGATAAGGCCACTGGTGACTAATTATTTCATTGTTTATTCTATCGTTTGGCCTAAAGGTGTGAACCTACGCTGATTTGATGGTTTTTGATATGACTATGTTTTTGCAATCTCGTTGCTTTGTATGACATTCAACTTGACAATTTGATCATTGTTTTGATTCTTTGAAGTAGATGTTGTCAAGTTAAAAATGGGTTTGACATTTTGGGAATCATTTGTTGTTTCATTGGTAGTCATGTTTCGATTCTTTTTCCAAAATTTTGGCTGATCACTGCTTGAGTATTGATTGGAGGATTTATTTTTGTTATTCGTTTTATCATTGAAATGCTTGATAACTCCTCTTTTGACTAGTGCTTCTTCAACTTTAAGACCATTTTCTATGACTTTTTTGAATGTGAGAGGATATTACAATTCAAGTCTATAACTCATTTCCTCTATTAAGTTGTCAATGAACAACTCCATCTTTTCTTCCTCAAGAATGGATCGAGGATATCTAGCGAACAATCGTCGCCATCTTTGTAGAAAAGATAAGAACGTCTCCCCTTTGTTTTGTTTTAGGTTATAAAGATCCTTTATTGTAACATCATGTTGGATGTTATATGAATACTGGGAGATGAACTTGTTGACAAGTTCCTCAAAATTCCTAATACCTGGTTGTAATTTTGAGAACCATTCCATACATGTACCTCCCAAGCTCCTTGGGAATAATCTCATTAAGTAAGTTTCCTCTTGGGAAAACTCAAGGCTCGTTGTTTTTAATTCCCGGATATGATCTATCAGATCTGTTCTTCCATTGTACTTGTTGTATTTTGGGAATTCACAATGTCTAGGAAAAGGTATTTGGTCGACTATTGTGTCGAAAGGATAAGGACAAATGTCTTGTATCGCATATGTTTTTGTACTCCCTTTTGTCATATCCTATATCTATTGTTGTAACACTTGCATTTGGGATGTCAAAGCAGCAACTGGATCTATTGTTTGTGTGGGTTGCAGTATTTCAATCTCACTTGTTCTAGGTGCTTCCTTCAGATGATTTATGTCAAAGTCCTTGGGAAGTTTAGCACCCAATTCAGCCAACATCAAGAGATATTTCTCCATGTCTTGTTCTAAGATCTTTTCCATAAATTTATGGAACTTGGGATCTTGTTGACCTATTTGAATATCCTCTAGAGTTATTTCATTCTTATCGTTATGGTTCAGATTGTTCCAAGGATTTTCTTCTGCCATTGCTTGCGATGTTTTAAGTTCTTGTTCTAAGAGTCTTTGTTTTTGGGATCTAGTGAAGATTGGCATACAAATTTTTACCCTTTCTTTCAAAATGTTGATCTTCTATGCTAGAAAAATGTCAATTGAACTTTAAACAAAGTCAAATAAGATGACTAATCTTATTGATAAAACTATGTTAAAAATTTGATTACTATACTTGGTTTCGTGATAAAGGATGATAGTATCCTAATGATGAAACTTCAGTGTAGTAATCGTTTGTGTATATTTTTTGGACACTTCTGATTTGCAAGATCTTGTTTCAGTTGATAAGATTGGAAATTTGTATAAACCTATTTGATTTTGGTCTCTAGACAATGATTCTGATAAAAAGAAACTTATGTTATGGTAAAAACTATGGATAAAATGACTGACTGACTGACTGGTACGATTTTTGAACTTTTTGTTTTGAAAGCGCTAAAATAGAGTATAGAGGTGCTATTTCACAGAAGCGCTAGAATAGAGTCCTGAAGTGTTGAAATAGGTGATGGAAGCGCTATCTTTACAGATGTGCTGAAACAGTGCTCGAAAGTGTTGGAAAAAGTGATGAGAGCACTATCTTGACAGAAGCACCGAAACGGTGCCCGAAAACGTTGGAAAAGATGATGAAAGCGTCGTTTGATGAAAGCGCTAAAATAAAGACTGTAAGCACTAAAACAGTGTGTGAAAGTGCTAAAACAGTGACTTGAAGTGCTGAAATAGGTTTTCCAGAGCGCTAAAAATAGGACTTTTGCGACTCTCTATTGTAAAATTTGATCTGGCCTTGTGGCATACTCTATCATGGGTTGTGGAAAATAAGACTAACGTATGTGTTGACTACAGTTGTGAAACTATGTGAGAGCTCTCCTTTGGAAGAAGGCTCGTGAATAGAGTGGTTCTACTGCATAATCTAAAGTGTGACCCCTAGCAAAATCATGATATCTATGGATGAAGGTTCTATGTTGTAAAAATATTTTTTCATTCAGATATAGAAAATGCCTTCTTCTTAAATTATCTCGATAACCAAAAGGTTTCTTGGGTTTGGTGATTTTGATTGTTCTCTTGAAAAACGTGGTGGAATTCCACTTTCGAATCATGAAATTTTTGATCTGATTTGACTTGTTGTTTTCAGGATGATCTTTAATCTGATTTTAATGAATTTTGTGAAAACACAACAAGCAATTGTGAGATAATTGTTTTAAATTGAATAGATCATGTATGTTCAAGAACCACAAATGGTCCTTATTGATTTTTATGGGTTGCTTTGAAAAAAGTACACAAATTAGATAGACTCACACTTAAGGACAAATAGGTCATCGTTATATTCACAACCCACATTTTGAATTGCATTGACACACACAGTCGTGTCACCCCCTAGAGGGCGCCCATGTTTTTGTCGTTTCCAAGCACGTACTCAGAGTTGGATTTCTCTTCCTTTGAGCAAATGGTCCATGGAAATTATATGGTGAGTTTCTTGGGGGAAGATTCTTCCCTCCCCTTGTACCGTGAGTATGAAAATGTTTGGATAGTGACTCGGCGAGATACTACTCTATGGTTGGTAGATAGGGCTTTCGTGCGGTGCGGCAATTGATAAACTCGCTTAGGAGACCTCCCAATCTTTAGAACAAAGATTTTGGGGATGGTTATCTTTCTCACTACCATCAAGTTGGACTTTCATCAACAACTTGCATTTTGATTATAGTGGGTTTGAATCCTTGGCTTTAGGCATTCCCACCTAGGTCGTTCCCGTAGGGTGAGTACTTTTTCCCACTATGGTAGGCCTTCTAAAGGATTTAAATAAAGCGTAAATAGCATGAAGTAAAGATGAATCTGGCACTTTGATCACCCAGTTAAGGGGAGAGCATAAGCCTAATCACCACAAGCACAACATATAAGTTGTTTTGTTTTAAGCCCAAAAAAGACAATTTTCTAATCTATGTGAAGGTTTTGCTTCACAAAAATCATGTTTTGTTCTTTTTAACTGATATTGTAAAAAGTGCGGTGACTACCCTAGGATTGATAAATTTGCTTTAAGAAAAATAGAAAGTGGCTACCCTAGGATTGATAAATTTTAGAAACCAGAAGTGACTACCCTAGGATTGATAAATTTTAGAAACCAGAAGTTACTATCCTAGGATTGATAAATTTTAGTCTAAGTGTGAAAAAAATAAAATCTGGCCACAGTCGCGTTGGATCCAAACTGAATTTACAAAAGCACTGAAATAGTCCACCAAAGCGCTATAACTTTTACCTGATGCGATAAAATCGAAAGTGCCGAAACAGAACATCGAAGCGCCAAAATTTTCCATGGAAGCGCTAAATCAACCTTTCTGGAAATGGATCACTGATGCGCCGAAACAGGTCATGCAAATGCTAGAGTTGAAAGCACTGAAATTTTTGATGGATGTGCTATAGTATTACAGAAGCACCGAAATAGAACACGGAAGCACCATAGTTTTCCATGGATGCGCTATAGTTTTTGAAAAAAGCGTTGAAATAGAACACGCCGAAAACCTGTGTGACACTTTTCATAAAAATTGATAAAATTGGGGTTAATGCCCCATGGTGGGCGCCAAATTGTAAGTGTGAATAAGGTGTAAAGAAATAATACACTTCTTAATGAAACATTGCATCAAAGATCAAGCTAATAACCAATTTAAAGTGTCTCGTTGTCTCCTATCTTTAAAGATTTATTAAGTTATGTGCTCTCAGATTTAAATAACACTATTAACTGTTAAAATGACAATCTAAAGAACGAAATGATGTTGATGCAAATGATATGAAACTAATATGATAGATACTAGATGATAAAAGAAACTAATATGACATGAATTGACATGGAAACTGATAAACATAGCTACAGGAGGCATCCATGATATGAAAGCTTGAATGTTGGATGCTTAGATGCTGGATGCTTGGATGCTTGATGCTTGATGCTTGATGAATTCCTGCAGAGTAAGAGTGCATAAGTTAGATAATCTGGATCCTTTCTTGGTTGAATGAGGCTTTATTTTTAGATTTACTGGTTATAGAAATGCATAGGGATGGCAAAGAGAGGCTTGGATTCAATTTGGAGGATTGAATGGTGAGAGATGGAGGAGATTGAGAGAAATTTGGAGATTGTCTCTACCCATGAAAACACCAGGCAAGAGAAGAGGAAATATTGATGGAGGAGGATTGAGAGAAGAATTTGGAATTTGTCTCCAAAACTTCCTGTGAAGTTTCAATCAATTAATTTTGACATGATTTTGACATAAATTAGACATAGGATATCTAATTTGATTTTGAGGAAATATAGAGGAATATTATTTATGCCTTTATTCAAATATTTTTTATTTATTTAAATTAGCAAAAGAGGGATAAATAATTTAATAGAACAAACTATAGAATTTGTTTATTAAATTAAACAGAAGAATATGGCAATTAATCAATAAAGTGTTTGATCTTTATTTAATTAATTAAAGATTGATGTGATAGAATAAAATAGGGATTTGATAATTAAATCAAACAAAGTATTTAATTTTGTCTATTTAATTAAAAGGAGATAATAGAAGAATTATAAGATTTAAAATGTGAATGTGAACGTGAACTATATAAATAAATATTTCTATTTATTCAAACAGTAGAGGAATTTAGGATAATCAATTAAATAATTTGTATTTAATTAATTTTATTCTCCAGACTATTTTTAGGTGTATACAAATGGATGTAAATATGGGGTCCAATAGACTACTTTGATCTAGACAAAACAGTGATGTTATGATGTCATGCTTTGGACTTGCCTCTTGACATGTATCCTCAAGTGTAGGTAAGAAGATGGGACTTTGGAGACCATGACTAGATATGTTTTCATGAAAACATGGAGTGTGTTGGAATGGATTGGTGTATAATGGACTAAGATATGACATGGAGGTTTAGACTTGGGTGAGGGATAATGGACTAGGATAGGACATGAATGCATGACAAGGATATGACGTGGATGGAGGACTAGGATATGACTTGAATGGAGGATTAGGATATGACATGGATGGAGGACTAGGATATGACATGAATGAAGGACTAGGATATGATGTGGATGGTTGGTTTCCCCTGTCAATGTTAGGGTGGGGACAATAGGTGGATGTTTGTTGTGGATGAATGGCAGGATTTGTGTTAAAAGATTCATGATAGGGAGAAGAAATGGATGGAGGACTAGGACTTATAAGTTGTTGGTAAGAGGAATAGATGGATGGAGGGCTAGGGGTTGTAAATTTGGATGTGGATTGGAGGTATACTATTTTGAAGCCCCTAGCTAGTTGTGCTTGACCATTACTGAGAAATTGGCATTCAATTCGACTAGCAAGCATTTCATAGTGGCTTGAAGACATGATGGTGGATGGAATAAGACTAAGACTATGCAAAATGATAAAAAGGACAAAAAGGAATGTCAAATGCAGTTGTAATGAAGACTAAAATGAGTGTCTTATGTCAAAAGATTCCTAGGAAAGGGTTACTAACCATTCAACTTTTGCCCAATATCTCAATTTGGATTTTCAAAGGACTGGTTTGAAGGACAAGATGACAAAATGACAAGGTGATATTTCCACACTAGACTTATGAGTTGGAAATAGCTCACAAGAGGAAAATGACTAAGGATTGATTTGTTTGACTTGGTCCAATGATAATTTACTTTTTGAAACAATGGTTTGACAAAGTAAGGAAAGTTTTCCTATTCCAAAGTGCAAAATTAAGGACTTAAGATGTTGCCTATCTTGAAGATGATGATGGATGGATTGCAAGCTAAATGCAAACTAAAAATGAAAAATGGATGACTCAGACAAGTGTTCTCCTAGTTTTGGACAAAGACTGCTGGAAAAAAGAGGTTTACAAATGCTTGGTCTCAGATTTCTGACAGTAATAATGTTTTTGGAGCTGACAAGCAAATGCATCATTTGAGGTATCAAATGCCTTGTAGATTCAAATGCATCGTTCCAAAAGGAAATTGTGTCACAGAAAGGAAAATGCATTTTAGGATTTAGCAGATGTTGTACACAATGGCAAATGTAGCGTTTTAGATGGCTAATGCGGTGTGATAGAGAAATTGTGGTTCGGGAATAAGTAGTTGCAGTTCAAGATGGCAGATGTGGCATTTAACCAAGAAAATGCATCAAATGACAGTCAATTGCAGCATTAGAGAGGGTAATTGTGGCTTGACAGAGCAGCTACGGCTCAGGAATAAGCAATTGCAGTGCAATATGGCAGATGCGTCACAGAAAGCAGTTTGTGGCAAAAATATGGCAGTTTGCAGTTTAGCAGTGTTGTTTCAAATTGTGAGGTTGAAGTTCATTTGTTCATGTTGTCTAAATACAATTGGAAAACACATGGTGTTATAAAAAATGAAAAACAACCACATATAAGAGATTTATAAAAATCTTATGGCTGGAAGGATAGTATTCTTATGGATCCCACATGGATTTTACTCCAACTGCATATCCTTAGCGGATGAATTCAGAAGCTTGGCCCCACGGGCTCCCCCTTACAGTGCACTCACTTCTTAAGGCAACCAAGCTTCCAACCTCCATGAAACTAAGAACTGTGTAGGTGTGGGTGCCTTGGCAACGTCCGTTGTTGCACCAAAGAATAGAAGGTTTGTGGTCACTAAAACAAAGGTTTTATTTCGGGCACCCATTCAGAAGGCCATGCGAGAGGCATTATCATCCCAGTCTGCAGAGGTTATGCTCTACAGGTTTTGATGCACCACAAGGGTACTAGGAAGTCAATTGTTGGTCCGCAGGAAATTCTGTAATGCTAATCTTTCCTTAACATTAAAATTTATATACCGGTTGGGCGTCGCTTAGCTTTAGTGCGTTACTGGTTTGAGTCACTTTGGGGTGAGTAATTTTTCCCACCAAAGCAAGCCCAATGTCTAAGGCTAACAAAAGCGAGCCAACATATTCATAGTTCAATCAATCTTTGTTTAAAAACAAAGAGAGAGCACATGAATATCTTAACTCACACTCGCATGTTGTTCTTTTTAAGCCCAAATTGAAATGTTTATTGTGATGACTAACTAAATCACAAAATAGAAAATATAATGGTTCATTTTAACTATTTGTAGTGTTTTTCAAGCATGGAGATTCATTTTAACCGTTTGCAGTGTGAACTAACTAACAGTTAATTTTAAACTCATGAAAAAAAAGAAATTATTGTTCTTTTTAGTTTCATGCACTTGTGTGATTGTTCATTTTATTTATGAGTGAAATGCAACTTGTGAAATTAAAGTAAATGAACAATGAACAAGATTTGGTTAGCCTCCAGCTTGACACACACTGCAATAGAGTTAGTAACCCAAAATCCTTAATCTAGAACTTGAAAAATTAGAAGAAATCTGAAAAAGACAAAACAAAAAACTTTGTTACCAGTCAGTTGCATCGCAACAGAGCAAATGCATCTCGATATGGAAAATCCTTCATTCCATCCATCAATTGCGGCTCGATAAGTCAATTACACGTCGGTTTGTATCAATTGTGGCTTGATAAGTCGATTGCAGCTCGGTTTCTATCAATTGTGGCTCGATAAGTCGATTGTAGCTCAGTTTCTGTCAATTACAACTCGATAAGTTGATTGCGACTTGGTTTCTATCAATTGCAGCTCGATAGAGAAATTGCGTCATTGGAGGTATCAAGTGCAGGGCAACAGAGCTTTTGCATCATGAGATCTATCGAATACGTCATTCTGTACCTGTACCTACAAAACGATAAAAAATGTACGAAAAACCTACAAAAACATGTCAAAAAAATAGTCGGGTTCACTAATGTGATTGAGGATTTTCTACAAGGATCAAGATTAGATTAGCATATTCAAAATCCACAAAGACAATAGAATGCATAGGATAAAAAAAGAAGAAAAACATGAAACAAGCTCACCCAATCCTTCCTCCTCCATGGCTGACTTCCATTGCACCTTCTAGCTTGCTGTGATAATGAGTGCGCCCTCAGATTATGATGAGCAAACTCTACTATATGGCCTTGCCCTAAGCAAATTTTTGAAGGATTTGTACTATAAATTATGCAATAGAAATTAAATTATAAATGCAAGTAATTAAATGACAATGAAAGAGATTAATATTAAGCAAATGAAAGATTCAAGAAAACAAAGATATTAAGAGATTAAGAGATTGATCAGAGATGAAGAAAAAATTGGCATTTTTATAGAAAATGCAATTTTGTATGGACAAATGAGATTAAAGATTGATAAGTGCCCTAGAATCTGTGGTCAAGATTCAAAATAACAACCCCTTAATTAGGGTTAGGGCAACTCTAGGATGAAATTCAAATTGAGTGGACAAGATTTAATTTAAGAAATTAAATCAAGGAATGAGATTAGTTGTGATAGTGAGATGAGAATTAGCAAGTAGAAAAAAGATGAGATAGAAAATAAAGTCATTTTAGAAACAACTTAATTTGTGGAGAGAAATGCTATATTGAAATTAATTCCAAAATGGTGAATTCATGTGACACTAAATAATAATAATTTAAAATTATTTACTTGGAAAGAGGGAAATTGCCAATTTAAATAAAATGCTTTTATTTAAATTTAGAAAGAAAATCAATAAGACAATTTAATAATTAAGATTATTCAATTGTGGAGGAAAATTAGAGAGTGGGTAATTTTAAATATGATTTTATTTAAAATTAGAAAGAAAGTTGAAGAGGACAATAATTAAATAAATAGTAGGAATTTATTTCATTATGAGCAGACATAGATAATTAATGACGTATTAAATAAATAAATAACGTTTATTTATTTAAATAATTAGGAGGAAGTAATGGACTAATAATAATTAAATAAATTTAGGAATTTATTTAATTATAGAGTGACATAAGAAATTAGTGACATATTTAAATAATAAATGTAATTTATTTATTTAAATAGTCAGGAGAAATAAAAGACGTGAATTAATTAAATAATTAAGAAATTATTTAATTAATAGTTGACATTGGACTATAGGACATAATTAAATATTTTAATTATGTTGAGATGAAGCATGATATAGAAAAATGTGGTTTGCAGGTCTAGGCCATTTTTATGTGTCTACAGAAGGAAATAACTGAAAAATGTGAAAAGCTCGCCAAAGATAATACAAACCTAAAACATGAGATGAAATCTATGATGATGAAGATGACTAAAGAGATTGAAGAAAGGAAGAAAAATGAGGAAAATCTTGCTCAAACCCTAAAAGAGAAATCTGATGAATGCAGTAGAATAAATGGGGATTTCACTTAGTTGGACAGTGAATTACAAAGATCCAGAAGCAATGAAGAAGAACTTGGTAAGAAAAT
The DNA here is from genome assembly GCA_007115665.2 of Sequoiadendron giganteum. NCBI lineage: Eukaryota > Viridiplantae > Streptophyta > Pinopsida > Cupressales > Cupressaceae > Sequoiadendron > Sequoiadendron giganteum. Next base: position 552,926,989 of record CM021102.1, read on the forward strand.
TGCTACTCTTAGGAATGATCTTATGATTGCAAATGAGTACAAAGAAAAGTTTAAGATTAGTTCATTTCAAAGCTTGATGAGCTAACTCAAGGACAAAAGAGTGGAAATGATAAGAGAGGTATTGGATATGAAAAAAGAGGAAGTTCCAGATCAGGACAAAAGAACTTCAGACAGAACAAAGATGGAAGGTATCTGGTAAGACAACCTAATACTCAAAAGTTTAATGGATATTGTTTTTCTTGTAAAAAGTTTAGTCATATGGTTGCTTAGTGTAGAAGTAATATGAATTCAAGAGTTTCATCATTCTCTAGGCAGTGTTTCAATTCCAAAAAGTTTGGTCATAAATCCATTAAATGAAGAAATGTGTTAAGAAGGAATGTTGAATGTTATACATATCAAAAATTTGGGCATGTTTCTAATCAATGCAGATCAAGAAGAAGCCATTGGAATGATTGGTCAGGAAAAGAAAGAATTGTGTGCTAAAATTACAATAAGTATGGTCACATTGCAAAATTTTGCAAAAACAAAAATGCAGACAAAAGAGGTTTGGTATGCAGAGGTAGAAATATAGAGAAAAATGATAAAGGGAAAGAAAAAGTGATTACAAATGAAATCAAAGATCAGATGAAAAAGTCATGGGTAAAGAAGAATGATTCTGATACTGGAAATGGTTCCATACCGGAACCTACTTCCGGTAATTCTTCTGGTAATTGATTTCAGGCCACTGGCCTAGGGGGAGTCTTTCAAGAAAATCTTTCCTCCCTTGTCTATGAGGTACTAGAACATAGAGAATAGTCAAGAAGGTGTATTTATGGTGTACAAAGGTTTTGGATAACTTTAGAAAAAAGAATTTAGATAACTCATAGGTCTACAAAAGATCATTTTGTAGTTGTTTGAGAAAATAGAGCACCTGGAAAACTTAGGGAAAATGCATTTATTACACATGTGTGAACTATAAAAGTCAAGTTGGAATCGTCATTTGTCACTTTGCATTGAAGAAGAGAAGGAGAGCACTCGATAGATGGATTTCAAAGCAGTGAAATCAATTCATCGACAATTCTCAAAATCTATCAAGTATTTCAAATTATTCTCGAAATCTTCATACAATTTGGTGTGCAGTTGCAAACCCTAAATACGAAAAGAAAATGGAACAAATTAAAGGATCGATCACTCTAGATTAATATAATAGTGCAAAGATTAGGTCTATGAGGAATTTTTTACTACGTAACGAATTGAAGTAATTAAGAAAAGCTAAACATAGAAATTTGGATATTTGGAATGATTTTATGTACTTTGAGAATGTGGAATTCATAAAATTCATCTTGAGTAGATTACATGATATTTTAACTTTGGACAAACCCTACATCATTTCAAAGGAGGTAATTGATAATTTGACTGGATTATGCAAAGTCAAAGATGTACCAAGGAAGAAATCTATCTAGAACAAAGAAGTTGAAACCCTAACTAGAATAATCAAAGATCATATGGCACTGATAATTGCGATAATCAAGAATCCTATTACAAAGTATATTGCACATGGGATAACATACAAAATATTCTACATAAATCGAGAAGGTGCTACATCGGCTGGTGCAGTCTACATTTCTCACAAGATGATAATCGAAGGTCAGGACTTTGACCTGTGTGGGCTGATAAAGGATCAGCTAATGGAGAATGTGCAACTAACAAAAGAAACAAGCTACCCTTTTAGGTTTGGTACCTTGATCATATGCCTAGTAATGTATTTCTTGAATTGTTTGCCAAAAATCGACAATTTGGTGTGGAAGGCAAACAAACCAGTATGCAAACAAATATATTCATATTCTAGGAGCTTGGCTAATTGGGATGTATAATTTTAAAATTTCTTTAAGAATGTGCTTGCAAAGTGTGGTTCAGTCAATGTTTCCCTTCCGGTAAGAACAATTGAAGCTAGTTCCTCTTCCAGTGGCATGGATAAAGGACATAAAAGAGGTAAAAAAATTATTGAATACAACCCTCCGAAATGCAAAGTCCCCAGAATTGAGGGAAGAGGTAAACCTAAGGAAATTTTGGATATTCCAAATGAAGAGTCTAATGAAGAAACTGAGAAAAATGAATCATAACCAGAAAAAGCCAGTGAGGAAGAAGATGATTTGTCAAAAGAAATGCTACAACTTATTCAAGAAGAAGGTAGAATGTAGAAGATCGCTAGGTTATGGTTTGTTAGACCATCATATGAACAAGACATGATCCTGAGTGTATTAAATTCTCATGTTGAGAATTACAAGATCAAATTAGAAAGCTTGCAAAAAATTTTGCCCGATGAGATGATTGAATGTAGTAAAGAGACATTAAATTCTGAAGCTCAATAAAAGGAAGTTGGTGAAGTTATCTCTCACTTAAAGGAGAAATTCAGACTATCCCTTTCCAAATTGAAGAAGAAAATGAATGAATTGAGATAGTGCATAAAGTCAACTAACAATATCTACAACTATTGCATCCGTTGGCCCCATGTTGTTAGTAATTACAAAGAGAAATTGGAACAGATTGAAATAGAGTTGAATAGAATTGGTAAATTCTTTGACATGTTGTAGGATCAGGATGGCACCATCAGAAAATGAATTCAAGATTTATAGTCAGAACACACATAAAATCAACTCACCAAGAGCACACTTGTTGATACCTTTTGAAAGTTAAAAGATCTAATCGAATGCAAATTGGAGTAGATGGTGGAAATACTAAGGAATGGTGAGAAACTGGAAGAAGCAATTACAATTCCAGAATCCTTAACTGAAATTGTTAACAAAACATCCAAGAATAATAGTTTGATCATTATCATTGGAATCAAAATAGATGCTTGGAAGAAATTCCTTCCGGAAGTGAAGAAAAACCAAAGATGATCTTCTAAATGTAGCAGTTAATTGTTTTCAAGTTTTTGAAGTTTTGATCAAAGGGGGAGAACTGTTGGCATATATGTGTTAAAGTTTTGAAGCCTTGAGGATTTTGAACACATGTTTTATCACTATCTTTTCAATATCACTTTTTTTCTTTTTGGAATATGGCTTCCATGCTTTGTCATTGATGTCAAAGGGGGAGAGAATGTAGTGAAAAATGCCTTATAAATCTTAGGGGGTGGAAGTGTAGAAAATTTTGGCAGTATACCTATAATGATTCTAACACTTAGTCATTTTTTACTAAGTGTTACCATCAATTCCAAATGGGGAGATTGTTTGCATATGGCTTGTAAATTTTTGTCATTTATGGCAACCTAAATGGCAACCTAAGTCATACATCTGGTCTGCAGTCTAGTTTTTGTATCTACCAGCTGAATAGGGTGAAGACTAGGGCATCTGGTTATATAAGTATACAAGTTGATCTGTATATCTCACCAGACTATTATTTTGTGTTGTGGACCCCATACAAAGGATTTTTGATGTTTGGAATACCTTGGTGAAGGATTTTTTTGATACACATTCACTGGTACACAATCTAGGAGACCTAGTGCACTAATCTATTTGTTATTTGTGTTAGAAGGCTAACCTGGTGAATATAATAATCGTGGATGTATAAGGAGTAATTAATTAAATGATTTCATGCTTTACTATGTTTTGTTTAGGTCCTCTCTTTGTCTTAATCAACTTTGGAGGATGCACATAAATATTTAGTGGTGGATCTGGCCAAAAAGTTGAAAATAACTTAATGTTTCATAAAGCCGACTGATGGATGAATAAATATTTGGTAGTAGATATATATATAAGATCGGTTTTAGCATTCTATATATGAAGTAGTGTGTAATAAGAAAAATAAGTATGAAAATATGGGTGTAATGCGAAAATCAGAAGAGTAATAATGCGAGTGTTGGATTTGTGATGTGAATTGGAGAGCAGAGGAGAGCAAAGAGCAGAATTAGTCTACAGATCCAAAAATATATCTATGAGCCTCATCAAAACTATAACCTGGCATAAATAGTTGCTATCATCTCAGTTTAATCTTCAGATGATTTTAATCTGAACTTTTATAAGGCAGCGAGCCTTCCCTTTTGAGCACTGAGCTCTAGGCAGTGTGCTTGAATGCAAGTGTATTCTCTTTTGTAAACATTTATATTTGAGTACTCAAATTGTGGATTAACCTCCACCATGTATTTTCCCCTAACAGGGTTTCCACGCAAATTTTTTTGTGTCATGGTGTTATGAATGTTTCCTTTGAATGCTTGCATCTTTCTTTTAATGTAATAACAAAATGGTTTAAGTTTCAGAGGAACATAAGTTAAGATTTGTTGAACAGTTATTCACTCCCCCCTTTTAGTGTTCCCTTGAGTCCAACACATATATATGCTACAATATACATGTATGTGTATGTGTACATATATCAATACATTTGTATGAGCGTATCCATTTTCTATCATATGTGTATATAGATACACGTATACATATGTATATATGTATATTCATTACATATATACACATTCGATTTAATCATACAATTATCATGGTGTTAGATAGGGGAATACGAGCGATATGCCTATACATATATACATGCATGTCGTGGGTTCCATCAGATAGTTATATGTGCAAAAGAAACTCGTGCATGAGCATGCATAAGTATGTCTACCTATGTACCCCATGTACGTGCTCCTTAGTGTGTGTAGTCTATCATCACCATGCATTTTTATATGCATACATATTCCCCATATGTTTCACATAAGAAGAAGGAAATCATAAGCTCATCAAGTAATTATCTCCTAACAATGCATACAATATTAACTAGCCTTTACTAAACCAGCCATAATATCTCTGGATGACTTACCAACTTCCTAACTCAATCATTCTAATTGTGGTGTGTGTATAAGCTCAAATAGGTTATAATACTCATTACCCAACCAAGACATTCTCTTGAGTGATACTTCCTCTCCACCTGGAGGAATTGAGCATGTACCTACAAACACTAACACATGTACAATGCATTCAACTATTCACAAAATATGTAATACACAAACTTAATCTCCAAAGCTCGAATATTAACACAATATCCATCCATTCACATAAAATTCATTCCTTCATATAACATTAAATAAGATGACATTCATTCATAAAATAGTGTTAACAAAGTGCACACATAATTTATTCATCCATTGAATTCACATTACATTTATATTTTATTCTACATAGTAAATAGTAAATAGTAACTACACAATTGGGGTGTAACATATTTTTTTAGGATACAACCAAGTGAAAGTCAAAGAGTCTGAGAAATACAAAATAACACTCACAACTCCTTGGGGTACTTATGTTTATATTAGGATTCCTTTTGGCCTAAAAAATGTTGGTGCTACCTTTTAAATGGCTATGGATGTAGCTTTATCTAACTTTATTGACATATTTATGGTAGTATATTGAGGTGATCTTACTACATACTACAAGAAAGAAGAGGACCATTTTATGCACTTCAAAAAAAATCATCAGAGCACTGGAGTATGGGATTTCTCTAAATCCCAAGAAATGTGCCTTTGGGTTCATAGAAGGAAATTTTATGGGACATATAATATCCAAATAATGTCTAAGTATTTACCCTGAAAGAGTTGTTTCCATTAAAATTTACCACATCCCAAAAATGTAAAGGGAATTCAATCATTCTTTGGACTGATTAATTTCTTAAGAAGGTTTGTGACAAACTTTGTAGAGATCACAAGGCCAATTTCAAGAATGTTGTTTTTTTTTGAGAAGGTAACATGGAGTGAGGAGCCAAGTAGAGCTTTAAAGGATATCAAACAAGCCATCAATGAAGCCCCAATTTTGAAATCCCTTGATTTTACAAAAAATTTCTATCTTTTCTCATTTTCCTCTTTTCACACAATCGCTACAATATTATTGTAGAAAAATGATGAAGGCTATGAGCAACCTATTGCATGTTTTAGTAATTCATTACAACTAGTTGAGCTAAAATATAACATGATTGAAAAACAGGCTTATGCCTTGGTAAAATTAATGAAAAAATTAGATTACACCTAGTTGGTACAACAATTGTGGCTTGTGTTCCAAGTGGTGTAGTTAAGGATATCTTTACAAAACAAGTCACTAGAAGGATATGTAGGTGGATTAACAAAATATAAGAATTCAACATTGATATTCAAATCACCAAATTGGTCAAAGGATAGGGATTGGACAAATTTATGGCAAAGACAAACCTAGAAGCCAATTAGGTGAACAATATTTATTATGTAGATGTTTCACCTACTTGTGATATGCAGACTGCATGGTGGTACAAAGATACTGCATATTACTTGCAAAATATGTCATTCCCTAAGGGGATGACTAATAATCAAAAAATGACATTGAATTTATAGGTAATAAAATATGTAATTTTTGAGAATGAGCTATGGTGGAGGAAAATGGATGGAGTGTTGTTAAATTGCATCAATGAGGAACAAGCCTTGGAAATTTTGACTAAAATGCATAGTGGTGTTTGTGGTGGCCATTACATGTCCAAGACAACTGCACATAAGGTTTTGAGAGCAAGTTTTTGGTGGCCCACATTGTTCAAGGATGCACATAGGTTAAGGAAATGTGATGCATTCCAGAGGTTTTTAGGGAACTTTCCTCTCAAACAAATCACAGTTCAATCACCATTTCAACAATGGGGAATTGATTTCATAGGAGAGATTGCAGAGAAATCCAATGGTGGTCATTATTGGATCTTGATAGCCATTGGTTACTTTAAAAAATGGGTAGAAGCCATTCCTACAAAGAAGGCTACCAGTAAAGTAGTGATGTGTTTCTTGATGAATAATATTCTGATTAGGTTTGGTGTGCCTAAAAAGATAGTATCAGATAATGCAATGTGTTTTAGATCAAAAGAGTTTACAATTTTTTGTAATAAGTATGGAATAAAAATCTCTTACTCTTCCCCCTATCACCCTAAAGGTAATGGAAAGGCATAATCTAGCAACAAAAATTTGATGAAGATCATAAAAAGGGTGATAGAGAAAAATAAGAAGGCAGAGGATTCAAAACTAAAACAAGCCCCTTTGTCTAAAAAAATGACCATTTAGAAGGAAAAATGGAAACCTCCACTCAACTTAGTCTATGGTATTGAAGCTTAGATTCCAAACAATAACTTGCCACAAGTCTATTAGTTTATTCAAGAATATGATGATGATGTCACTAATGACATGCAACATAGAATCAATGTTTTGACTGAACTGGATGAAGTCGGGAGGGATGTACAACAAAGAAATTGGATGAAAAGAAGTATTCTCCTAGGAATTTTGAAATTGGGAGTATGGTGTTAATGTGAAATTTTATAGATGAAGATAAGAGAAAACATAGAAATTTTGATGGCTTATGGCCAGGTCCTTATTTGATCAACAATGTTTATTGAGAAGACTCATATTTTCTGCAAAATCTAATAGGAGAGCTTCTCAAATTGCCAGTACATGGACAATTACCGAAGCCATACTTCTCATGAGGTATGTTTTTTTCCATGTACAATGTGTTATATGTAAATTCTCTATAATTAGTGTCTTCTTTATTTTGGTTTGGTCTAGTTTTTCTTGCCCTGTCTAGGTTTTCTTTTGGGTTTTGGTTCTCTATGTTTTTAATTTGCTTCACCTTGATATTTATGGGATCTCTCTTTGTTCATTTTGAAAAAAAATCCCCAACTGGAGCCATTGGTATGAATCTTGAATTTTTTTGTCATTCCTTGTAATGCAATTCAAAATTTCTAAGTTTCATTGGTTATTTGAAAGCTAGGGTTTCTTATTTCATGTGTTAGGGTTCACCCAAGTGCTAAAACCCTCTTTAAACCATAAAATTTTTAAAGCCTTAGTCCTTTCTTATGTTTGGTCATTTACTTGCTATTTCCTATTCTTGGTTCACCAAGTTAAGACCTAAGTCATTAATGTCATGTAGTCATTGGACCCAATGTTCTAGTCTTTCCAATAATCACCATTTAAAATATTTGATTAAGTCTTAAAGTCTCATGTGTCATGAAATTATAATACATTATGTCAAAACTTTTGTCTTAGGTCTGCAATAAATCTAAGTCTTAAGTCTTATGTCAACCTAGTGAGTGGCCTCGACTTAAGTTATACCTTTGAGAACATGCTTAAAAATCCTTTAAGTGAAGTGTAGCTAGGTCCCACTTGACAAATGTTCATTATTCATTGGTCCCCACTACCCCATGGTGAATAAAATATTCATAGGAAATTGAGTGCAAGAAAGTAGGAAGGCACCATATTTCCAACTTATATAATGGACCCTCCATGCTTTCGAACACTACTGATGGTGGGCACATGATCTAAAGGGTCTTATGGTGTCATGTGGCAACAACCTGGTCATTCTTTTCCATTTTGTGGAGCATATCTCTAAAGACCTTGGCTAGATACAGTGGTGCAAGATGATGCCAAGTAGCGAGATCACAACCATCAAATGAAAGATAAATAAAAGCTTAAGTATTTTCCTAAGTATAGGTGACATAATAAAGGATAAAGGACATGTATTTGAATACACATGGTATTTATCTAGTGTGACAAGTATAGATGATGTAATCCTAGTCGTCCAATTTTTAGAAGAATAAACATGTGTTAAAATTCAACTAAGTGTGGTCGAATACGTGGGAGGTTAAATAGTGCACATATTGGACATGTGGAAACATCTGGTGGATCTCCCTACAAATCTACAGCCTTTGATCTACTTCAAAGTGCATGGATGCACGGTGTGAGGAATGGCCACATTGACTCTTTTGATGTCCCCAAGAGCAGTGGGACCCAAGATGACATAGGAAAGGCTTTTCCATGTGGAAAAATCTTATTGGTTCAATATGGAGGTAAATGATGCTCAAGTTTCTCAAACTTGGTTGACTCAATCTAAGTCATCCAAAGGTATAGATCATCTCAAGATCAACGAATCAAATTCAAAATTGAAGAAATGGGTAGATGCAGTCATTTTGGTTCAACGACTGAATAATAATGGTGGACGAGATGTCAGAAAGCTTGAATTTAATACAATTCTCCCTAAAAGAAAAATCTAAAGCACATTTCCAATTCACCTAAGTACTCTAAGGTGATTGGAGACCATTTCCTATGAAGAACAAGCTTTCTACAATGAGAACTAGGGTTTGCACTACCAAAACACCTATAAGTTAAAATTCACCTTTGCACTGCTCAATTACCTTCAAAATCTTGTGCTTTTTCCTAGTTGTAGTGTTGAATTTTGTATTCTAAGGTTGTTGTGTATTTCAAAATTCCTTGGTTTGTGTTGCTTGTATTTAGTTTAGTCATAATTTACCCTATTTTTGTTTGCAATCAAATTAAAACCCTAGTTTGCACAATTATTGTTAAGATGTCGCCCCTGAAAGCTCAAGCCTCTACTTCCACCTCAGACAAGAAGAGATAAGGGAATAATAAGTAAATACTATACAATCAGGGATGTTGAAATGAAGACTTCTGGGTGGGAATTGTTTAATTATTGGTATAGAAAAAGAAATGATGCAGTTCCAAGCTACAATTGCTAGAACTTGGACCTAGGAAAGTTAGCAGTTCCTATTGTGTATCTAGATGTACACCTAGTAAAAGCCATTGTTGCAAAATATGACCCAAACATTAGGGTTGTGAGGACATGTGTCGGGATTGAAATGGTGAAATTGACCAGAGAATCTATCATTGGAGTTTTCAACCTTAACCCTAATGAAAATAAACAGATTAGCCTTAAGCCACTAAGAAAAGAGTATCAAACCAACAAAATTACTTACATGGTGACAATATTTCCAAGGTTTTGGCTGAAGGGAAAGGGTATAATTACATTCAGGCTCACACCTAATGAAAAGGATCCTTTTGTATGAGCGTGAATTTTCACCCCTAATGCAAATTCCCCTTTCACGCCTTTACACTTTAGAAAACAAAAAGCAGAGGTTTAATCCCACTTAAGCCCACTACTTGCATCACACTTGGTGCCTTGTTTGTGTGTCGGTGGAGGAATTTATGTCAAGGACACCTATGCGGTGCATAGACATTCATGTGGTACACTTACATCCTTGGAAGATTCATATGGCTAAAGATTGCAGAGACATTACACTTTCGATTAGAAGTTGAAGTGTAACACCCCTCTTCGACTGGCCGACCCAAATATGGTTGTTTTTCATCTACTCCTTCATATTCTCACTCCATTCTTCCATTCTTAGGTTTTTAACAAGTTGGCACACTCTCTCCATGCTTTGAGCATCCAATTTCAAGCTTTGTAGTAGCACTTTTCACTCCATTGCAGCAATCTACCACTCCATCACTCTAATAGTGTGAGTGGAGGACAAACACCATCATAGCAGAGGCTTGAGTTCCTCTCATTCACTCCTCCACAAGCCTTGAGCGCTTTGGACAGAGGTGGAAATATCCTTTCATCTCCTCTATCATATTCGGTTGAGTAAGCATGTACTATTTTGTAGTGTCTCTTGTATATGTAGCTTGTATTATTTCTATCATTGCAAACTTGGCTTTCCGTGGAGGTGGAAACACCAAAACGGGGGTGTGACTAAGGTAGGCCCCTAAATAGTCCCAACATTCCCCCTTTTTCTATGTGTAGGTGGAGAGATCTCGAAGCAAGCTGGCTAGAGGATCATTCTACAAAATTATCTTCATCACCCTTGCGGTAATATTCTTCTTTCACCATATCTGTATTTACCTTTCGATTTTCCTAGTCTTGTTCTTTACTTTCTGAAACTTCTAAACTAGACTATCAGTCCTTTTTCAGGATTCTAATCTCATCTCTCTAGTTTTTTGGCCATATGGATGCCAACACACTTGTGAGATGCCAGCGTGTCATGCTATCATCCCAGAACCGCGCTTCTGTCCTTTGACAAAGAGCCACCTAAGATGTAGAGTTGACTCTAAAAAGTGACTTGTCTAGTCTCTTTCCAACTCTTGGGTTTGCAAAGCGGTCAAAGGACACATAATCCTCATCATTCTCATCCCTCCTATCCTAACCATCCTTTAAATTGAGGTAAGTTAGCTAAGCCTTTCCGCTCTTGGCCTTTCGTGACCTAGGGCCTTGCAGTGGTTGGTCCCCCTCTCTTACATTTTTGGTGAACCCGATGTGAACCATTTTGGTTCCATTTTGCGATACTAAAATCTACTTTCCTCATATCCTAGGAGTGTTGTAGGTGTGAGTTTTGTGAGGATCTCATCTCACAACCCAACCTGTGACCCCTAGTAGTTGAAGTTTGAAGGTGCCAAAGTATTACATAACAAAACCTCAATTGGGTCACTATCCTATCTCGCAAAGCTTAGGAGGCTCTGTAGAAGTACTGTTTAGTGTGCACGATGGCCTCTTTCTTAAATCAACCTATTCCCTCTATGCAAACTATGAGTGGTGGTACTAGCATAACCTTCACCTTACAGGACCCGTCGATAGGCTTCAATAGAGAACCATATCCTCTTTACATTCTTACAAGGATAAATGGGAATACTGTAGTAGGTGTTCTCATTGATCCGACATCACAAGTGAATATCATAACTGAGGAGATCATGCTGATTAACTTCCTACATAAGGATGGGTATGATGCACCTAAGAGCACCGTCTGCACACATGACAAATTTTTTATACCTCCTATAGGGAATATTGTCTTATCAGTCCTTGTTGGACCTAAATCTGTAAGCCTTAAATTCGACATCGGTTCGGGGTCTGAACTCTTCAGAGTGAAGCTAGGCATCCCATGGCTAGTAGCTATGAATGCAATTCCCTCAGTTATACACAAGTGTCTAAAGTTTTTTCATGGAGGTTTGGTACAGGCTATCCATGACACCGGTTATAGACCAGTGGTTGCACGTGGAAGCTATACCTTAGATTACTTTTAGCCCACATCCCTTGGTCCTCTCTCACCTAGGAAGGACCTCCTACACTGCACGTATCAAAACTATAAGAAGGGGCACGCTATGCCAAAAGTGAGATACCCTTCGTCACCTTATGTTGTTTCACATAGAGCTTTTCTAAACGATGATAGTGATAAAGCCAAGGTACGTAGAAGAGAAGAAGAGAAGAAGAGAAGTGGTCTCGAGATCCTCCTTCTTCCTCTTCCACTATTTAGCCCAATGCTTCCTCTCATCTTGTCATGGTACCATATGCTTCTATTTCACACTCGCAAGAGAATCCCATGGTGCCCACTTGGTGAAAGGCCAAGTGTCTTGCATTTGAGCTTCTTGTCTTACCGATGAAAACTAGGCCCATTCGATATGGAAGACATAAAGCCCCCCATGGAGAGTCCTCTCTGTCTCAGCCTTTGTGGCCTCCTCCTATCCCTATACCTAAAACACTGAATGGGAAGAGGTCAGCCGCTAAGGCATTAGAGTCAACCCCTCTTACCATTTCTGAATCTGCCCCTTCTCCCATATAAGAGTTTTTCTTCCCGTTGGAAGTAGCTATGGAAGACACTCCCATGGTTGAAAAAAATCCTTCCATCCCTTCATAGACTTTGGCTTCTGGTTTGAAGAGTCGTAGAAACCACCTTGTGTGTGAGTGCAAGCATTGATGAAAGGCCCTCCTATGTGAACAAGCCTCCTTATTGAAGAAGGAGGAGGAGAACACTGCACCTCCTGTTGTGTCCTTCTCTTTCCCTCCTTCCATCTCTAAATCTCTCCTGGCTCCCACTGTGAGCGCACATGCACCTAGAAAGTTGCAGGTGTTCATTGCCCCTTCAACAAAGCCACCTTTGTTGACTTTCATTCCAGATGTCTTGCCTTTCCCAAATCCCGTGGACATGGTGAACACTTCGGTTGTGTCCACTGTGGTTCTTTCCTCTTCTCCCTCAACCCTCCTTGTTTTGTCTATGGGGAGTTCACCTCCTCCAATGAAGAGAAAGGTAGAGCATGGCCCCTCCAGCAATGGAGGATGTAAGAAGAGCCCACCTTCTCTGAAAGGTGGCCCCAAGTTGACTTTTTCTATCCTAATAACGGAACTAGTCCTGACCTCCCCCAAGTTTGTCACTGCTCTTGAGTCTCTTGGTGAGCCTAGCAGTGAACCTCGGGTACAAAATCCTATGTCCACCAAGATGAAGCATGGCACTCCCATTAAGTATATGTTTAACTCGATGGATGAAGTTCTGACCTTGACAGCGATCTTTTCGAGGTCGTTGACCTTGGACCCACAAGAGTTGAGCAAAAAAGACCTCACTGGTCCCTCTGCCTTGGCCCTTGTTGTGAGAGGATCGAAAGCTCCTCCCATTAACATTATACTATTGCAGGCTCACCATCCTTCCCCCTACAATGATCTAGAGTGGGAAGTTGACAACCTCTTGGTTGACTAGTGTTAGGGGGATACCCTCTTCTTGATCTTTAGATTAGATGTGTGTGTTGTGATGTGTTCCCCCTTAATCATGCTATATGTGCCTAGATGAACCTCATCACCCCTGTTGGTGCTTGGATACAAGCATGGTGTTTGTGTTGTAAACCTTCCTCTATATGTATCTACATTCTTCCATGTTTGTGATTGACTTTCGGTAAATCGAGGACGATGCAAAGCGTCGAGAGCATTTAGGCCTCCTTCCATGTTCATCCAATTTTTTATTTTAATTTATCTTTTGTGCATTCTTCTTGATCTAGTTGGGGATTGATGATCTCTCACCTCTTGCTATGGTTACCTAATATATATGAATAAAGGAAAATATGACCCCATGAAACTGGATCCCCTTATGCCCTCTGTGTGTGATCTCTTTTCTTTATCTTTCTCTTTATCTTTCTCTCATCTTTGCTTGAGTTGTCCCTTTCATGTGTGACAACGCCTCTTCTACATTACTTGGTCTTTAGAAAATGAATTCGTTGCCAAACGAATCTTTTCTCGAAAACCCTTCACACACTTCTTTGTCAAAATTGCATTCTCAACTTCAAACCCTAGCAGAATATGTTTCCTTCATCATGGTTTGTAAAGAAAAGACTTGGAAACCCTCTTCTAAAGCGAGAATGGTCTTAGTCTTCCCCTCGCATGGGTGCATATCCTTCCTTTCGAATTCCTTGATGAGGTGAACATATTTCAAAAGGATTCCTTGGTGACGAATCGGTTTGAGAAGGAAGACATTAGATGTGAACAGTGTGTCCCTTGAGTGGACCCTTACTTTTCACGTTGGATTCCCAAGGGACCCCTTTGAAATTTTTCAATAAATTTCTATGGAATCTAGCTCGGGGGTAGCCTGACTACGCCGGTTTCACTTCTTCATGTCTAGTCTCGGGGAAACCTGAATAGACCTACTCTACATCCTTACGTCCAGCTTGGGGGTAGCCTGACCAGACTTTAATTTTCAAACAACACGTCCCTTGAGTGGACCCTCCTTCCTTTTGAAGGGTTCCCAAAGGAGCCCTTTGAAAGTCTTACAATTTAGTGATGGTCTATGTGACTATCCATTCATTGGCCTGAGCGATAGCTTCTTGATGTGTTCTATCTGTGGGTAAAAATGTCGCCATCTCTAACTCTATGTAGTCCCTTTTACTTGGTCTCCCTCATGTGATATTTCTTGGAGGATTCCTTCCTTATAGGTCTACAGGGCTATAAGGTTCTTTTCCTAGTTTCCTTCATGTGAGAGTTCTTGAAGGATACCCCCCTTGCAGGACTGTGAGCCTACGAGGAACTTTCATACTTTGGCTTTGTGGTTCCACAAAACTATGAAGTCCTCTCCTACACTTCTGGGTTCGCCAGACCGTGCTCTTCTTCCTGGCCAGTTTAGGTATACATCTCTTACTTTGTTACTTTGTTACTACTCTACTTTACCAAAGAACTCATCCATTCTTGTGCTCGCTAAAGTGGGGGAAAAATGTATGAGCATGAATTTGCACCCCTAGCGTAAATTCCCCTTTGACCCCTTTACACTTTAGAAAACCAAAAGAGGAGGTTTAATTCCACTTAAGCCCGCTGCTTTCATCACACTTGGTGCCCTGTTTGTGTGTCAGTGGAAGCATTTATGTCAAGGATTCCCATACGGTGCACAAACATCTACATGGTGCACTTACGTCCCTGGCAAATTCCTGTGGCTAGAGACTGTAGAGATGTTACTCTTTTGATTGGAAGTCAAAGTGTAACACCCCTCTTTGGCTGGCTGACCCAAATATGGTCATTTTTCATCTGCTCCTTCATATTCTCACTCCATTCTTCCATTCTCAAGTTTTGAACAAGTTGGCACACTCTCTCCATGCTTTGAGCATCCAATTTCAAGCTTTGTAGTAGCACTTTTCACTCCATTGCAGAAATCTACCAATCCATCACTCTAATAGTGTGAGTGGAGGTCAAACACCATCATAGCAGAGGCTTGAGTTCCTCTCATTCACTCCTCCACAAGCCTTGAGCACTTTGGACAGAGGTGGAAATCTCATGTCATCTCCTCTATCGTATTCGGTTGAGTAAGCACGTACTATTTTGTAGTGTCTCTTGTATACGTATCTTGTATTCTCTCTTTATCATTATTTCTATCATTGCAAACTTGGTTGTCCATGGAGGTGGAAACACCAAAATGGGGGTGTGACTGAGGTAGGCCCCTAAACAACCCCAACATTCCCCCTTTTTCTATGTGCAGATGAAGAGATCTCAAAGAAAGATGGTGAGAGGATTATTCTACTAGACTATCTTTGTCACCCTTGTGGTAATATGCTTCTTTCATCATATATGTATTTACCTTTTTCTTTTCCTAGTCTTGTTCTTTACTTCCTAAAACTACTAAACTAGGTTGTTAGTCCTTTTTCAATATTTTAACCTCATCTCTCTAGTCCTCTGGCTATATGAATGCCAACGCACCTATGAGATGCCAGCGCGATGCACTGTCATCCCAGAACTGTGCTTCTGTCCTCCAATAGAGAGCCACCTGAGATGTAGAGTTGACTCTGAAAAGTGACTCGTCTAGCCTCTTTCGACTCTTGGATTTGCAGAGTGGTCGAAAAACACATAATCCTCATCATTGCCATCCCTCCTATCCTAAACATCCTTTAAAATAAGGTAAGTTAGGGAAGCCTTTCCACTCTTGGCCTTTCATGACCTGGGGCCTTGCAGTGGTTGGTCCCCCTCTCTTACACATTTCAAAATTATTTATTTTGAATTCTACTTTGTCATAACTTATTTCACTCTATACCAAATCCTAGGGCTAAACCCTCCATAGATAATTCTTATAGACCTCATGTTCATAGCAGAAAATATACAAAACATTTTGGTTAATATGGAATATGAATTTGCCACCTATCTATCAGATTCCATTCATAAGCATTGGTAACCATTAAGGAAAGAGAGGGTGGTGTATATTTCTGGTGGTATTCTTTGCTGTGCCACATTTTATTGGTATATGGATATGAAGAGTTGGGCCCAGGTTTACAAATTATAATGAAAGGTGAGAGTGGAGAGCATCTCCCTATCCAAATGTGGACCCATTTATTAGGTAGGCATTGCACAACATCATTTTTTGTGGAATTCACAAACTTTTTATCAACCAAATTGAAAGGCTATTTGAGAGGGTATGTACTAAGAATCCCCAATGAGCTACATGATATATTAAGGCCTAAAGAAATATGGCTTGATTCAGGTACTGACCACAATTATGGTGATATCATTGTGCATGCTAGTTGCACCATCCTCATGGATTATGGGACCAATGTGGCCCTACATGTGCTTCCAAGGTTTGTGCCACTCAAAGTAGGTTTTCTTGAGGTTATGTGGTAGTTGGGAAGGGTGGATAACATTAACTTAAAAAATTAGAAGAGATCCCTTTTCCCTTAGTATACAATTTTTTTGATTTTGTTATTGCCAAGGAAGGATGGAAGAATATTCTTGACATGCTTACCCCCCTAAAGATGAAGAATTGTAGGGATAGAAAACATGATCCTGAAGGTTTTATTGTTGCTTTGAGACTGAGAATAAATAGAGCTAGATTTTGGCATGTGATGTATTATCTATAGGATATCATCCGAAATGAATTTGATTTAAGGAAAACTAAGGACAAAAAAATAAAGTGGCTTGATTTTGAGAAGTTGGATAAAATAAGCAACAAAATGATCCCATTTTTAAAGGGACCTATACTGATATTGATGAGCCAATTCTTATAATTGAGATAGTTTTATAGACCTTTGACAAGGTGGTCGGCCAAATCAATGATAAAAGATAAGAATAGGATAAGGGGAAAGCCCCTAATACTGAGGAAATACCCACATATCGGCCACCAAAGAAGTAGTATGTCTTCACAAGAAGGTAAAAGGGGATAGTTATAGAAGAGAAAAAAAAAGGCTACTCCTACTCAATCTAAGGTGTTTAGAGCCTCATCCCCTATGCCTCAAGTTCCACAATGACCCCCACAAGATGTTACTGATCTTGATTCACCACCAAGGGAATCCTCTTTGAGAAGGAGGAGAGTTGAAGCTTCAGGCCTTGTGGATTACCCTCTAGACTCTGATGATGAGGTGATTATAACCTCAGATGAAATTCAGAAAAAAATGCCATCTCCACCAAGGGAAGATGAGTTTCCAGCCCTTGACAATAGAATTATCAAAGCAATTTTGACTAGTATTGACAATGGTGATGATGTAAGGGATAAAGCCTACAAAGATTTATGACTAATGTTGCATTTGTTAAAATTAATGTGATCAAATAATGTGTCTAGAGAACTCAGAGGGATGAGTATGAAAGAAGATTGAGGGAAGAAATGAGAAAGTTTCCAAAACAACCTAGAGAGGTCATATCAACAAACATAGTCACAGAGATGAAGGAAAAGCAAAAGGAAATGATCCCTGAAGAAGGGAGGAAGCTAGTATGAGAAAGTGACATAATTTTGTTTCCAGAATGGGATATGGATTCTGCCATTGCCTTTGATGCTATGAGAAAACATGACTCACAAGGTTTTTCTATAGATGAAGAGGCCTTATGTGCACTACAAGGATCAACATTTAGTCCAAAGTGGGTCACTCTTGCAATTTGGGCTTTAGCCCCTAACACTGATAAGCCAATCGTAGTAGAGCTTGTTGGAGACCTAAGGGGTGGTCTTATTATCAAAAGAGTCTCTAATACCTGAGTAGTGGAAGCAACCACATTGGCTATCAATGTTACAAAGTTCACAAAAGTGACTATTGAGTCACTACAAGAAGAATATGATGTAGAGACAAAAAAATATAATGATTTATTAATTGAATATAATAAGGATAAGAAAAGGCTTATAGAATTGGAATTGATGGTGGAAATTTTGTAAAATCAACAATAATAAGTGCAACCAGTATAGCCTATTGTTCCATCTCCTTCTTCTCCACCTCCTCCTCCAGTGCAATCAACAAAAATGGTTGTGTATGAAGAAAAACCATTAGCATAACTCATTCTTGTTGCCCCACCAACTAGAACAAGAGTTAGTAGAAAGGATTTAATTAAGCAACTGGAAGCATATGGGGAAATAATAGATCTTTATGAGGATAATAATGTGTGTGAACATTGTATGGGGAAGGAAATAAAAAGGTTGAACAGTGTCCATTCCAATTATTCTTTAATGTTTAATGCAATTGGGATGTTTGAGAGGGAAAAATCAAAGACAAATCCATTAATGCAGTTGTGGGTTCCTAGGCTCAATGCATTAGATGATATGATTAAAGGGTCAAATAATGAATTGAATAAGGAAACACATATAGCCCCTACATATAAAATGGTAAAAGGGATTCTTTATTATAATGGAATCTTGGCCTTTTTCTAGATATTTTGGATAGTAATGGAGCTGTGAAAAAATATGAACAATGGAGATCATAGATGGACATTTTTATTTCTACATATGCCCTTTTGGTATGTGAGGGTGGTGATGTTAACATTGATTTTTTAAAAAGTAGCATGGATAAACTATAATTCACCAGTAATTTTTTAGAATATTTTGATAAGGAAGCCAATCAGGTAGTAAAAAGGTATGGCTCATATAGAAACAAAATAGATGAATTCGTGACATTTAATTGGCCATTAGAGGAGGATTATGATGTCTTGGATAAGAAGTATAACTATATTTCTGACTTGTAGAGATTTCTCCTCATTATGTGGATACATTTTTTTTTTTATGCACATTCAACACCTTCTAACAATTTCAACATCATCAAAAAAGGGAGGTTTTGTCTTTTGTACACCTAGGTTTTATCCTTACTTGCCAACTCATCATTCTCGGGTTTGCACCAACAATGGATGAATAAAGAAGCTACAAAGTACCAACCATCACAATTAGATATTTTGAGAAAGGAAAAATATTGTTACAAGAAAATATAAATGCATTTATCCTAAGAATATTCCATCCATAAGTAGTTAAGCTCACTTTTTGAATGTAATGTTGTATGTCAAATTAAAATGTGATATGTGTACCTAGCTCAAAGCTTATAGCTCCCTTGTTTTATAAAAGGGAATTCAAGGCCATTTTCATGGATCTTTTGGTGAATTTTAAAATGGAAATGTAGAGAATAAAGTTTATGTTTGGTTCTAGGTCAAGTCTTTTTATAAATTGTTTATGTTGTATAACAATAGTAGAATTTGATGAATACAAATAGCATAATTTTGAAGCCAATTATCTCCATTTATACACTTTACATAGGTTATAAATGAAATGAATCAAATGTAATTCAATCTATCACCATTTTCTTTCTTGTGGATATATATTTTTGTTTACGCTCTCATTCAAAGAATAAATCAAATTCCATAATATAAGTATAGATTTATGTGAATGTATGTAGGTATCTATAAGAAGAATTGGTTAAGATTTTTGAGTTTAATAATATAATGCATTGTTAAAAGGATTTGTAATGTTTGGGTAAAAATGTTGTTCTACAATTACAACTACATTGATTTTGACTCCTTCGCCTAAAGGTAAGGCACCAATATTTTGCCTTTGTGTCTAAGTTACAACTCCAAGATAAACCACACTAAAAGACTTTCAATCTTTAAATTTTGTTGAATATGTTTGTTTAATTGAAGTTGTTGGTTCTCCAAATCAACAGAGCCACTAAATCCTAGAAGTAAGCCACACTTCATGCTTAGACCTAGTGTAGGATTTGGCCAACTAATAGGAAATGAAATTTAAACACATTTCCCCTACACTTCAGGATTTGTAGGACCTAGGGGGGTGACCCTTTAGCAACACCTAAGATTCAGACACACACTGAATAGGGTATTGTTTAATAGATGATGCTCTCACAAGAATATGTTGAGGAACATGAAAAATCACTCAACATTGGCTAAGATATTAGGAAATTTTCATTAAACAACATGGAGAACATGGTAGATACAAATAACTCAGAAAACAAAATTGAATTGGTTTATGATTTTAAGATTTGGGACCAAACTGAAAATAGAAGATGTACAAAGATTGACCAATGCCAAGAGAAGGGCTACAGAGTAATATAACCAATATTTCATCCTGCAATGTTGAACATGTTGTGAAGATCTTTGAAAATGTTATCACATTATGACAACAAGACCACTGAATCTTGATTAGATAACCATTCTTACAAATCCATCTATAAACACAATACTCATGTTACATTCATTAAAGAAATTACACTATCATTTGGACAATAGGCAATAACAAATGCAACTCAAATGCAACAAATGTGCATGAAAAATTGAAATAATCTTTGACTATTGAATTGAAAAGAGAATTACATTTCAGTCATGTAGACAACCATCAGATAAAATATATTCATGAAGTTCAATTCAGAACAAAAAACATCCTAGATTAATCACTTGCAGTTATAAAATTCACCTAGCTTTAATTTTTTACAAAAAAATTGTCTGCCTTGCAAAACTTTCAGAAAAATGGAACCCTTTTCAATAGAAAAGAATGAGAAGATAAAGAAGAAAGACCAAAAAAAAGAAGCCTTAGAATTAATCTGTAGAAGACACATGGTGTCTTCCTTCTCTGTCCATCAGCAATAGAAATGGGAAAGCCTCTCTTTTTTCTTCCTTTTGCAGTAACAAAATTTTCCTTTGCTCTTTGCTCTTATTTGCAAAAGAAAATTCCTCACTTCTTGAAAACTTCCATCTCAAATTTACCCACTTGCAACTAAAAAATGGCTCCTCCCAAGAAAATATTTTATTTCTGCCCCTTTTAATTCTACACATTTCACTTTGTTGTACTTTCCAACCTTGCTCCTAGCAAATAAAATATTTAACTTTAAAATGAAGAAATTTAACCCTTCTTCATCTTTCAACGTGTCCACAATATTTCAAATATTTCATTTGAAATATTTCCCCCGTAACATTAAAGAAATTTTAAAGATGCCTCCAACAAAGACTTACCCGCAGCTCCTATACTTACCTCCCAACAACAAAGAAGAAATTTTCCTTTAATTGAATATTTAATTCACTATCAAATTATTTCTTTGCTCTCAAAAACCATCGATCCTTTATGAATATTTACAGTGCTTTATAAATAGTTTATTTGCACCTTTCAAATGACTTACGAGCCCGCCACACTCTTTCACATCGCACATCATAGGAACAAATAGAGAATAGTAAATACATATAGCGATGGACAATGAGAAAATAACATCGATCATCGCTTGTATATTGAAGAAAATGACCTTGGACATCCACGATGGGCGATAGTGGTAAAAAGAATGCCCTAATTTCTTCTGTGTTCTGTTTCTTCAAGCCATTTGCAAGCTTTCAATAGGTCTTTATCCCTCTTAGGTGATGATCACAGTGGCCATGATATTGCACAAAAAATAGAATTTCCTCAAACAATTTTGATACAATTTTCTTGCATATGCAAATTTCCTTGGGGCCATGGCTTCCCCCATTCAAGCCCTGCATCGGTCTTTTGTTTCATAATACCAAGTCTGCATATAAATGTTTGATGAAATTTTTTCCACACTAAATGCATTCCAATTGAGGCATTTGAGACATGTTGTCTTCGTTGTTATCTGGGAAGATGGTCAACGTTACAAAATATGGCATTACAACTATTAGATGCATCTGCTCAACAAATTTTGAATCCTTTTCAACTTTAGGGCATACACTACAATCATGGCATCCCATGAGACCACATTTATCTAGAAACCCCTCCAAGCTAACTGCCACATTTTTTTCTTCTCCATCGATTCTTTTGGGGGTGCCATCAAAGACTGTAGAATTTGGTACTATATCCACCAAATGAATATGTTGTAGTTCTTTAAAAAAAATCACACACCTCATCTATGTTGGAGCTTCTTCCTTTGATCATTTTTTCTTCTGTGTAGGATCGATCCTCATTTCTTATAGCTGAAAACTATTCCAATTTCCAAGTGAGATGTTACCAAAAGAATTTGTAGTAAATGAATCCCTATGTGTAGCCACAATCACTTCTCTTGATTTGAGCCAGTCACCCATTTACATCTCCATGTCACCACAAAAAATATAAAACAATATTATCCACCTTAAGTGCATCATTGGATCCTCCCAAGATTATGGCTCTGCATCCACAATGATTCACTTCAGGGATTATTAACACAAAAATTACCTAGAGTGTGATTGTTGTCAATTAGATTTGCACCCTGCTGAACATGATGGTTCAACAATCTATTGAAACATGGGATCTTTCTTGGGTTTTGGGTAACCCATAATGAGAACGAACCTCTAGAGAAAGTTGACTTCTTTGTTGATAATCACCTACCCTACTGACTTGCAGAGAAAAGAGTTATAAGGAAAACTATAATGAAATTCTAAAACTTAAGATGAATTATCAACCAACATTAAGAATATTTTGACAATAACCCATTCTCAAAACCTCTTTAAAACTTGATTCTCACAATCTCACAACACATATGACTCAAAATTAATTTGTGCAAAGGTTCAAAATGAACACAAGACACAACTTGAATCAGAATGCATCTCTTGCAAACCAATCTACAACAACAAGACATGAGAAGGATTCAATAGATTGAATCAAAAAATACATCAAATTACTATTGCAAAGCACAAATAAGAAGTGAGGAAAGAAAATATACTATTATATTGAATGAAGGAGTGAAAATTCTCAAAAAATTGAGTACAAAGAAGTTGAAAAGCTCTCAAAATGTGTGTAAGAGCAAGAAACCAATATCTGAATCCCCAATAAATTCAAATTTTCTCAAACTTATAGCCATTAAGTGATCCCAATAGTGCAAAATAGAAAAATCAGACTCATTGCTTCTCCAAAAAGCAATTCATTCTACATTTTTGAGTTGAGGAGAAAGGTTTGAAAAGATGACTTCAAATAGCTCCAAAATCATCAAAAGGATAGAAATTTCCCATCTCCAAAGAGTCCACCCAGAAAAACCTCAAAATCAGGTGCAACTGGCTGTAAACCGGAAATGGAAACATCAGTTTCCCTTCTTTTTCCAATTTCTCCCAAAACAAAAATCAAATCCCAAAAGATCTTGGCCACCTTTTATTTTAATTAACTACATAAATATCAAATATTTAAAAGCAATTTATAAAACATTGCCTTAAATACTGATTTACATGATTGCAATTTTATTACAAAATTCAATCTCATCTTTATCTCATGTTTGATTTTCTCAGTTCGCTCCTTATCCTAATTTTTTGCAATTAAGGTTTTGGAAAAAAACTTTGCAAAAAATAACAATATTTAATGCTCCTATTACAATTGATTTTTCTTCAAAAAATCATGAAAATAGGACACTAAATATTTGGGTGCATGAAACTTTGCACTCCATTGCTGTAAATAATTTGTCCTCCATGATTATTAAACTTGATATTTAGAAAGCTTATGGTTGGGTAGATTGGTCTTTTTTGTATTAGGTGTTATTGAAGTTTGGTTTTTCACCTAAATGGTGTAAGTGGGTAATGGCATGTTTATCAAGAGTCAAGTTCTCAGTGGTACTGAATGGTTCAACAGTTGGGTTTTTTGGATCTACACAAGGGGTCCGCCAAGGTGATCCATTGTCGCCATTTTTATTTATCATTTTAGTAGAATGTTTGAGCAGGTCTTTTCATAAATCTCATCAGAAAGGAACCATCCAAGGTGTCTCTATTCCAAATACTAATTTATCAGTGACACATTCTATTTTTGTTGATGATACTTTTCTTTTTGGTAAAGCTATAATCTTTGAAGCTTTGCATATAAATTCAATATTGGATAAATATACTAGAGCTTCAAGCCAAAAAGTAAATGAAGCAAAGTCTAAAATTAATTTGTTCAATACAAAGCTTGTCATAGCGAAGCGAATTGTGAGGTTATTTGGTTTTCAAAAAGCTCACTTGTCATGTAAATATCTTGGTATTCCATTTTTTTCAGGTTAAAATAAGGTTTCTTGTTGGCATAAAATCATTCAAAGTATTCAAGCCAAAATGTTATCTTGGAAAGGTAGATGGTTATCACTAGCAGGGATAATTTGTTTGGTTAAATCTTTGTTATCATCAATTCCTAATTATTACATGGTAGTTCTAAAAGCACCAAAGTCCATCATATATCAAATTCAAAAGTTGATAAGAAACTTTCTAAGGTCTGGTAATGTGGACAACAAAAAGAAAATACCTTTGATTTCTCTGGAAACAATGTTTTTAGAGAAGATTAAAGGTGGAGTAGGTCTCCATAATTTGGTTGAAAGGAATTTGGCTCTAGGAGCTACAATGGTTTGGCGAATGTATGCTAAACCTTCCCTAAAATGGTTTCGTCTTATGCAGTACAAGTATCTGGATAATCAATGTTCATCCAAAAATATTACTATGGCAAATCCACCTTCGGGATCAACAATGTGGAATTTTCTAGTTTCTTGTAGAAAATTTATTTTACCTCATTTAACTTGGGAGGTAAATGATGGTAATGAAGCCCTATTTTGGAAATATTCATGGAATGGATATCATAATCTAGCTAAATGTTTTAATTTTGAGAGTGCTGCAACCCTATTGTCTCAATGTTGGGGAACAAAAGTCAAAGATTATGTTCAACATGTGGATCCATTGACGGGTAAAGTCAAGTGGAAAGATTTCTCAAATGAAGCAATAGATTATAATTATAAAGGACATATTACATCTATCCTTTAGGAAAGAGAATTTTATTTTTCATTCAATCCTAATAGATTAATTTGGTCTAAAGAAAAAACTGGGTCTTATTCAGTCAAAGAGGGATACAAATCAATTTCTCAAGCTAATTTTCAAATGTCAAACCAAAGAGCATATCAATTTTGTTGGAACTCAAATTTTTTTCCTAAATTAGGCTATTTTTCATGGCTATCTATTCAAATAAAATTATTACAAGTGAAAATTTAGCAAAATTAAGGATAGCTAATCCTTTTAAGTGTGTGCTTTGTGACGAGGAGTTGGAAAATATCAATCATCTTTTCCTTTTGTGTCCAGTAGCACAGGTTTTTTGGTTGTTTGTTGTGGCAAAAATGAATTGGCAGACAGTTTTTCCAAATACTATTTGGAAATTATTTTCTAGTTGGCCTAAGTTGTATAATTCTTCCTTCTTTGCAAGTATCTGGTGTATTATACCCTCTTCAGTTTTATGGGCTATTTGGTGGGCAAGAAATAGATGTATTTTTAGGAAAGAGAAATTAAATATTGATCAGATGTTGTTATCATTGGAAAGGGAAATATCTGAATCTATAAATGCTTATGTGTGTAAAGCTAAACATGTTGGTTCAATATTTTTTGATTGGGATTCAAAGTTGTTGCTTTATTGGTCATTCTTATCTCTGCCTTTCAAAGGTAATCTTCATCAGTTTACTCAAAAATTAAATAGAGATTCCATTGTTTGGCTTCCTCCTCTTGTTGGCATCTTTAAATTGAATATATATGGAGCTTCTAGAGGGAATCTAGGTTTATTTGGAGCAGGGGTGGTAATAAGAGATCATAGAGGGTTTGTTTTATGTGCTAAATCATTCAAATTGTTAAATGGGACTAACAATGCTACTGAAGCACAAGCTCTTTTGCAAGGTTTGAAGTTAATAATTCATTTTAAGCTTCCAATGATTCAAGTTGAAGGAGATTCACTAATTTTAATTAATGCATGCTGAGATCATAAAATTCAGAATTGGAAGTTAGAATATATTGCTAAAAAGATCTGGTTTTTGCTAGATAAAATTGGCAATTATCAAATCTTGCATACATATAGAGAAGGTAATATGGTTGCATATTTTTTGGCTGATCATGGATGTGATCAACCAGTACCTGAAGTGACACATGTGGCTGAAATGGGTAAGATTCATCCTATTTTAGAAGACTTACTTTCAAAAGAGGAAAGCAATTGTTAGAGTTGAATTCAGTTTTGATATACTGTTGGGAAATTTCAAAAATAACTTCAAATTCTGGCTAATATTCTATAATGGATGTTAGCCAGGGTTTGACTTATTTTATGAAAAAGGATATGATACATAAATATGTGTTATCTTTCTGATGTGTCAATGAGATGATTTGGAAACTCATATGTAATTGACAATTACAAGTGTGTTACTCTAACAACACACAAGCATTAGCTAATGATAAGCGAATTGTTTTTATCCAAATCTATGGTGAAGAAAAATGAATCATTACAGGTGATATAATAACACATGTGTAATTGGAAATTACATGTGTGTTATAATATTAGTCAGATCTCAGTAGGGGAAGTTAAGTAAGGCTGAGTTAAAAGATGTAACTTGAAGATGTTCGGTGAGACATGTGGTCTCTCTTGCCGACGACAGTTGTTGGTGTGACTTGAATTATCGAAGTGAGTTTTCTAACTCATGTCAATGGAAGAAGTCTGGCCGAGAAGTTACGTTGAGGAGATTTTGGCTGATGAATAGTTTGTCAGGCTAACTTTGGTCTTTGATTAAACCTGGGAAGTTTGGACTGACAGTAGAAGTCTGGCCAATGGGGTATGGTTGGCATACGTCTTGCCAATGGTTCTTTGTTGGTGTGAAATATGACTTCGGCCCAGCCTTAAGATCTTCGTCTGATGGTTAAAGTCTGACCAATGATTTGGGATTGGGGTGAGTCTTGTAGAAGATAGTTTGTCAATCTGACATGGTCTATCAGGTTGGTTTCTCGAAGTGGCTCTGAAGTAAGATGTTTGACCAAGGATTACAGTTGGGATAAGTCTTCTTGATGAGATGAACAAAGAGAATTCCCATCGGTAAAAAATGAACTATCATAGGTGATTTGGAGACTTCCTCTAAGGAAAGATCTTAGCCCGATGGTGTTTGGTCAGAGAAACTTCTCCAAGTCTAACCGAAGAGTTCCATCGGGGAGACTCTAGCTGATGAATAGTTCACTGGGATAACTTTAGTCTTCGGTTAGACTTGATAAGTTTGGACTGACAGTACAAGTTTGACCGATGGGGTATGGTTAGTGTAAGTCTTGCTGATGGTTCTTCATCAATATGAAATATGGCTTCGGCCCAGCCTTAAGATCTTCGTCCGATGGTTAAAGTTCAATTGATGGTTTGGGATTGGGGTGAGTCTTGTTGAAGATACTTTGTCAATCTAACATGGTCTATTAGGTTGGTTTCTCAAAGTGGCTCCGAAGTAAGATGTCTGACCAAGGATTATGATTGGGGTAAGTCTTCCCGATGAGATGAACAAAGAGAATTCCCATTGGTAAAACATGAACTGTCAGAGGTGCTTGGGAGACTTCCTCCAAGGAAAGCTCTCATCCTGATGGTGTTTGGTCGGAGAAACTTCTCCAAGTCTTACTGATAGCATGATACTATTGAAGATGACTTAGTGGAAAGAACGATGACCTGTCTATCTGTTGAGGTGTACGCTAATTGTGCTGGTTGATAGTTGATCAATAAGAGCAACTACTGAACCAATCCATTTTGTACAGGGAATGAATTGATCACTAGCTTGATTGAATGGAAGTTTCTAAGTGAGTCATTTTCGTAGCTATGTGTTGTAATATGCATTGTAACAAAGAGGCTGAAAGAGAGAGTGAACAAAAAACATTTTTTTGCAAGGTTGATTAGGGAATGGTTGTGTTATTGTGAATTGACATCTGAAATTAGTACAAAGCTAGCCTTTAAACACAACTCGACTTGTTACAATTTTAATAAAAAAAATTTAGTGGATTTGCATAATAGTGTGTTGTCTCTGGTAAATTATAGGTTAATGGAGCTTAAGGAGTTTCAAGCAAGAAATTATAGGGTGTCGTATGAAAAAGGGTTTAGATTCAAAAATTGCAAAGGGTTTGTATTTTGGTCATGTAATGGGGCTGTCTTTTGACAATGTAAAGGGTTAATTAAGGGGATTTGATACTCAAATGGTGATGGGTCTGTATTTTTGAAATGTCGGGGGGGTTGTTTTTATAAAATGTAAAAGGATTATGTCATCTGTCAATGTAAATATGTTGTTATTAGGAAAGAGTCAGTCATGGAATATAATTAGGAATCTTATGTACTTACTCAGGCTATAATCGAGGGTTTTCTTCTTGGTTCTTCCCCACCGGTATGCTCGCCTGAACCATGGTTTTGTAATATCTATATTTAATATTAATACATCTATAGTGGCTTGCCACTTTTGCTTAAAAAAATAATATTTGGGTGCATAAGCTCAATTTCTAAAAAAAAATAAAAAATGACTAAGGCATACAAATATTTGACTATTCAAACACCTAAGGGTTGACCTAGGCTCATGAAAATTTCAGCCACATGGGTATGAACTTAGAGTTGATATATTTTAAACATTTTCAGAAATGAACCTAAGTCAAATTAGGGTATTTGGAAACCCTAATGAAAAAACAATCTTTCCCTAAGAAATCGGCCTCATTTCATTCAACCAACTTGGAGAAGAGTCTCTGCAAGCCACCACCATGGGAGAGCTATGGAGTTGATTTCGAGCTTGTTTGTTCACCATTTTGAGTCGATTTTCTTCTACAATTTGAAGGGTAAGCTACTTATCATCATTTGATGGATCTTTGAATCCTTTCGAATGAGAAAATTGGGCCTTTAGGTTGTAGCTATGATTGTGGTTTTGATATACTTTTGTGTGTTTCTATGTCAACACTCCTTTCCATTCATTGTGGCCACCATATGAGAGTTTTTTCGAGCTTCTGAAAGTGCTTTGGCCATGGGCTATGATGAACTTCTCAATAGAACATTCAAGGTGAGCTTGATTATTTATTTTTAAAAGCATTTCCCTCTTAAATAAAAGCTTATTCAAGCTTTTCTGACAAAAATAATGAAGGTTTTGCGGATTTTTTGAGTTCGGCCATGATATGGGCCACAACCATTAGCTTAAAAGTAAACCCCATTTATGAAAGGCTCCATTATTGAATACATTCAAACCTTTGCTATCTTTTTACTTTGAGCTCCTGAGAAGAAAAATCAAGTGGGTTTGGCATTTTGTGGAGAGAAACCTCCTCTCAGGTTGTGACCATGAGAGCATTGTCTAGTGGTTTTGATGCATTTTTTCATTTCCTATTTATTCCATTGAATGTGCATAAGAAATATATTGTTCATTTTCTGGGTTTGCAAACCCCATTATGGCTGAAATTATTAACTTCAGTTATAGGGCTCCAATGTTGGCATGAGTTTGAGGCATGGTTTTTTTCTTTCTGTATTTTTCATTTAGAGTTCAATACCCTAAATGGGTATCATCATTTGTGAAAGCAATTTTCTCTTAGGCCACGGCCATGAGAGTTCAGTTAGGCTCACTTGCCACCTATGTCTGAGCTCGAAATACCTCCATTTCTCTGCATTTTGAATCTTCTTAATGCACCCATGTGGTTTCTCTCTTAAAAGTTCAAACTGAGCATTTTGCACTTGTCTTCATAATGAAACTATAGCATAAACTCTTTGTTCTGAAAAACAAGAATGACTTCACCTTTTCAAGCTTGAAACCTATAGCTATAGCTTTACTTGCTTGTTCCATTATCACACATTTTATACATTTGAATGCTTCATAAAGGTCAATTTCCAACTCCACATTTTTGTTTTGAGTAATGCAATGTGGTCTTCCCTTATGTTTGTAGCATCAAAAGCTGAAACAAAATCAATTCATTGCA
Source organism: Sequoiadendron giganteum (assembly GCA_007115665.2). Taxonomy (NCBI): domain Eukaryota; kingdom Viridiplantae; phylum Streptophyta; class Pinopsida; order Cupressales; family Cupressaceae; genus Sequoiadendron; species Sequoiadendron giganteum. The sequence goes on from CM021102.1 coordinate 552,956,883, forward strand.
AGCTACTTTCATTGATGATGTTTCCTATTTTGCATTCAAATCAAACTTAGTGTATCACCTTTCAATTTATGAGTGATTCTCATTGACTCTCATGCTTTACTTGCAACCACTTGTCATCTTGTTTTTGATGTAGATAATTGTTCCCCTGTACTCTTCATGCATTTTTGTCTCCTGAACAACAAAAGTTGACATCAAATATTGATTTGTGTATAGAATATTTTGAAAGATGCACCATGATGAAGGTGTTATGAAGCTTCTCACATTGCTTCAGTTGTTATTGATGACTTGTAAACAAGGCATTATGTATGCCTATTCACTATCTCACTTCATCATGATGCACTCCTTGGTGATTCACTTGGGCAACTGATCACTAATGATCTTCAATTCATTGCACTTCGGACTTGGTTGTCCTAGATGGTCACTTATTTGAGCTCTTATGATACTTTATGTACTCCTTCAAATGCATTTCTCTTGAACAAAAACTGAATTGTTTCTTTTCTAAAACTCCTCTATGGAATGTTGAGGGGCAACATGTCGGATATCAACCCTTGTGGGAGCCCGTTTTATACCACATGCTTTAAAATATTCAAACATAACAACAACATGGCTTTTCCTATACCTGCAGAGGAAACAAACAATGTTTCTTATGGTTTCCTCTTTTGGTATTCTCTTCTACTCAATTTACTCAATGCATCATAAACAGTATTCTACATTAATGTTGATGGATCATGTAGGAGTGTTCATAGTCTGAGCTCTAACAAAACTTTCATCCACCTAGAGGTTCACTTGGAGCACATAAGTAGAAGGGAGAGCTCAACATTGAAGTCAACTCAAAGGTACAACCAAGAAATGATGATTATTTTCTCTCTTACATGCTCTTCTCCCTTTATCTTCAGTAGTGTAGTGTACTCTTTTTGATTCATTGTTTTAGCTATTCCCATAGCTTGTGTGGGACACTTGATTTTCCTTTTATTTCAATGAATACAAAACAAACATTTTATGCAATTCTTGTCCAGTTCTGCATTTCTCTTTCTCTTACAACAAATATATGCAAAATTGTGCGATAAATAACTAAATACAGGATGAAGTACTTTCCTTCACACTTTATCCAATACTTAATGCTATAAATGATGAATGACAAACTGAAACACATTGCACTTAAACAAATAAACACTCAAAAATATGAAATGGTTAAAGAAACTATAGAAATAAACTGAAACTCTTCACCTTAAAATGAACCCGAATCAAACCAGCTCCTGTCAATTTGAGTTTTGGTGAAAAATTGATAATAGTGATTTTTGTAGATTAGATTATTCCCTAAGATCTCTCCCCAGGCGTTGCAACTGCTCTCCATCAACATATCCTTGAATTGTAAGATTATATACTCCCATATCTACCCTACTCATTTAATTGAACAACTATTGACCACAATCCATGCTACCATACTTCATATAGATTAGAGTTACAACACTCACAACAAACAAATGTGACCCAAATCTATTTTTAAAACATGGGTACGCATACTTCTTACCCTGCTCCACACTTTGTAGACTAGAACACACCTTCAAGGAAAAGCCAAAGGTGACATGGCTCAGCCTTATCCCTTAGTAAATCAAGTGCAACAACACCCCGTTATCTACATACAGGCCTTTGAATAAAATTCAATTCCAGACAATAATAGAATATCTGATGAGTTTTCTTAAGTGCATTTTTTTCAAATTCAAAGCTTAACTGGATCTCATTTAGAGCCCCTGCCATTAAACATTATAAACTTGTATAAATGATTTCCTTTTTTTAGTATTATGTATCTCTTCACATAGCCAAGTAGGACTAAGATAGGTCTATGATATTATCCCATGGTGAATGACACCATCCTCATGCATTCATTATTCCTCATCATCTGATCCTCCGAGAGTGAGTTTATACCATCCACACCTGAAAATGTTCTTGCCTCATTATTGACCGAGTCCTAACTAGGAAAATTTTGATGCATGACCCTAGTAATTTTATTACTTGATCATGTGATGTATTTAGAGCACCATTTTCATATATGTGCATTGTGCCTCCTTTATCAACCTTGAAACACCTACAAATCATAACTTGTGCAAAGCAGGTCAGGCCCCTATGTGGGCCTAACTAAAAAAAAAGATGTTTTAAAACAATTTTCATCCCTGAATCGATCTGAAGTTGTCTCTAAGTGCATCTGAGGTAAAAAGATAAACTGGGTTGTCATTATTTTTTTTTCTAGCATATTTTCATAATGCTCAAAACTAGCTAGGTGGGCTCTAGAATTGCCTTGGAAAACCAGTTAAACGACCTCATGGAGCTATGAAAACTTGTAGGCATGTAGAAATTTGATCCAAGAATGGAGTGAAAAATATGGTTTAAAAAAAGAGATCCTGAAGTGCAAGATATTAATTGACAAAGTTGCTTAATCAGACAATTCTGCAACTGCACCTATTTAGAACCAATCAGGGTTCACCAAATCACCGCCTTGAAAAAATACCAAATCAACCTCTGGGGAGCTACCACTAGCAACACAAGCTTATTTAGGTCCAATGAGTATGCTTCCAAGAGGTATTTTCTTGAATCATCGTTCTTTGCGAGATATTAGGGGTCAAAGTTGACCACCTTGAAACACTGTCTGAAATGTAGATATTAAATTAAACAAACTGCATTTGCTTTTTATCTCAAAAAAATATCAAATCAGCTCATGAAGCTCTGAAATCAAATAGAGGTGTATATGAATGTGGGGAGAAAGGAGAGAAACAATCCGTCTGTAATGACAATCATCCATTTGTGAAATATAAGATTGAACGGGAGGCCACTTTGTAGAACTGAAAGTTCACAAACAACAAGACAGTGCTAGAACCCTCTAGCTTTACCTTCCAAAACCTAGTCAAAACTCATTGTGGGAAGATGAAAAACTAACATGCATGTTCACATATGTCACATTAGTGTTTCCACTAAGGGATTTTGTATGAAAATCCATAGGCTCCAAATTATGACCTTCCAAAGTAGGTCACTTAAGTAGATTTTTCAGGTGCACTTCTAAGTGTGGAAAGGCAAAATCTTCAAAATTGGCACTTCAAATTTTCAAAATTTGAGAGTGCCACTAGTGGCTCCAACTAGGGATGTATTTCCCTTGAGGGCATAGCAAGAATCCAGATCTCTAGAGAGTAGACCGAATACTAAGTCCAGTTGGGTGCTCCAAAATTGATCCTTTATTCAACCTCTCTTTTTACCTCATTTGATGACCCCAAGCCACCAAATTAAAAGGGGATTCAATTCTTACCTCTATCATAGACAAAGTTATCTACTTTTTACAGTAGGCCAAGTCTACAAACACTGCCATGAACTGCCCACAAACTAGCTTGGTCATTGACATGTCCTACCATATCACTGTGCTTTCCAATGTCACCACCAATTTTGTCAATCTATAATCTGCAGTCAAACACTAATTGAAGTCCATAATCATTGTGACATTTTAACTTGGCTAGCTCACTTTCATGTTCCACTAAATTCTCATCCAACTGAACTGAGAAATTGAAGCATTCATAGTCCATTTGATCACTGACATCATAAACTTTGACATCAAAATCAGTTTGCACATCAAAATGAAAACCCTCATAAACAACTTGTTGTGCACCATGCAAACAATCCCCAGGTGCATCAAAAATTAAAAATGCATATTCAAGAGCTTCCTTGAATTGGGTGTCATGGCATAAGCACATTTCTTGGCATTTCATTTCAGGTATATTAGAACACACCTTGGTGTCATAGAAATAGAAATCATATGCAACATTAACATCTGGGAAATAAGTAAATGCACTCACCTCAGGTTCACTAACATATTTTGATTAATTCTTTAGATAATTGCTCAGCTTAATGCAAAATACCTCAAGGGTAGGTTCAAGCAATTCAACATTAACAGGGGCAGCAGAAAGACACCCATGTGAATTGGTAACTTCATGTGCAATATCAGTTGATATGTGTGCTGACCTAGACATGAAATAATTATTGCTAGCTGAAAACTCCTCATTATCAATAGAAATATAATCTTCATTTTATTTCACATAAATTCTTTTCTCAAGGGATGAAAACATGTCCATTTTCACATTGTGAAGATAAGGAACATCAAACAATAATCAATTGTACTCAATTTCATACTCACCAACATGAGATCCACCATTATTTTCATTTCTTGGCTACTCTACACATGTATCAATAATTTATCCAATATCAACACAATTTGAAACTTTATTGTCATATGAATCAACAAGCTCTTCAATATTATCAATGGGTTGTAATGTTGACTCAAGATCCATATACTTGTCACAATGTACTACTTGATCATTCCAAAATGAACCCCCTATTTCATTATCATATACAACATCGTCCTCTTCATGTATCATAAACATTCCCATCTTTTCTTCATATAAAAAATCATGAGGAGCAAGGGCAGAAGCACATTTATCAAAATGTTTATCATATTTAGCATTATGTTGAAGATCAGCATACTGAACACACATATCCTTATCTTCAAATTCCTCATCACTCACACAATTAACATGCTCCATTGATGGAAAACCTAAAATACATTCTCGGTATTCATCATCTGTAATATTTTCATTGTCTTGTGGACAAGTGACTTCATGAGAATTTGTATCATTGCATCCTTCATGTGAAGATAGTATCTCTAGATCATCATCGTAACAGTAGTCACAATCCTCAGAGAAACCATCAAAACCCTCAACCTCATTATTATTTTCATCATAAGAGAATTCATCACTACATAAACCATGTTCATAATTTTTAGGATCATAACCACTAATTTGTAATGAAATATTAGCAACACGTGCATTGTTTTCACTAATCATAACATGACATGGGATAACACCTTGTATCTCCTTTACTTCTCCATCACCTGAGATACCACAAGAAAATCATTCATGCATATTTATTTTGTCATCATCCCATGTATCATTTTCTTCATCACTATTGTGTTCCTCTATAAATGGGTTGTTTGTGAGTTGATTATAATCAATATCCTCATCTATACAACATGGATCTTCATTTGCTGATATACTCTTTTCACTTGTTTGCATTATTATCTGATTTTTCTCAAGAGGATAATCGATGCCTTCATTTTAAGAGACCACATTTTGTGCATAACCACACTTGGCTGATACTAAAATCTTTATCCAATTAGGTACTTGGTCAAAGCTATGGGGCTTCAATTCTTCTAGAAAGGTACTCAACCTAGATTCATAGATTTCAAAAAAAAAAATCAATGCACATGGGATCCGCAGGTCTGAAATTTTTGGGGACTTCTATCAAAGCATCCAAAAACCTCAAAAATAGTTCATATGGTGACTCTCCCTTGTGTCTCTTCATTTCATGCAATTCTTGCACAAAAGACTTTTGATCAAAATTGCTCAAATTTCGTTGGCATTCAACTTGGAGCTCACTATGATCTGCGTGTTGTGATGATGGAGAAATCATAACAACAGAAGCATTATCATCTTGGCAAGAACTTTGATTATCTGATTCATGAATTCCATTTACATGGGGTGTGCTAGGATAACCAACACCTCTGGCCATATATCCTTTCATTATTGAATATTTCAAATTGTTCTCAATATCCATGGCATTTTGATATGCCTAATATAATGTTGCAGGCTCTTTATCCCTCAATATATAGTTCATATTGCTATCAAAAGAACCAAGATACACAACCAAACACTCAACATCATTTGGTCTTATATTTTTAGGAATATCCCTAATTTCCTTTGCAAATTTAAGATTGAAAGCAGGGACCAACTCATATTCATTTCTATGGATTTCCATAAAGTTTTTTCTTACCACACTTGGATTTACCCTTTCACCAAATTTCTCCACAAAGGTTATCTTAAACTGATTCCATGAAGCTATAGAACATGCTGGTAAATATGAGAACCAATCTCTAGCATCATACTTCAAAGACTAAACAAAAATCTTCATGACAACATCCTCATGATTTACCTCATAATCCCCCCATCAAATCCATAAATGTATGCAAATTATTAGAAGCTGATTTTGAACTCTGCCCTGTGAATTTGGGCAAATATTTCCTCATTTTTAGGAATCAGGTTCGGGAAACCTTTAATACCACTAAAAGCCAATGGCATATACCTTTCAATAGAAAAATCTGTTTGAGGGCATGGTAAAAACTATTTTCCCTGCATAATTTTACTTGCTCTTTCACAGAGAAACCCTCTTGTATCCATATTAAATCATTATCAACTTCATACATAGCTATCAACTACCTCAGTTATTAATTCAACTATGATTCTAAAATATAGATCAAATATTCAATCCTTAAAGCTTTCTTAGAGGCATAATTCAGAAATAAGCATACTTCTCAAATCATTACATGTATTACACATTACATATTCGAAGTATGTAAAAAAATACTATTATTCCCTTTCTTAATGCAATTTCATCTAATAGGGAACCATTTATCATCTCAAGTCTTGGAGATTTCTCATAAACTACTTTCAAACAAAATAATTCTTTCTTTAGATTTATGAGAATACCTGGAAAATTGTAGTAGTTGTTAACCTTCCTTTCTGACTACAAATTCTATAGATCTAGAACTTTCCTTCACATCTTTAATAAGTTCTTTAGATAGAGTTGCCACCTCTCTTCACCGAGGACTAAACTTCAAGTAGTATGAATCTCTTTCAAGATTAAATTTCATTCTGGTTTTTCTCCAACAACGGAGCCACACTCAAATCCTTTGATCTTTGCTGCAATTAAACCTTTTCCAGGTCCAAGAACTTCTCAATTATCTGAATAAGATATTCAAATCCACCAAACAATTGACCGTGTGATATTATAGCCTGCAGTTGGAGATACAAAATTTGTCCCCAACAAATTCACCAATATGTGGGTTCTCCAAATCAATAGAACAACTAAATCCTAGAATTAGGCCACACTTCATGCTTAGACCTAGTGTAGGATTTTCCCAACTAATAGGAAATGAGATTTAAACACATTTCCCTTGCACTTCAAGCTCTGTAGGACCTAGGGGGTGACCCTTTAGCAACACCTAAAGATTCAGACACACACTTAATAGGGTATTTCTTTACAAATGATGCTCTCACAAGAATATGCTGAGGAACATGAAAAAACACTCAACATTGGCTAAGATATTGGGAAAATTTCATTAAACAACATGGAGAACATGGAAAATACAAATAACTCAAAAAATAGAATTGAATTGGTTTTTGATTTTAAGATTTGGGACCAAACTGAAAAAAAAAGATGCACAAATATTGACCAATGTCAATAGAAGGGACCAATGCCAATAGAAGGGCTATGAAGTCATATAACCAACATTTCATCCTGCAATGTTTAACATGTTGTGAAGATCTTTGAAAATTTTATCACATTATGACAACAAGACCACTGAAGCTTGATCAAATAACCATTCTTACAAATCCATTTGTAAACACAATACTCCCGTTACATTCGTTAAAGCAATTACACTGTCCTTTGAACAATAGGCAATAAAAAATGCAACTCAAATGCAAAAAATGTGCATGAAAAATCCAAATAATCTTTGACTATTGAGTTGAAAAGAGTATTACATTTCAGTCATGGAGACAACAATCAGATAAAATATATTCATGAAGTTCAATTCAAAACACAAAACATCCCAGATTAATGACCCGTAGTTATAAAATTCACCCAACTTTACAATTTTTACAAAACTTTTGTCTGCCTTGCAGAACTTTTAGAAAATGTAACCCTTTTCAATGAGAAAAAAATGAGAAGATAAAGAAGAAATACCAAAAACAAGAAGCCTTAGAATTAATCTATAGAAGACACTTGGTAGCTTCCTTCTTCGTCCATCAACAACAGAAATGGAAAAGCCTCTCTTCTTTCTTCCTTTTGTAGTAACAAAATTTTCTTTTGCTCTTTGCTCTTATTTGCAACAAAAAATTCCTCACTTCGTAAAAACCTTCATCTCAAATTTACCCACTTGCAACTAAAAAATGGCTTCTCCCGAGAAAATCTTTTATTTCTTCCCCTTTTCAATTCTGCATTTCACTTTGTTGTTCTTTCCAACCTCACTCCCAGCAAATAAAATATTTAACTTTAAAATAGAGCAATTTAACCCTTCTTCATCTTTCACCGTGTCCACAATATTTCAAATATTTTCCCCCTAACATTAAAGACATTTTAAAGATGCCTCCAACAAAGACTTACCCGCACCTCCTATACTTACCTCCCAACAACAAATAAGACATTTTCCCATAAGTGAATATTTAATTCACTTTATCAAATTATTTCTTGTTTTCCTTTTCACCTTACCTTACACATTTAAAACAATGGCCATTTAAATAAAGTGAAAAATCCCTTAAAAATTTACCAGAAATTTTATCCTAAAATATTTACCTTTTTGTTTTAAAAGCTTTGCTCTCAAAAACCATCAAGCCTTTATGAATACTTATGGTGCTTTATAAACAGTTTATTTGCACCTTTCAAATGACTTAGAGGCCCTCCACACTCGTTCACATCACACATCATAGCGACAAACAGAGAATAGGAAATACATCTAGCAATGTGCAATGAGAAAAGAACAACATCGATCATCACTTTATACTGAATAAAATGACCTTGGACATCCGCAATGGGCGATGGCAGTAAAAAGCATGCCCTAATTTATTTTGTGTTCTGCTGCTTCAAGCCAATTGTAATCTTTCAATGGGTCTTTATCCCTCTTAGGCAGCGATCACAGTGGCCACAACAATGCACGAAAATAGAATTTCCTCAAAAAAAATTGATACAATTTTCTTGCATACGCAAATTACCCTAGCGCCATCATTACCCCCATTCAAGCCTTGCATCGATCTTTTGTTTCATAATACCAAGACTGCATAAAACATCTAATAAAATTTTGTCCACACTAAATTCATTCCAATCGAGCCATTTGAGACATGTTGTCTTTGTTGGTAGCTGGGATGATGGTGAGGGTTATAGAATATGGCATTACAACTGCTAGATGCATCTGCTCAAAAAAATTTGAAGCCTTTTCAACAATCCATTTTGGGCATACACTGCAATCATGGAGTCTCATGAGACCACATTTATCTAGAAATCCCTCCAAGCTAGCTGCCACATTTTTGTCTTCTCCATCGATTCTTTTGGGGGATGCTATCAAAGACTATAGAATTTGGTACTATAGCCGCCAAATGCATATGCTGCAATTCTTTAAAAAAATTCACACACCTCATCTATTTTGGATCCTCTTCCTCTGATCATTTGTTCTTCTGTGTAGGATTGATCCTTATTTCTTATAGCTGCAAACTATTCTAATTTCCAAGTGAGATTTTACCAAAAGAACTTGTATTAAATGAATCCCCGTGTGTAGCCGTAATCACTTCTCTTGCTTCGATCCAGTCACCCATTTACATCTCCATGTCACCACAACAAATATAAAACACTCGATGAAGTATTGTCCACCTTAAGTGCATCATTGGTTCCTCACAAGATTAAGGCTCTGCATCCACAATGATTCGCTTTAGGGATTCTTAACACAAAAGTGACCTAGAGGGTCATTTATGTAGATCATATTATGCCCTAAGATCTCTCCCCGGGTGCTGCAACTGCTCTCCATCAACATATCCTTGAATTGTAAGGTTATATACTCCCATGTCTACACTACTCATTTAATTGAACAGTTGTTGACCACAATCCATGCTACCATACTTCATATAGATGAGAGTTATAAAACTCACAACAAACAAATGTGACCCAAATCTATTTTTAAAACATGGGTATGTAGACTTCTTACCCTGCTCCACACTTTGTAGACTAGAACACACCTCCAAGGCAAAGCCAAAGGTGGCATGGCTCAACCTTATCCCTTAGTAAATCAAGTGCAACACCACCCCCTTATCTACATACAAGCCTTTGAATAACATTCAATTTTGGACAATAATAGAATATCTGATGAGTTTTCTTAATTGCATTTCCTGCAAATTCAAAGCTTAACTGGATCTCATTTAGAGTCTCTTCCATTAAACATTATAAACTTGTATAAATGATTTTCTTTTTTTAGTATTATGTAGCTTTTCACACAACCAAGCAGGACTAAGATAGTGTTGTGATTTTATCCCATGGTGAATGACACCATCCTCATGCATTCATTATTCCTCATCATCTAATCCTCTGAGAGAGAGTTTATGCCATCCACGCCTAAAAATGATCTTGCCTCATTATTGATCGAGTCCTAACTGGGAAAATTTTGATGCATAATCGTAGTAATTTCATTACTTGATCATGCAATGTATTTAGAGTTCCATTTTCATATATGTTCATTTTTTCTCCTTTATGATCCTCGAAACACCTACAACTCATAACTTGTGCAAAGCAGGTCAGGCCCCTATGTGTGCCCAACTAAAAAAAAATCATTTTGAAACAAGTTTCATCCCTGAATTGATCTGAAGCTGTCTCTGAGTGCATGTAAGGTAAAATGATGAATTAGGTTGTCATTAAAAAAAAATTTCTAGCATATTTGCATAATGCTCAAAACTAGCTAAGTGGGCTCTGGAATCGCCCTAGAAAACCAGTTAAACGACCTCGTGGAGCTATGAAAACTTGTAGGCATGTGGAAATTCAATCCAAGATTGGAGTGCAAAAGACAGTTCAAAAAAAGAGATCTCGAAGTGCAATATATTAATGGAAAAAATTTCTCAATCGAATGTTTCTGCAACTGCACCTATTTAGAACCAATCAGGGCTCACCAAATCACCGCCTTGAAAAATTACCAAATCAACCTCTGGGGAGCTGCCACTAGAAGCACAATCTTATTTAGGTCCAATTTGTATGTGTGCAAGAGGGATTTTCTTGAATCATCATTCTTCGTGAGATATTAGGGGTCAAAGTTGACCACCTTGAAACACTGTCAGAAATGCAGATATAAAACTGAACAAACTGCGTTTTCTTTTGTTCTCAAAAAAAATAAAAATTAGCTCATGAAGTTCTGAAATCAGACACAAGAGTATATGAATGTGGGGAGAAAGGAGGGAAAAAATCCGTTCATCATGAAAATAATCCATTTTTGAAATATAAGCTTGAATGGGAGGCCGCTTCGTAGAACTGAAAGTTCACAAACAACAAAATAGTGCCAGAACCCTCCATCTTTTCCTTCCAAAACCCAGTCAACACTCATCGTCGAAAGCTAAAAACTGACATGCACATTAACATATGTCACATGAGTGTGTCCACCAAGGGGTTTTGCATGAAAATCCATAGGTTCCAAATTATGACCTTCCAAAGGAGGTCACTTAAGCAGATTTTTCAGGTGCACTTCTGAGTGTGCAAAGGCAAAATCTTCAAAATGGGCACTTCAAATTTACAAAAATTGAGAGTGCCACCAAAATTATTATCTTGTTATATTGCTTTAAAATGTTGAATGATTGAAGGATAATGCCATATCTCTTCATTTTTCATAATCATCAATAAAATCTACATAGAACACATCTACTAGTTACATTATTTGTGATAATTGGTATAAGATATTAGTAAATACTATTTGGGATCACCCTCTCAGGTTTTGCAGAGGCTAAATTGTAGAGGGAAATTTGTTTTAACTTTCACCTATTCATTGGCCAATCCCTCCAAGTAGCTAACCATTAAAAATGGAAAAATTTATAAGTTACTTGTGAGATCTAATAGGGATTTAAAAACCACAAATAGAGGGCTTTGTCTAGTTTCTTAACTCTCTCTCATAACTCTCCCAAATTAATGTGACCTAGTATAGTATCACCTATTTCCAGTAGGGAGCTTTCCAAGCCAAACAAATGCTCATACCCAAGATATTTATACTTCATTTTTCCTTAAATTTCCAACTTTAATTCTAAGTGAAATTGGCCTATGTTTCGCCTACCACAAAGATATCCTAATTCAAGAAATTTTTTGGAGCTAGTAGGAGGTTTAATAATTTTTCTTACTCAACAATTTTTCCACCCAATTTAGTCGAATTATCCTTGTGAATTTTGGTTGTGTCACCACTTCTTTTCACTTCGTAAAATTCAATTTCCTCTATGAACTCAAGAATAATTATGCCATAAAAATTACCTTAATCCATATTTAATTAGGTATATATTTTTCTTAACTCAACTTTGACAACATTAAATTCTTGACAGGTAGGCCAACTTGGCACCACTTTTAGGTTCTGTAGCATGTACTGGATAGAGATGAGTTTTTGAAATGTTTTTGGAATTGAGTCGTAGTCCAAAAAAGTTTTTAAACCTTTGGCAATTCCCACTTTGAATATCCTCTTCTTCTATTCACACAATTTCATTTGTTGGAGTCAGATGTCAATAAGACTTGTAAAAATATTTAAGAGCCCGACTTGGTTATGGAAACCACATTGGCTCCAACAGGAGTTGTTTAATTAATATGAAATATTGCTTCCACATTTCTTTTGAGCACTTCTTGCTTTGTAAAAGACTATCTTCAAAGAGGAAAGAAGTTCAAAAACCTCCATGGTTCTCGAAAGGAAATTTTCAACTTTAAAAAAGGCTGACTCTTTGAGACTTGACTCAAAAAAGGTTGAGATCGGGGAAATGATAGGTTGTAGAAACCCTCTTAGGGGCCGAATATGTTTTGAAAACGTTGCTAATGACTAATCAATGATAAAAAAGTGAATCGTCTAAGTATGGAGACTTGCAATAATGCCCAATTAAGACAACACTCAGACTGATCTAGTGGCTATAATTAAAATTTGGATGCACAATTAACTGCAAACTAGGCAACAATAATAAACAAATTAATTTTAAATAATATAAGATAATAATAATAAAAATATTTCTCATGTACTAATAAGAAATGTTTGGGCTTAACCAGCACACTCTAAGCATTGACCATGCTTAGGTGGCTATTGTGGTGCCCAATTAACCCATCCCACCTATTGTTTGTTGTTTCCATTCACCTTTAGCAAGCCATTTCTATTCACCGTTAGATAATGGTTGTCAATATTGTGTGCCTTACGAACTGACATGATTGCCTTATTAGTTGCCCATGTTAATCCAAGTGTTCCCTTTGCTACGCTTATATGGATATCAGTTTTAAACATTCCACATTGGCAAGAATCATTTCACTTTCAAAATCATTAAGATTATAATAATAAATGTTATTTTTCATATAAAAAATAAAATCTAATTAAGTTTATAGATATAATTTAGTTGTAGCAAGGGGAGAAGCATCTAAACTCATTTATTTTTTAATAATATTAAACTATTAATAAATAAAATATTTTCATAAAAATAAAATAAAATAATAAAATGAGTAAAAAAAAATTCTAGTCTTTTATCTTAAATATATCAATTCAAAATATAGTTCTATAAAGGAAAGATGAGATAATGTTGTTGCAACTGTACTAGTACACATGTATGCAAAATGTGGAAGCACAGACAAGGCATGTGAATTATTTGACCGAATGCCTCAAAAAATGTGGTCTCATTAAATGCCATGATTGTAGGATATACACTAAAGGGATTTGTTGAAAAGGCTTCAAAAAAATTCAAGAAAATGTAATTGGTATGTGTAAAGCCAAAATTTGCAACCTTTATCAACATCCTCCTCGTCTGTCCCAAAATGGGAGCTTTCAAACAAGGTATGAACATCCATTAAGGCATAAAGGATAGAGTAGTTTTATCAAATGTTGTTGTGGTGGATGTGTGGATGTGTTTGCTTGCTACTTGTGAATCACATATGAAAGTAGGATTAGGAATATTTGCAACAATGTTAATTTTTTATTTGAATCTTAAAAAAGATGTGACTTATGTTCTTCTCTCAAGCATTTGTGTAGAAGTGGGTAGGTGGTGTAAGAAAATGACAGGGATATTGATGGAAGATTGGGAATTAAAAACTCCATGGATGTAGTTGGATTGAAGACCATAAAATGTTGAGTTTCTTGTGTAGGAGACATATGACATTCACAAATACAATAAATTTATGCAAATTTGGAGAAATTGGCTTGGGAGATGAAGATAACAGGGTATTTTACAAATGAAAGACACTTAGTAGTGCAAAAAAGGATGGAAAAAACTATTTCTCTACCACGCTAGTGAAAAATTGCCAATTTCTATTAGTTTTCTAGACATGCTCACTAAAAAACTATTAGACTTGTTAAGAACCTTCGAGTATGTATTAATTTTCACGTTGCAATGAAATTTATCTCCAAGATTGTTGCAATTCCTACTTCTAATGATTAGTTTAATTGATTTCATGAAGAGGAAATGAAATAATTGTAGGTATTAGAAAACAAGTTGTGGTACTATTAGGTTTCTTGTACTACCTCTTATGCTAATAAGTGTAGAAGGAAAAAAAGGGGGAATATCCACATGTGATTTTTGTGGTGATAAATCAAATGATATTTATACTTCCCAAATATAATAGTTCTATAAGAATGTGTTGGAATCATGAAATTAGAAGGTGAATGTTAGTGTAATTAATATTAAATTGCACTTGCATAACTTTACTTAGGTAATATTTACATTCCTAGGTTAATTATTGTCATCCTTATCTTGTTGAGCTATCTTGTTGCTCAAGAAAAGATTAGGGTTATGCATACTTTTCTTTTATAAAGCAAATCATCTCATTGTAATTTTTTAATTCTGAATATATCAATTTGCACATCTTCATGCAAATCTCTTGCTTTTTATTGTTTTTCTCTTCTGTGGAAGGCCTTTTGGTTTGCATGTCTGATCTTGATTTCTAACATGGTATCAAAGCCTTGACATGCAACCCCTTCTTAGATTTTGGAGAAAATCATTGCAGAGTTCGTTTGGGGTTCCTTGAGGGTATCATACCTTGAGTTCATCTATGTGGTATTTTGGATCAGATTGGGCTTTATCATTGGATTTAGAGCACTGGAAAAAGTTAGGATTGACTTTTATTTTGCAGATTTTGGTCATTGCTTGCCAGATTTGTGAGGGTTTCAAGTTAGGTATCCTATTTTTCAAAGCATCTTGGAGAAAAATGGACACCTCCATCACATTTGTAGCACCTCAATACCCTAAGATTACCCTTCATTTCATCGATTTTGGAGAAAGTTGTTCCTAAGGCAAAAAAAAATTGCCAGGAAGGCCGTACGGCCTCCCCAGCATGATCCTTGGGCATGAAAATTAAAAAAATGCAAAAAGAATTTGAAAAATGACATTGGGTTTAGCGTCGCCAGTTATAAAGGTCTTCGCCACTGGGTAGCCACTGGGCGGCCACCCGCCGGCTACTCCGGCTAGCGGTGCTACCTGTCGGCCGCCGATCGGCTCTCAACCTTTGCGGGCTTGCACAATCAAGTGTCGGTCACATGGGAGATTAAGAGCTATGCGCCTAGCCCCCGACGGCCCCTTTAGCACCTACGTAGGTCATATGCACGACCAGGGGCTCCGCCCCAGTCCCCAGCCCGCCAACCCCTGGTTGCGCACAAGACCAAGAGATTATTATTTTTAGGCCCACTGGGCTGCCTGCAGGCCATATTGGCCATTTTGGAGCACCTTTCACTAAAACGGGCATAACTTTTGCGTACGAAGTCGGTTTTTTGCAAACAAGATATCGTTGAAAAGCGGGTTTTGAGCCCATTCTGTTGGTGTAGGTTATTTTTCCTGATTATGCTCTAGGTTTATTTTTCAGGTCCTTGAACTCAGATGTTGTTTTTACTCCGAAGGGCATATCTTTGGACTCGGTGATCCTTTTTTCACCATTCTTATGGCATTGGAAAGCTGGTTCAGTTCTCTACACAAATCTGAGGTCTTTTTTAATTTTTTGTTTATACATGTTTAAGAATTCTCTCCTTTTGCAATCATTGGGTATTGTAATAAATTAACTGATATAAAGTTCCATCAAGGGGGTTTCTTGCATAATAATCTGATTAGAGTGTGCATGCACCTTGATCTTCATCTTGTATTGATGATAACTCACATAGGTTGTATCTGGTTTCTTAGTTTATTTTGGTCACATTTTTTCTTAGCTTGACACATCTCAGATTCATATCGGTTCACACTTTAGATTGAGAGCCTATGGTTAATGATCTACATCGAGATACACGGCTTCTAGATTCTGTCATCATATTATCTACTGTTGCTTTATGGATTCCAGGGTTGTTCCAGTTTGGATTTTTTGAGTGTTTCATGGCATCAGGTCTACTATTGCATTATTATGATTCCAATATGGTTTCTTGTAAAAATAAGTATCTTTCCTTTCTTGTCAGATTGTGGTTCTAGTGTTCTTCTAGTGCTTCTTTGCAGCAGTCATCTCATTGTAGGGGGGTTTTGTCCCACTGGGTTTTCCTTCTCTACCTCATTATTGCATTTGTACATGGGTACCTAATTAGGCCTTGTTGGCGGGACCCATTCATACTTTCTTGCATTCATCTTAGTTTTAGGTGCATGCTTATTTAGTCTCCCTAAGTTGCACTTATGGGGGGTGTTAGTGTAATAAATATTTAATTGCACTTGCATAACTTTACTTAGGTAATATTTACATTCCTAGGTTAATTATTGTCATCCTTATCTTGTTGAGCTATCTTGTTGCTCAAGATAAGATTAGGGTTATGCATACTTTTCTTTTATAAAGCAAATCATCTCATTGTAATTTTTTAATTCTGAATATATCAATTTGCACATCTTCATGCAAAGCTCTTGCTTTTTATTGTTTTTCTCTTCTATGAAAGACCTTTTGGTTTGCATGTCTGATCTTGGTTTCTAACAGTGAATAACTATCTAGTCCAAATTTAACCTATGATGTTAAAGTAGTAATGAATAACTAAAGTAGAGGAGAATTTTTTTGACAATGTAATAAATCAAAAATAAAAAAAATTAAAAGTAGAATAGGAGAATACTCATTGAAGAAATAGAAATTGGAAAATTAATACAAAGGGGAAAAACGGAAAAATAAAGAAAAAGGCCAAATAGAAACTTCACAAAAGAGAAAAAGTACTTCAATAATTACTAGTGTTGGATTAATAGAAGGATATCCTAGGATAATCTTATCAGAGTGAACATGAAAAATAATATTTAGGTAGAGGGGAGTGTGATTTGGTGATAAGGAAGTCCAAAGAGCTAATTAAGAGAAACAAAAGGATAGGATAATAGTAAGATAGGTTTCATCACAAAATAGGTCTATAAACTAAAAATAAATGAAATTTTTGGTAGAATAAGAAGAGTTTGGGATTCAAGGTTTGGATAGGATGAAGCTGGATAAGGTTATTGGAATATGTGAAAGATGGAATTGGGATTTTTGGTCCTAATAAAATTATATTTAGCTTGTGAATGAAGGGAGATAGTAAGTTTAGACGAAGAAGAGGAGGAGTAAGGCATATTCAATTAGTTTAGTTAATTATTAAGGTTGGATTAAAGAGAAAATTATAAGTTATTGGTGTTATTATTTTTTAGAATTACTATTTTTTGGATAATATGATAGGGTTAAATAAATAGAGGCAACAAGGTTAAAGAGGAGATAACCTTAAACTGGTCTATCACCTATGTATAATCATACAAGGTGGTACAAAGTGTTATAAAATTTGGATATTTTTGAAAGATATTTTGATTGTGAAGCTTTGGGAAAATATTCTTAATAATACCCTCTCAATATTAGTTTCGAGAAGAAGATAGGAGATCTATGAAAGAAGGAATTAATAATAGAAGATAAAATCCATCACCTTCTCATTTGTTCCTTGATTGTAATGTGTAACATTGATGAAACTGACATGCAATCCTATGTTGAATTAAATTTCTTCCATGAAAAGATAAGTTATATAGATGAAGGAACCCATAGAATAGGTAGATAAAGAGTGGAAACATTATAAGGTTTTTCCCTTAATGAATAGAGCAAAATATTAGCTAAGAATTGATTATCAAACTAATAGTCAATGCACACTGATCTATAAAGGATTGAACATTATCTTAGGATCTCTTATCCAATTATACATGTATGTCAATGTTTAGCATGATGAAATATGGTTCTTGTGGATGATTTATTACATCCAAACATATTATTTTGTGGAGGAGGTTTAAGGTTCCATCCCCTAGGGTATAATATGATGGGAGAATATATAGATAGTATTGCATGGTAAATGATAAGGTTAGAGGAATAGGCTGGGATGTTGAGGGTAGAAGAATTTTTTTTCATGTTATGATAAGATTGTGGAAAGGGTTACGAGGTTAAGGGTAGGATAGAAGAGGGAATGAAAAATTGGTAAGAGAGGATCAAGCATGATAAGTGAAGGTTGATGATTGAGAGGGTGGCTAATAGGGGTAGTGTTGCAAGAATGATGGTGTTGTCATTGATGTCAACTAGTCAATTGGTTATCAACTTTTTTTTGCTGTCATTGATGTCATGGTTTTAGATTATTGGTTTTGTATGTCAAGGATACTAAGAAAGTTGTATTTGAGAAAGGTTGCAGGTGTTTAGTGGTTGCTCCAAGTTTTTCTCTGGGGTTTTCTCCTATGTTTGTGTCATTCAGATATGTTGATCATGGTTTTTGGAAGCTACTATATCCAGATTTTTGGCTATTGATTCATTGTACAATGTGAGTTGTGTTCACCAATTGTGAACTATGGTTTTCTATTGTTCTAGTTGAGGTTCAAGAGAAATTATGTTGGTCCAGATTTCTCTTTGTTAAAGTCTTATGAATTGCGGTTCTAGAGATGAGGTTTTATGATTGTATTGAAGATATTTTTAGTATTTGGAAGGTTTGTGCTTAATTTATCTATGTGTTTTACACTGGTTTGGTTGACCTTGTGCTGAACACTATCTTCAAATTTGATGAAGCATGTTGGATCTATTTGGGTCCTTATCAAGCGCGTGTTTGGGTCACCCTCATTCTAATTCCACCCTAGGATGTTTTGGTGCTAACCTAATTTGAATTTAGTGTTGGATGGCCAACTTTGGATACATTTCAAAGTTGAAGATGGTATAAATACAAGATGAGTTAGTGGTGAAGAAAGACAAGAGAAGAAAATAGATAAGTGCAAAGAAATAAAGTAGATAGATGTGAGATTGGAGTGAGTTAGTGAGTATGTGTGATGCGATTGTGGTAGATCAATGTGAAGCCTATATGTGGAGTTTCTGGAAGCAGTGAGATGAAGGTGTACTCTATCATTCATGCATGTTTGCAAGTGGTTGAGAAAATTGTGGTGGATTTCTATGTTGCATTGATATTGTCTTCTCTTTGTAACATATCTCTTCTATATTATTTATATCTCTGTGGTAGTGATCCCTCTAGATTGTTAGCCCTATTGGATAGTGAGTCCTTGTTTTGGTAGTGATCCTTACTTCTCAGGAAATGAACCTTTTGTAATTAGTTTTGATATTCTCTATAGTGTGAGTTAATCCTCACCATGGTTTTTCCCTCATTGGGTTTTCCATGTAAATATGGTGTTGCTATGCTTGTGTGATGGTTTTAATTTTCTACACTTGCACTTAATGTTTAAATTATTTAAGCAATGTTAAGGATTAGTTTCAATGAATGAATTAAGGTTTAAATTAGTGACAACAGATTCACCCCCCTCTCAGTTTTCTTGTTCAACAATTGGTATTAGATCTTGGTTCCTTGGAGAAGAGCTTAACCGCTTAAGGAAGGTTCGGGATGGCTGGAAAAGTTACTTATGATTATCCGAGGTTCGATGGAACTAATTATGCTATCTATAAAATATTGATGGAAGAATATCTAGAGTATTGTGGATATGATGTGGAGAAAGCTTAAAAAAATTATTACACTCCTCCTACTAATGGTCTGAGTACGGCTGATAAGATCAAAGTACATGAAGTGCACAATAAGGTGTAGTACATTTTGAAGAATAGTCTTGTACATTTCATGTTGATTAAGGTTCAGAATCTGAAGACTGCTAAGGAAGTCTGGGATGCTTTGAAAGGGTGCATGAAGGTGATGATAGATTCAAAGAGGAAAAATTGTAGAATTTGGAGACATAGCTTGAGCTCCTACATATGTCTAAAGATGAGAATGTTAAAGCTTATATATAGAGATTGGATAAGATAGTAACTGGGATGCGAGGACTTGGTGCTATTGTAGGTGAAACCAAGATTGTAAAGAAGATTCTTAGAACTCTCTCTGATGCTTATAGTGAAAAGGTATCTATTATTGAATAGAGTATAGATTATAAGACTTACACTAAAGATCTTTTGTTGAGATCTTTGACATCTTATGAGATGAGGAAACCGAATTTGAGAAATGGATTCAAATTAGAGATTGCTTTTAAGGCTACAAAAGCTGAATATCCGGATGAAGAAAATCTTGATGAAGTGGAAGCTAGCTTTGTGAGAAGGATGAGGAAAGGCTTTGACATGCATGAAGGTAAGTTACCCTTTAAATACTTTAGTGTTTGAGAGATAGGCCATTATGTTGCAAAGTTTCCAGAAAGAGCTAAGATGAATAAATAAAGGTATGAGAAAGAAAAGAAAGGTAAGAAGATCAATAAAGCATATTATGTGAACGAGAATGCTATTATATTCAATGAGGATTATTATTATGAGGATCTTGATGATAATGAATTCTTGTTCTTGGCTATAAAGGATGAACCTACTTCTACTAATTCTAAAAAATGGGTGAAGGAATGCCCTTCGGAGAAAGAGAAAAATGAAGGTATTGTAATCTCTTCTCTACATGTTAAAAATGGAAAGAATTATTGGTTTGTTGATAGTGGTTGTTCACACATGACTGGTAATAAGAGTAAGTTTTTTAAACTTGATAAATATGATGGAGGCTTGGTTATGTTTTTAGATGATATTGGTGCTAAAATTTGTGGGATAGGTTCAGTAAGTTCTGATGGTAAGCATAATATTGATGATGTCTACAATGTTAAAGGTTTAAGGAATAATCTCCTAAGTGTTGGACATATGTGTAGTAAAATATATAATATTGTATTTGAGGATGAGAGATGTGAGATCCAAAAAAGGATTTGGAATAGTGATTGCTACAAGAAAGAAATTTGAAGGAAATATCTATCAACTTAAGGGTGTTGATGGAAGATGCTTTATGATATATTAATGATATTTGGTTGTGGCATCAAAGAATTTTACATGAATTTTGATAACTTGACAAGGATTAGAGCAGTTCAGGCTGTGAGATATTTACCAAGGATTACAAAGCTTGTTAATGCTATTTGGAGGAATTGTCAGTTTGGAAAGCAAGCAAGAAGCCCGTATAGATCAAAGGGACAATCTACTACTGGACTACTAGATTTAATTCATACAGATCTTTGAGGTCCTACAAGAGTGAGAAGTATACAAGGTGAAAGATACTTTATGATTTTGATTGATGATTATTCTAGATATACATGGGTTACATTTCTTATAGAGAAATCATATGCATTAGATAGATTCAAGACATTCAAGGCTATGATTGAAAATGAAGTAAATTTGAGGATAAAATTCTTAAGGTTTGATAGATGTGGAGAATTCACCTCTTGTGAGTTTAATATTTTTTGTGAAGTGCATGGAACAAATAGATAGTTATCTACTCTGAGAACTTCGTCTCAAGAGAATGAAGTTGTCGAAAGAAAGAACATAACAATTCAAGAGGCCGCTAGATCAATGATTATTGAGGCTAGTTTATCAGAATTTTACTAGAGATAAGCTATTCATACTATTGTTTATGTATTCAATTGAGTTCAAGCAAGAGAAAATAGTACACAGACTCCCTACAAGCTATGGTATGGAAGAATCCCTACTGTTAAGTATTTCAAGGTATTTGGAAGAAAATGTTATATTAGAAGAGATAAAGAAACTTTGGGAAAGTTTGATGCAAGAAGTGATGAAGTAATTTTTCTTGGATATCCTACTAAAAGAAAAGTTTACAAATGTTTCATTAAAAGATTGAGAAAAGATTATAGAAAGTGAAAATGTCAAGGTTGATGAAATAATGAAGAATTCAATTGATATTGATGGATATGTATCTGATGAACCTAAGTGTGTAATAATTGAATAAATTATGGAATAATAGGAAAAGGATGAGCAAGAGAAGAAGAATAAAGAGAATGAAAGAGAATAAGAAGCTCTGGTGGTGTCCCCTAAGGCACCTAGATATGTGCAGAAGAATCATTCAGAAAGTCAAATAATTGGAGATAAGACAAAAGGTGTATTGACAAGAAGCAGAGCTGCAACTTCTGAAGTAAATCTGTGTTTACTTTCTGAGATTGAACCGAAGACTATAAGTGAATCATATAAAGATGAACATTAGATGGAACCTATGAAAGAAGAACTTATGTAGATTGAGAAGAATCAGACTTGGGAATTGGTCCCAAGACTGGCAGATAAAAATATTATTGGTTCTAAGTGGGTATTCATAAATAAGTTGAAAGAGAATGGAGAAGTGGTTAGAAATAAAGAAAGTCTTGTGTGTAAAGGTTACTCACAAGTAGAAGGAATAGATTTTCAGAACCTTTTTCTTTGATGGCAAGAATGGAATCTATAAGGATGTTCTTAGCATTTTCTTCTCATAAATATTTCAAGGTCTATCAGATGGATGTCAAGTCTATATTATTGAATGGTGAGCTAGAAGAAGAGGTCTACATGGACCAACCAGAAGGAATTTAGTTTTCAAATCAAGCAGATATGGTGTGTATATTGAAGAAATATTTATATGGATTAAAGAAATATCCTAGATCTTGGTATGCAAGGTTAGATAGGTACTTGATTCAACAAGGTTTCAACAAGGGTACAGTAGATAGTAATATGTATTTTAAAATTGAAAATGAAAAAATCTTGATTGTGGTTGTATATGATGACATTATTTTTGGAGGAAATGAAACTATGTGTAAGATGTTTGCTGAAGGAATACAAAAATAATTTTAAATGTCTATATTTGGAGAGATGAATCTATTTCTTGGGCTGCAACTTAATCAAACAGAGAAAGTAATTTTTATTTCATAGTCTAAGTATGTAAAAGAGATGTTGAAGAAGTTTGGGATGGATGGTTCCAAACTGGTATGTACTCCTATGGTGATTGGTTCTAAATTGGGTAAAGATGATGATTCACCTAAGGCTGATCAGAGCAAGTACAAATCTATGATTGGTTGACTATTGTATTTTACTGCTACTAGACTAGATATAATGCATGATGTTTGTCTTGTGGCTAGATTTAAAGAAGATCCTAAGGAAACACATGTTTCTATTCTTAAAAGAATATTCAGATATTTGAATGGCACTTTGGATTATGGATTATGGTATCCTAGGGATACTTACTTTATACTAAGCGCTTATATAGATGCAAATTGGGCCAGATGTGTAGATGATAAAAAGAGTACAAGTGGTGGTTCTTTTTTCCTTGAGTGCAGATTGGTGGCATGGTTGAGTAAAAATCAAGATTTAGTTTCCTTGTCTACTACTAAATCTAAGTATATTGTTGTTGCATCTTGTTGTACACAAGTTTTATGGATGAAACAAACATTGAAAGATATCATAGTGGTGTATGATGATCTTATTTATATATTTTGTGATAACACAAGTGCAATTAAAATTTCAAAGAATCCAGTGATGCACTCAAAGACAAAGCATTTATCTATCAGGTATCATTTCTTGAGAGAGAAGGTTGTGGATACTGAAGTAAAGATCAAGTATATTTTGATGAAGGATTAGATTGTTGATATATTTATGAAGGCTCTTCCTAAAGATACATTTTAGTATCTCTGGGAGAAGTTAGGGGTCATTACCCCTCCTTTCTTGAACTAGATGCATATGGAGATGCATCATTCTGGTGGATCTATGGTTCTATCTTTCTTCTAGACTGATGATTGGTGGCTACCTATTAGGGGGAGTAGGTAGTGTCATGTGTGGTCATTATATGAGTATACAATTTTTAATTTCAAAGGGGAAATCAATGTAAAATATATTTTTCCTTTGCCATTGATGTCAAAGGGGGAGAGGAAGAATGTGAAAAAGAGAAGAAGAAGAATGTGAATTATTATCTACTAAGGGGGAGAAATAGAAAAAAAAATCTTGAGAAGTGTATTCAGAGCTAGTATGTTGTCTTTGATGGTTTTTCACATCATGTGTTTCCATCAATGACAAAGGGGGAGATTATTAAAAGAATGAAGAGAATGATGGTGTTGTCATTGATGTCAACTAGTTGGTTGTTGTTTTCATTGATTTCATGGTTGCAAGTTATTGGTTGTGTATGTCGAGGATATTGAGAAAAATGTATTGAAGAAAGGTTGTAGGTGTTCAATGGTTGCTCTAGGTTTTGCTCCAGGATTTGCTCCTATGTTTGTGTGGTTCAGATATGTTGATCATGGCTTTTGGAAGATGTTATATCCAGATTTTTGGATATCAATTCATTGTACAATGTGAGTTGTGTTCATCGGTTGTAAACTATGAGTTTTTGTTGTTTTGGTTGAGGTCCGAGAGAAATGTTGTTGATTCATATTTCTCTTTGGTAAAGTCTTATGACTTGTGGTTCTAGAGATGAGTTATTATGATTGTATTCAAGATAATTTTAGTATCTATAAGGTTCATGCTTAATTTATCTATGTGTTTTATACTATTAGCCAACCTTGTGTTGAACACTATCTTCAGAGTTGATGAAGCGTGCTGGATCTATTTAGGTTCTTATGAAGAATATTTTTGGGTTTCCCTCATTCTAATTACACCCTAGGATGTTTTGGTGTCAACCTAATTTGAATTTAATGTTGGATGGCTGACTTTGGATATGTATCAAAGTTGAATGTGGTATAAATACATGATGAGTTAGTGGTGAAGAAAGACAAGAGAAGGAAAGAGATAAGTGCAAAGAAATAGAGTAGATAAATGTGAGATTGAAGTGAATCGGTGAGTGTGTGTGATGCAAGTGTGGCAGATTAGTGCAAAGCCTAAATTTTGAGTTTCCAAAAGCAATGAGTTAAAGGTGTAATCTATCATTCATTCATGTCTAGAATTGGTTGAACAAATTGTGGTGGATTTCTCTATTGCATTGAGATTGTATTCTCTCTATAACATATCTCTTCTATCTTATTTGTATCTATGTGGTAGTGATCCCTTCGGGGTTTTAGCCCTATTATATAGTGAGTCCTTATTCGAATAGTGAGTCCTTGTTTTGGCAACGAGCCTTTTGTAATCAGTTTTGATATTATGTATAATGTGAGTTAATCCTCATCGTGGTTTTTCCCTCATCAGATTTTCCATGTAAATCTGGTGTTTTTGTGTTTGTGTGTTGGTTTTTCAGTTTCTGCACTTGCACTTAATGTTTAAATCTTTTAAGTAGTGTTAAGGATTAGTTTCGGTGAATTAATTAAGGTTTAAATTGGTGATAAATGATTCACCCCCCTCTTAGTTGTATTTTTCAACAGGTAGGAACTAAATTGGTTGTCTAAAGGGACATGATCATAGTTAAAATGAGGAATGGAGAGAGAGGGACATAAATATTAGGAATATGGGTTGGATGAGGAGTAAGCATGGAAATTTAGGTGAAGGAATATTGAGTGGTAGGAAAAATAAAAGAGGTTGGCTAGAAGAGAGGTATGAAGGTATGATAAATAGACTATAAAGGGATATGAGTATGGATAATATATCATATACCTTGTAATAACTCTATCCCCTCAAGATGGGTGATGATGATATTTGTTAAGGAGTGTGCAAGTGAAGATATTTAGGATTAGTTTCATCATAAAGTAGGCTACTTTGGAGGAGACACAAGTGGTGGTCAATTTTTGTGATCGAAAAGCTTAGCATCATCTAATAGGGGTTCATTATCAAAGTGGTCATAATTGTAAGACATGTAGAATGTGGCATCATGTGGGATGGGTGACAATGGGGGAAAGGTAATGAAAGAGAAAGAGGAAGAAAATTAAATGGATAGGTTTAGATGAGGGTTCCTATAAGAGATAATGTATGAGAAAGGGATGGTCAAATAAGGATAACAATCTCTATCAAAGAAGAACAAAAATGATTCATCCTTGTATGCTATACAAAATTTGAGTAGAAAAAAGTAGATTTTTTATTTTTTAATGAAATTAATAGACAAAGACAATAGTGTAGTAAATTGACACTAACCTAATTTTGATAGTGTCTATATGATGTGACTATGATTATGTTTACTCAAAAACAAAGTTTTGTTGAATGATGAAAAAATTAAAAGTATAATTAACTAATTTTCCTACATTAGAATGAGATTTTGTTGTTTAGAGAGAATTTATTTTGAAGATGAATAAAATGAATAAATAATGAAGGTTGGAATTCACATCAAGTTTAATACAAATGTAGATAGAAAATAGATAGCCTAAAAAATTTAAATGTAGGAAATCCTTTTCAATTATCTATTGTAAGATTCAACTAGAAACTTACCATAAATGGGTTTACTTAATAAAAACATACACAAATTTTATACCAACTAAAAAATAAATTAATTTTATTTCTAGTTAAATTTTTTAACATGCCTTACACTAAATTTTTAACCTAAATGGTAATTGATTTGGAAATGATAACAAAATAAGAAATTGGTTGATTCACTAGCAATTAAATTTATGAATAACAATATTGTTTAAAGACATTTAAAAGATAACAAGAATGAAAGATGGATACTACATAAGAAAGTTGATAAAAAAATAAAAGGAGGGACCTATTGAAAAAACTCATGTTACTAATAGGAGGAACAAAGTCCAGTTTTGATGTAAGGATGTTGACACACATGTAGAGTGAAACCATGCCTTTATTACATGTCATTTTTAAGAAAAAGATAGAATAGATAACAAAAAAAGAATGCTAAATTTTTGGAGAAATGTAGAATAGAATAAAGATGCAAAATCCCTTGTAAATAAGTAATAAATGTGATCTCAAAATAGTTATCACCCCTTATCTATGTTTCCACATTTTGCATAGATGCACATTTTGGTAAGTGAAAATATAGAAGTCCAAAATTCTGACTCGAGTTAGGGATCATTAATGTGATGTGCCAAAAACTAGAAGAAAAAAACAAGGAAATAAGGTGGAAGACTTTCAACGTTTAAATATTGGTTTTACCACATACCTTATGCCTTTTGGGTATGATGGTATGAGTAATCCTACAAGTATGGGCTCCACAAGGAGGAAGGGAGATGGGAAGTGGGGTGAGGTAAATGAGTAGGGAAAATATTAAAAGCCTAAGTTTTTGAGACTTACAGGAAAAGTGAATCCTCAAACTAGAAATTAAGGATGGTGAATGTACTCAATGATAAAGAAGAGAAAGCATGAAAAAGTGTTAGTTGGTAATAATTGAGGTTCATGGATTAGTCTTATAGCTTAAGAAGAACATGATTACATGGAAACCTAAAATCATATGGCCAAAGACAAAGATAAAGTAGGGAGTGTAAGCATGGGTAAAGCCATGATAAAGTGGGCCTAACTAATGAGAAGTGTTGGAAATAATTGTTGTCATTGATTCCAACTCAAGATGTGTTTTCATTAATTCCAAATATTTATGATGAAGAATGTGTAATACTCGAGAGAAATTGGTAGTCCATTGACATCTATTGATATTATCAACAACACTATATGAGGTAGAATGATGATTTTTCTGATGTCTATGTGTGATGTGGAGGTGGGTAAACTTGTTCCAATATGTTTTCTACATGCATACAATGATATAATTCATGTTTTGTGTACCACACATTGAGATATGTTGCAGATTTTTTGTTAAGGTAGTCATAGTGCATACTCTAAGGTAGTGTCATGGCATTTCGGTTTGCATTCCTCCACAATCCAAGATTTTGTATTGCAGTTCAAAAGATAATATGGTAGAGATGTGAAGGTATTATATCCAAGGATTCAATTCATCACACCTTCTATAGTGAAATTTATAAGTGACAGTGTTTCGGTCTACACTCTGACAGCGTAATATGTTGATATAGGTGCATTAGGAGGCTCTATATTTTTTTGAAAGTGAAGTGTTGCCTTGTGGTTTTGTAGATATGATCAGTAATTTTTAATGCACACTACCTTGTAGTATCTAGTGTTTTGGTTGTTTGCAAAATCAATTTTCAAATGACAATTTGCTACAGTTTATCTGAAATGTTTTATTCCTATATATTCAGTGGGTTTCTTCAATTGTGCCAGTATATGATGATCAAAAACTTCAAGAAATGGTTGAAGAGATATTGTGCATGGACTAAAATTATTTCATATTATTTTTATTTAAGGTTTTATCTTCTCCCTAGTGGAGCAAAGTTGAATAGTCGGTAGTTTTGGTGATTTTGTCATTGTTTAGACCGACATGATTGTTTCCTTCATCTATGGTTGGTCTTGATTAATTAATCTTTCTTTGAAGGATGTGATGAGATGGTTTTTGGTCCTTTAATTTTGTGTGTTGATCTAAAACTCATTTTATTTTCATATTGTATATGTTTGGAGTTGACCTATGTGATATCACACATTTCTTCTAAAATTTCATCTTGGAGTCGACCTAATTAAGGTTTTGTTTTTTTGTGGAGGATATATATAGAAGGAAAAATTCATTTGTGAAAGTGATGAAGTATAGATAATTGAGATTGAGTAGTATGTTGAAGATGAAGTGTGTGAAGTTAGTGTGAAGGACTAATTGTGTGAACAAGGAACCGCAACATAAATATATGTTGGATGCTTCTTTATAGCAACTCATACTCATAGTTCTCATTATAATTATAATGTATCTTACTCTGAGAAAGTGTGTCTCATCAGGTCCTTGTATCTTTCCCTAAGGTTGTACACCTTAGTCCGCAAGTCCATAGGCAATGAGCCTTAAATAATATTATAATCATTGTAATTAGTGAACTTCATATATTGTGATTTGACTCTCACCATAGTTTTTCCCTCATTAGGTTTTCCACATAAAAATATTGGTGTCTTTGTGTGGTGTATGTTTTATTTTCTAATTTTATTTCAGTTTATGTGATGTGATTTTTGTTCTACAAAAGGGAATGGTTAAGTTTTAATATATGTTGATTCACCCCCTCTCATCACAATAGTGTGTTCAACAATTGGTATCTGCAAGAGAGGGGGACCAACAACGTCAAGGCCCCAGGTCACGAAGGGTCAAGAGAAAAAGGCTGCCCTAACTTACCTCAGCCTAAAGGAGTGTTAGGAAATGTGGGATGAGAATGATGAGGATTATAAGGTCCTTTGATTACTATGCAGAACCAAAAATCGAAATGGGGCTAGGTGAGTCAATTTTTGGGGTCAAAACTGTGTCTGAGGGAGCTCTCTACTCGAGGAAAAAAGTGTGGCTCTGGGATGACAGTGTAGTGTGTTGGCATCTCTCAAGTGTGTTGGTGTTCGTACAACCAGAGGAAAAAAGAGACAAGGTTGAACACAAGAAAATAGACTAACAACCTAGCTAGTTACTTTCAAAGGGCCAAAACAACACTATGAAGTAGGAAAGGTATGTGCAGATATTATAAAGTAAATATACAAGAGTGAGGATGGAAAGAATGATCTCACAAAGGTACTCATTCACCAGTTAGCTCCAATAATACTTCCACCTGCACACAAGAGAGAGGAAAATTGTTGGGGGGTTATATAGGGGTCTGCCTCAATCAGGCCCCCATTTTGGTGTTCCCACCTCCACAAACAACCAAGATAATGATAATGGATAAAATTATGATAAAATAGGAAATGAAGTAAAGAACACAAAATCACTACAAAATAGTGCTATGCTACCCAACCAAATCATAGAGGAGAGGTGTAGAAATCTTACCACCCTCACCAAGAGATCACTAGCCAATGGGAGATAAAATGAGAGGACTCAAACCTCTACTATAATGGTGTTTCTTCCACACTTTCTCTACGGAGTTGATGGAGTGTCGTTGTTGCTGCTATGGAGTGCAAAGTGCTACTTGAGAGTGATAGATGTTAAGAGGATGTTGTGTGTGAAGATGAATTGAATTCTTAGAGGTTTGAATGAAGGAAGGAAGAGTGAATATGAAGGAGAGAATGCAGGAAATGGCCATATTTAGGTTGGTTGGTCGAAGAGGGCATTACAAATCAACCTCCAATGGGAAGTGTAATGCCTCTGTAGGCTCTAGAATCGAGAATCTACCAGGGACGTAAGTGTGCCAGGTGAATGTTTGTGTATCATGTGGGTGTCCTTGACAGTTATTCCTCTATTGACACACAAAACAGATACCAAGTGGAATGAAGGTAGTAGGCTTATGTAGAATTTCACCTTCGGATTTGGTTTTCTAAGGTGAGGATGTGTAAAAGGGGAATTTGCGTAAGGGGTGCAAATTTGCTCCTATACATTTTTCCCCACTTTAGTGTGAAAAAATACTAATGAGTGCTTTGGTAAAGTAGATCAAAGAATGAGTAGAGTTAGAAATGTATACCTAAACCATCAAGGAAGAAGACTGCGATCTGGTGAACCCAAGAATGCAAGACAAGAAAAGGACTTCATAGCTCCACAAAACTATGAAGCTGAAGAAAGAAAGTGTCTTACAGGCCCGCGGACTTGCAAGGAGGAAACCCCCAAGATCTCTCACATGAAGAAATCCCCAAGAAGTAAGCACCTCACAAGCCTGCAAACCTATAAGGAAGGTGTCCTCTAAGATCTTTCACATGGAGGAAACCCCCAAAAGTGAACTCTATAGAGTCAAGAAGTGACTTCATAGGTGCACCCGTAAAGCAACCTGTTTACCTACAGATAGAAAATGCCAAGAAGTGGCCACATAGGCAAGTAAGTGATGAGGTAAAAATAACCTCATAATGATAAAATAATAAAACCCTTCCTCATATATACAAAATAATTATTCTTTGTCAATTAATTAAAATTTAGGCATAATAATTGTTTAACTTTTGAGAAAAATAGTACAAACTTTATTTCTTGTGATTTATTGAAATATCTTGCCAATGCAGATTTAATGGGTAGTTTTAAGTGTTTTGTAGGATAATAATTGGTCATCATACAGCATTCAAAAGCATTCAACTAGCATGAGCTCTAGAATATATTAAATACATGTGTTGGGAACATGCTCTGAAACTTTAGGCTGATGGACCGAAATCATAGTTTCTTTTAGTTAAATTTTTGTTATGTTTTAAAGTTAGATACTTCATGGATCAACTTGAACCTCTTTAATATTTATGTAATGGGCATTTAAAGACATAAAATTTGTTTAAAAACTGTTATAGACTTTTTCAGTGGTAATCTAAACCATCTAAAATATAGGAATCTTGAGAATCTTTTTAAGAAAAGATAGAATAGTACAGTTATGTTGTCGACATGCTTTCTGAATATATATGAATAAAGAAACTATTGCATATTGATCTCTGAGTTGTTGAAATTATGGATGAAGATTACTTTTAATGGAAGAGCTTGCGATTACATTGTGCATGTGACCTAAGAACATAGAAACCCACGAGTTGGCCACTCAAGGGATGATAGATTAAATAGATGAGTACTTTCCTTTAAATAATTCTATCATTTTTATTTCATGGATAATAATTATGAGTGTAGTCATTTTTCATGTTAATTTTGTCGATAGTAATTAAGTCTATCATCTCAGAGTCTGAAGTTCCAAAACACTTGTTGTCTTTCATTTCTGTAGTTACTTTTTGTTAACTGTTAGAACTGTTACTATTATTAATTAGATGTTCCATGGATTGTTTACAAGTTTTTCTACTTTTGTAGTTTACATGCTTCTTAGTTTAGTTATCATGCTTTCTAGATTAATTATCTTGTGCTTTCTAGTTTAAATAATTTCCATATTTTTAGATAAATTATTTTCCAGTTAACTAGTAAATGGCCTTAGGTTAAAATTAATTTTAGTTGCTCTAAAAATATAGAAAATCTAAGAGAGATAGTTAAGTCACCTTCTATTGCAAATAGCCTTGAACACTGCCTGGTCGATATATTGATGTTTTATCTTCTAAAGTAATGGGACCTAATGACAGCCTATCAGTAAGCAGACAGTCACACAGACTATCAAAAAGTTGGAAAATTTTCAAAGTGATCCCTCGGGAACCCTTCAAAAGAAGGAGGGTTCCACTCAAGGGACGTGTTATTCGAAAGCTGGTGTTTTCTTTCTCAAATCAATTCATCATCAAGGAATCCTTCTGAAATATGTTCACTTCATCAAGGAATTCAAAAGGAATAATATTCCCCCATGCGAGGGGAAGATCAAAGCTATTCCCACTTTGGAGGAAGGTTCTCAAGTTATTTATTTACGAACCCATGATGAAGGAAACATGTTCCATTAGGGTTCCAAGTTGAGAATGCAATTCTTACAAAGAAGTGTGTGAAGATTCTTGAGAAAATATTCGTTGGAAATGAATATGTTTTCTAAAGATCAAAGTGATGTAGATGTGGCATTGTCACATATGAGAGGGACAACTCAAGCAAAGAAGAGATAAAGATAAAGGAAAAGAAAAAAAAGGAAAGAGAACACGAACAAAGGGCACATGGGTAGCCTGATATTTTAGGGTTAGAACTACTCATAAATATATATAAGTTATAATAATAATATATAAAGGAAATTTCATCAACCCCCTACTATATTAGGCCATGTGAAGAATGCACGAGAAGACAAAGTAAAAATTAAAAATTGGGTCAACATGGAAGGGAAGCCTAAATGCCCCCAATGTTTTGCATCATCCCCAATTTTTTGAAATTCAATCACAAACATGGAAGAATGATGATACAAATAGAAGAAGGTTTACAACACAAAAACCATGCCTATATCCAAGCACCAATATGGGTGATGAGGGTCATCCAGGCACACATAGCACAATTATGGGGGAAACACATAACAACACATACACACATCTAATCTAAATATAAAGAAGAGACCTCCCCCTAACATTGATTGACTAAGAGGTCATCCACTTCCCACTCTAGATTATCATAGGGGGAAGGAGGATGAGCTTGCAGTGGTGGAATGTTAAGGGGAGGAGCTTTCGACCCTCCCACAACAAGGGCTAAGGAAGAACGATTGGCAAGGTCTCCTCCACTCAGCTCTTTTGGAGCTAAGGTCAACGACTTCGTGAATATTGTTGACAAGGTAAAAAATTCATCCATAGAGTTAAAAATGCACTTAATAGGAGTTCCATGTTTCACCTTGATGAATGGAGGAGGTTGCACTCAAGGTTCACTGCTAAGCTCACCGAGCAATTCAGGAGTGGTGATAAACTTAGGAGAAGCCAGGACTAGTTCTGTCACTAGGAAAAAAAAAGCCAATGCAGGGCCACCTTTCAAAGAAGGTGGAATCATCCTACGTCCTTCATTTTTGGAAGGACCACTCTCTACCT
Source organism: Sequoiadendron giganteum (assembly GCA_007115665.2). Lineage (NCBI taxonomy): Eukaryota > Viridiplantae > Streptophyta > Pinopsida > Cupressales > Cupressaceae > Sequoiadendron > Sequoiadendron giganteum. Next base: position 552,990,138 of record CM021102.1, read on the forward strand.
TCTACTTTGTTAGGGGAGTCAAAATCCCCATAGACAAGGCAAGAAAGGTAGAGGAAGAGGAGGAGGAGAGAACCACAGTAGATAAGATCGAGGTGTTAGTCATATCTATGGGCTTTGGGAAAGGCGAGATATCTGGAACAAATGTCAACAAAGGTGGCTCCACTGAAGGAGTGATGAACAGGGAAAAATTTAAGAAACCCCCCCCCTCGGCGCAGGTGTAAAATCTTGGCAAATCCAGTATACTTCCCGATAAAAAATAATAATTTTATTGGCGATTTTTTTTGTTTCTCGGGAAAAAAAAATAATCCCAATTGGCGAATATTTTATAATCCCTTGAAGTTGGTGGAAAATCTTGGCGAATTGAATTTTTTTTTAATCGAACAAAATATTTTTCATTGGTGATTAAAACCATTTTTCTAACCAAATTTTTTTTTCCATTGGCAATTAAAACCTTTTTTCAAAGCAAAAAATATATTTTCATTGGTGAATTAAAAAGAATCTCAAAATAGTAAAAAAATCTAGTGGTGAAATAAATAGATATGCCAATGAAAAATCATAGGGGCCATTCGATGAATGTTCAATGGACGATTGTAGTTGCATTCCGGAAGTAAATCTCTGAAGCACTAGACTTGCAATTTGAAACCTCCAGAATAACACTGTAATCGTTAGATGCAGACATGTGGCGAGATCAAGGCTCATCGCTCATCACTCTTTCTATCTTTTCAATGCCTCAACATTGTACATTTCATTTAATTGAAATTCTCATTCTTTTTGATGAAAGTGTGGTTGTCGTACTGCTCGTGCAGGCAATGGCGGTGATTAATGCCATATGTGATATGAACATTCGAAGCAATTTCTTGGAAAAAAAATAGCTTTAATGAAACAAGATATGTAATGATTTTATATCGTTTGAACTTTGAGTGATTTTGACAGCTTGTCAGCTTGAGGTATAGTTCAAGTTGGCATGTAGCTAGACATCAATCAAATTAAACATTTTAATTATACAGGCTGGCAGCGGCACTGGTGGCCCATAAATAGCGATAGTGATTTAGTGAATAGTAGATAGTTCCATAAGGGTTTTTACTTTCTAGGGTTAATAAGGATTCACGAAGAAGATGATGCAATATTGGGGATACTATAAATTCTCCTACCCATAGTTATGTAGTTACAGAGTAATCAATAAAAGACGAATTTCCTTCAAGTTCAGAATGGGTGGAATTGGAAAGAAGTTGATTTGGTTAACCTGACTTCTCAGATGGTTTTTGAACTAGGATGAGGAGCTCTTATGGAGGTAAGTTCTATACTGGTGCATGAAAGCTGCGTGCAAAAGATGGGAGCAGATTTGCTTCTCCTCTTGTATTCTAACAGCTCCCATTTCCCCAGCATGGCTCTAGTTCTCAAAGGGGATAAGTACATTTTGTATCTTCACGACTCTCATTTCCCCAGGACTGATTAGGACCCCCTTTCCCTAGCATGGTTGGAAAAACCACCAGTAGAAGCTTGGAATCCTGAATTTATTTTCAAAGCCACATTTGTATTACATTGTCACCAGTAGAAGCTTGGAATCATGCATTTATTTTTAGAGTTGCATTTGTAGTAAGTTTTCAGCAACAAAAGCTTGGAAATTGGAATCAATTTGTAATCCATTGTAATGAGCAACAACTTGGAATAAATTATTTAATATTGTCTATGTAAAGTACTAAATCCTTGCACTGACATATGTTATTTATACAAAATAGGAGCTACAGTGCTACTCGTCTGTAAAAAGATATGTAATAATGTGACATTGAAATTCAGTTGCAATAAAATAAATGGTTGTGTTGTGTTATTCTTGATTCCTTGAATCTACGTTATTCATTTATGCTTAAGAGTAAAGAGTTGTTTTCTGAGTTCAGAACTTCAGTGTCTATTAATAATCTAATATATTCAAATTAGTTTTTTTCTTTTGAGAAATTAAGTAATATACTTTATGCAATATGCACTTGATAATTCATGGTTATATCAAGCCATCGGGGGAATGCAATCATTCGTTCCACCGATGTTTATGTGTTACAGCAATGTGCTTACTTTTGTTGACTCTATCGGTATATCGAGGAGCGCACCTTATGAGTTATGAGTCTTCACCTTTGGGCCATCGATAGGGCTGTGTTGGGGGTTCCACCGATAAAGCATTGTTAGGCCAATGCCTATGGTATTGAATTTAAAACACGTGTCATGTTTATTTTTTTAAGTTAATATCATAAATTACTCAAGTTTCAACCATTGGATGAACATTTGATGTATGGTTGTAGTTACATTCCGTAATGAAATGAACAGAGCGATGGGCTTCCCAACTTAAACCTCCGGAATCACTCTATAACCGTTAGATTTAGAAAGATCAACGGTTAAGATTAAGAATTTGCAACTTGTAGACCTAAGACATGTCATTCACTTTAATGTTCCAATTTCAAGAAACAAAGAATTTAAAGCACTTTGTAGTGTTAAGTGTCAACTGTCAAGTGATTAATGTTTATTTTTAAACTTTAAAGTTAATATCATAAATTACTCAAGTTTCAACCATTGGATGAACATTTGATGTATGGTTGTAGTTGCATTCCGTAATGAAATGCACAGAGTGATGGGCTTCCCAACTTAAACCTCTGGAATCACCCTATAACCGTTAGATTTAGAAAGATCAACGGTTAAGATTAAGAATTTGCAACTTGTACACCTAAGACGTGTCATTCACTTTAAATTTCCAATTTCGAGAAACAAAGCATTTAAAGCACTTTGTACTGCTAAGTGTCGACTGTCAAGTGATTAATGTTTATTTTTAAACTTTAAAGTTAATATCATAAATTACTCAAGTTTCAACCGTTGGATGAACATTTGATGTATGGTTGTAGTTACATTCCATCATGAAATTCATAGAGCGATGGGCTTCCCAACTTAAACCTCCAGAATCACCCTATAACCGTTAGATTTAGAAAGATCGATGGTTAAGAATTTGCAACTTGTAGACCTAAGACGTGCCATTCACTTTAATGTTCCAATTTCGAGAAACAAAGCATTTAAAACACTTTGTACTGCTAAGTGTCAACTGTCAAGTGATTAATGTTTATTTTTAAACTTTAAAGTTAATATCATAAATTACTCAAGTTTCAACCTGAACCGTTGGATGAACATTTGATGTATGGTTGTAGTTGCATTCTGTAATGAAATGCACAGAGCGATGGGTTTCCCAACTTAAACCTCCAAAATCACCCTATAATAGTTAGATTTAGAAAGATCAATGGTTAAGATTAAGAATTTGCAACTTATAGACCTAAGACATGTCATTCACTTTAATTTTCCAATTTTGAAAAAACAAAGCATTTAAAGCACTTTGTACTACTAAGTGTCAACTGTCAAGTGATTAATGTTTATTTTTAAACTTTAAAGTTAATATCATAAATTACTCAAGTTTCAACCGTTGGATGAACATTTGATGTATGGTTGTAGTTGCATTCCGTAATGAAATGCACAGAGCGATGGGCTTCCCAACTTAAACCTCCGGAATCACCCTATAACTGTTAGATTTAGAAAGATCAACGGTTAAGAATTTTCAAATTGTAGTCTTGTAGACCAAACTCCTAAGACGTGTCATTCACTTTAACATTCCAATTACAAGAAAAAAAGAATTTAAAACACTTTGCACTTTGAAATTGTATAGCGATTTTTAAAGTCTTCAATCTTCAGGCTGCTCATTGTAGTGCACCACCCTATTTTGGATTCCACAATTCCACTTCCAACAACACCATTCCAGTTTTCAAGAGTCAAGACTTAGAATCTGGGTAAGTGAAAGAATTCTTGCGGCTATGTTTCATCGTTTGACATTTCTTAAAATTTTTTTTTTTCAAAGTTTGAAGTTTGGGTTTAGAGACTCAAGAATTCATTAAAATTAAGGAGGACTAATAGGTATTACTTATTAGGGAATTCAAATTTCACAAATTCACATTTGTATAAGCATGTCTACCACTAGTACCACTAGAGCAATGCCTGATAAAAAATTACATTATGCAGAATTGCTTAAAACCCCAAGTTTCACCGATGGGTACCATGATATTTATGATCCTGAAATCTATGGTAGGCATACCTCAGAACTTAGATTTTCATCTCAGAATAAGGCTGCAAAGAAAATGCAAGTTGATAGTATCAGTGCACCATGGGTAACTAGATTAGGGTGCATGATGTTACATGAAGTTTTCCCTTGCCCAAAATTTATCATGGTCTGTGCCAAAAATTATGATGATGAGAAAAGAGCAATTGTTAATAAAGATAACCAAGAAGAATTGTTATCCATTAATGTAGAAGAACTTGGAAAAGTGTTGGGGTTTACAATCGAAGAATTTGGAAACCACCACATTGACCTAGAAAAGCTTGCTAGTGATTATGAAGCAGTGGAAAAAAGGCTGAAAAATGATTTATTAAATAAAATAGTTAAGGATAGAAAAAAATTGAAAGGTGATCATAAGCCTCCTTATAATTTGGATATTTTTAAACCATGGGTTCAGGATACTATTTCCATGCTAGCATTTTGCCTCGGTCTGGATAGCAATTTGGAAGTGGGTGCAAGCCTCCTTGAAATGGTATATAATATCCATTATGTTGATGAACATGTCAAATATAATTATACTCGGCACATTATAGAATCCATGCATAAACAATTTTTAATGATTAAAGTAGGTTCCACGAAGACATTTAGGTTCACAAACTACTTGTGCTATCTTTTTCTATTCAAATTTAGAGGAATGTTTCAGACCAACAAGCTTCAGATTCAACCCTATAGTAATGCAGAGGAAAATAGAATGGCTCTAGTATATGAATGGACCACTGAGATAAGGATGCATGATTCTCAAAGGAAATACAGTCATTTTGTAGACTACTTTTTGGCTCCATTGCATCAAGTAATTACAAATAGTCCAATGCCTAGATTGCCTATGTCATGTAGAAATTGCATGCAACTAGGAAAAGAAATATAATTGGCTGATTGGTACTTAATGGAAGAATATATTTTGCTAAGATTTTATGGATAGGGAGTACAACCATACAAAATTCCAATACATGTGACAAAAAGGGTTTTTGCATTGGAATATGTGAGGCAGGTGCAAAGTGCTAATGAACTACACTTTCTCAGTCAGCAAAAGAAGACCTTATTTCCTTCTTTACCTTTTTCATGTGGAGGGTTCACATTCGAGAGAAAAGCATTTAGTGTGGTACATAATCTTTTGATTTTTTTTTACTTTGATGCTATCTGTCACTAGCAGTATGATCCATGTGACATCATTAAATCAATGATTGTGGCCAATAGGAATACTGCAAATAGAATTCAACATCAAAGTAAACCCTTGCTTGAAAAATTGAGAAACAAGGATTCTTGGGATGAGGTCAAAATAGCAATGGAAAAAAGTGCTGCTGAGAATGGTATTTCTTTTGAACAATTATCAACAGAAATTATGTCATTGCATCGAAAGACAATCAGGACATACAACAATTTTTATGAAAAAAGTGATAAACCATCTAGTAGAGTAAAAATTCTAGGTTCTCTAGAGAAGGAAGTTATAGATAAAAATTGGTCACGATCACAAAGTACTACCTTTTGGTCTATGAGGAAGGACCTAGGTGATCCAAGAGCTCTTGCAAAGTATGGAGCTAACAAAGAAGATAAAGAGTTTAACAAATTGTGGAATATAGAGCATCTTGATCAACGTGGAAGCAAAGGAAGTGATGAATCTGATGATGAATCTAATGATGATATTGATATGGAAGAAGAAGAAGAACAAATCCATGCCAATTACAAACCTGGTTTAAGTGAGGCCGCAAAAGAAGAATATGCTTCAACATATACTTTGGGAGCAGCCATACTTTAAAAAATTGGTTATGAAGGTGGTCCTTTGGGGTCCAAAGGACAAGGCCCTTGGATAATAACAAGTGTTGAGGATAGAAAAATAGGTGATAAATCTAGCCTTGGGCTTGGAGGTGAAAAAGTAGACCAAGGGCATACAAGTCAAACTCAATTTGTTAGAGCTTCTAATCCTCATCCTCATGGTCAGATACAATCACAACTAGGACATGCCCTTGGTGGATAGCTTAGTGCAACTGGGAGTACCATTAGTGGTGATGGTATGGGTAGTATTACTAGTAGTGGTCAACATGTGCTACAATGACAAATTACACACAATACTAAGAGGAAAACAATAAAAGATACCACAAAAACACCAGGTGATCAAGGTAATCAAAAGAGGCAAAGGATTTTGACAGGTCCAAGTCACACTATCAATGGATCCACCAGTATCACAAAGGAGTTATTTCTAGACACTCCCCCAATTCCAGTTAGTGTGGGTCGACATCATTAGCAACTGCAAGTACTCCTATTCCTTCGCCATTCAAGCATTCCATTGTTCTTGCCCCCCCAGATTATGATTTCATTGAAGAGTTTAAAAAGAAATCAGACTTGAATAAAAAAGAAAAGAAGCAACTGATGGAGAGTGCGTCTGTTGTAACTTCAGAGCCTACAACAACCATGGTATTACCCACATTTGACACAAATAAAGAAATCATGGAGTACACAATTGTTGTTCCCACAGTTCAAAACAAACCAACAAATCAGATGGATCAATCTGAATACCAGGTAACCAATTTTCAATTGGATTTTTTTGGCCTAAAAAATACTAACAAAATTAATGTATCAAAGAAGAACAATGAATTGGTGTACACATCATTGCTAAAGCAAGATAGAGAGAAGAAAAGGTTGCAGACCCAAATAGAAAAGTTACAGGTGGACCTAGCAAGTGAGAAAGAAAAGAGGAAAGCAATAGATAACAAGAGTAATGAATTAGAAAAAAGAATAATAAAATATGCCTCTACATCAACAAGTAAAGAGGATAAATCAAATGAGAGAGAAGTGAATGACTTGAAGTGAAGGCTAGATGAGAGCAACAAGAAATATGATAAGGAAAAATCCACTTCAGAAAAATTAAGACTAAGCATTGCGAATGGAAATGCACAGTGGGAACAAAAATTGGAGAAACAAAGAAAAAAAATGAAAGATTGGAGACAAAGCTGACGGAAGCAAAAGAAGAAATTAAGTCTTCTCAAAATAAGTTATCTGCATTTTGTAGAGATATAGTGAGGCATATAAAAAAAAAAAAATCTGGGATGAAATAATGCAAAGGTTTGATCATTTCTGTGACATTTTTCAATTGATTGATGCTATCAGAAAACATTATAAGAAGCTCAACAAATATTTAGTGGACAACAAAAAGGTGTTGGAATTAGAGAAATCTACAAAGAATTTCTACAACCAGTCTACAAAGCCAGTGACAATGATCTAAAATCAAAAGGGATTACTAATCAGATTGAAATCTCAATGAAGTTGTCATCTATCATTGAAAAGTGTTCGAGAATGTGTGGAACAAAGGAATATTTTCATTTGGTTGCAGACAAGATGAAGGTGGTGGATGAAAAGGTAAGGAACTTCATAGAGATTGGTTTTCCAGAGGCTTTTGACACAAATGAGTGATTCATTGGAAAGGATGGTTTCAAAAAGAAGATGGAAGGTGCAAGGAAGATTGATTTAGACCAGTTTCCTTAGAACCCAGATGTGAACTATTTGGATTCCATTAGAACACTAATAACCTTGAATACAAAATTGACTAAAGAATTCAAGATAGGTTTCATTTCCAATTACAATCATGAAATGTTAACAAAAATTCAATTCAAACAACATCAATTAGAGAAAATGGAAATTCCACCACCTAAAGAGTGGAAGTTGCTAGAAAAGTTGATACAGTGACTTGATTTATTATTTTCAATCTTTGATAATATGAGTTTTGAAGTTCCAACTCAGCCCTGTGCAGACTTTTCTTTGGGCATTGGCAAGATTTTGCATTGCCAATGCCAATACGTACTCCTTCATGTGAAATTCAGTTAAAAATCTCAAATTCAGACTTCAGTAATGTGATGATGTTCAATTATCTGGATTCTGTATTATTTATTTTATCATTTGAACTAGTGATGAACTGTTAGCTCATTATATTTACATCTTGGTAGAGCTTCCAAGTTATGGATGTTGAACTGTTAGCTCATTATATTTACTTCTTGGTAGAGCTTCTAAGTTATGGATGTTGAACTATTAGCTTCTGTTATGTTTTGACTAAAAATCCTGATTAGTATCCACCAACTTACACCTCACCCACATCCCACATACTGCAAAAATACACTACATTTGATTTTATGATTAGTACAAATTACAGATATTTGTGTGACAAGATCCATTTTGTGGCCCACATTACTACTTGATCAATGATCATGTCCATAAATAAATTTAAAACCCCATGGTCACAACCCCTATTCCTGAAGAATTCAAATTCAATATACTGACAAATTAAATGTACTTCCACACACTCAATTTGAATAACATAAACAACCACTTTGGAGACCGCCAAATAAGTTAATAAATTATAAGCATGTGAATCCGCAATAGTTGAACACTCGAAAGCAAATCAGTAAATATGTGTAACCTTCTCCATTGTATTGATCTTGATTCTTCAAAGTTCAAATGATATGCATTATAAAATTAATTTATTATATGAGATGGATGGGCAAATTGGTGCAATCTATTATCTATCTTCTTACTATTTTATACTCTAAAGTCTAATTAAAAATGATGTGATGATCCATTGATCTCCTATTGGGGTCTTGATCTCTATTATATATGAGAGGCGACAAGCTACAAACCCCTTGCAAAAAGTCATGACGTTTGACAACTAAACATAACTCAAATTATAAATAAAACAATGTCGTAGGTGAATGCACCGATCCATTAATCTCCAAGTAGAAGCTCATGACCACTGACCACCTAAGATCTATTCAAGGATTCTACTCCATGATAGGGTGCTCAGCATGTTGTCGGTTGGCGTTCTTCCTTTGAATCTGATGGTTGTCCCCTTGGATCTGATTCTAACACATCTACAATTTGGCTAATAAACAGATTGATTGCAGAGAGATGATGGATGTACTCCTGTTCAACATAGGTTTCCACATTAGAGATCGCCTCTTTCATATCATATTCCATAGAAATTTTTTTTTGAGTTGCTTATGAGTGTTTTGTAAAACCATAACCTCGTCATTTATTTCTTGCAATGCAGTAGTTAGAAGCCCAGCAAGCTCTTCCTTCCAATCATCATATTCTCGCAGATTTCCAATGCCAAAATGAAGTGTCAGGAGTGGGACTGAATCAAAGTAGTCAAAATATTCCCTAATCCTGTTATGATATCCATTATGTGATTCTACCAACTTGTTATATGTCAGCAATATTTGTCCTTTCATGGCATTCTTATCTACAAGCTCCTTTTTTTTCTCCATCATTCTAAGCTGCAATCATTCATTCTCCACCAATGGAATGCATGTCTGTTTGAATAATTCCCAATATTCAATAGCACATTTCATCATTTTATTGAAAATTTCTTTTATCATTTCAGATACAGTGTTATATTTGATGGTTTTCACTTCTTTCTCCAATTCTTTGCATTTCCCCTGGGATTTTAGATGACAATTCTTCTAGTAGGCTACATCAGCCAATGCATCAAGCACTCTCTTATCTTTTTCAATCCATGGGGAGTACAACTTTGATGTGGAGGAGGAAGATTTTTTCTCTCTCTGATTTGCTAGCTCCTTCTTTAGTTTTTCATTTTCCTTAATCAGTTTTTTGATCTATGTTTTGGTAATTTTTTTCACATTTATGTTCAATTCTGTTATCTCCATAGGGTTGGTATCCACTACTAGTTGAACCAAGAGATGACCAAACACTTGGTTTGGATTACTAATTATAGCAGGTCTTTTATCATGGGGATACAATGACAAAATAAGCAAGGTGGCTTCGTTTGGGTTGTACCTAGATCCTGAATACATTTTGTCACTTGCTTCTTTTGTTAAGTTCATTGTCGTATCCCCTCTTTTTTTGAAGCTATCAAATACAATTGAAGAGCTAATATCCCACCCTAGCAAGAGCAACACTCCAGCTTCTTGAAGCAATTCCTTACCTCTTTTAGGAGTGATGGACTCCATTTTCATTTCTACCTCCCTTTTCAATTCCTCCAGAGTGGCTACCTCATGTTCAGGAGTGATATCCTATATCTGTTGTCTCATTTTTCTACCTTTATATTCATAAACAAATTATTTAAACTCAGAAGATTTAAAAAAATAACAATCAGAAATAAACTGTTGTCTAGCCCTGACCCTCACATCATCAGATAGTTCATTGGATGCCTCAAATCTTACAATATTCTTCTCTTGATGGGGCTCGTACTATGCAATCACAAGAGCATTGATTTGTTTGACTTGCTCACCCTCTTCATCACCCTACTCTTCTTCACTTATATCAATATCTATAGAAAAACATACCTCAGGTGTAGGCTGTGAAGGTATGTAATCCAAGGGCTCTATGTCTTCAACTTGTACTCCTGAATAGGTTGCATGAGGTGCATCAAAAACAACTAGGGGAACATCCTTTACCAGTTCATTGACATGAGCAATGCGTTGCTCAATTCTTGTTAAAGGATCATGTATCTCACCAAATGCCTTTCAATAAGATGGGACATTTTTCCTCTTCCATTCCTCTACAATAATAATCTTGTTATAGGCGGCCATTCTTTCCTTGGTGGAAGCCTCATCATGGTTTCTTATGACATCTTTGATTGAGAACAAATGTTCATACCCTGATAGCCCCCGTGATAATCTTTCCTTGTGAACAAACCCTTTTGCATCAAATTGTTTCCTTACATCACCTAGAGGTAGGTTGTACTGTGCTAATTAACCATCAATTTATCCATATCCTTCATTGGAAACCACTGTAAAGTCTCCAAAACATAAGGTGTTGGGTATAATTGATTGTTTTCTATGTCCTTTGAGGTGTTTGGAATCAGATTTTTCCAATTGCCTCACAATCTCTAAAAAAGCAATTCGGTCAAGAACTACTCATGGCATCAAGTGTGGAGCCCCTTCAAACCCATAAACCCTTATCATTATTCAATCAGGGAAAGCATACCAGTCTCCCCAGTTATGATTCACTTTATTTCTCTGGTCATTTTCCTTTGGTCTTAGAAATCTTTGTACTTCTGGGGATAGGTTATAATTGCACGGATACCCCAGCAACTTCATCAATGGTTTTACAAAAAATTCTTCAAAATAAAGGTAATGAGACCTACCAAATCAATTATCCCACAATGAAGTCCACATTTGTACAGGTTTAAAATCTCCATTTTCATCCATATCTTTTATCCTTAATTCTTCACTCCAGACCCCTCTAACTTGTCCCTCGCAGAATAGAGAATGCTTAAGCAAAGAATAGTGTTCAAAATTAATATTATCACTATTATTTTTAATCTTTTCAATCCCTCGATGTAGGGCGTTGGCCAAGTAGCTAGCATAATCAAATGGCTTGGCATCCTTGCTCTGTATGTCTGTAGACCATTGGGGCAATCGACATGAGAGGTGGAACCTCTACTCCCAAAACCTGACCAACTGAATAATAGGTGTATCGAAAATACTCTTCGAACAAATCTTCATGGAAAGGAGGGTTTTCACTGCTAGAGAACCTCCTGAGTTGGCCTCCTTCATCCTTGGACCTATGCAAAGGTAATTTCCATCTCTTATAGCTAGTATCCATGTGGCAATACTCTGTCAAGATATCTTTGATCGTGAATGATAAATTCAGTGAACACTCTAACTGAAATACATTAGAAATGAGATCCCTAGAAATAACAAGTATGTCACCCCTACCATGTGACTGAATAGTTCTTTTCTTGGGTTCATATCTAATAGCAAGAGCTTTAATTAGCTCCACGTTCACAAACACATTGGGCTCCACAAGTCTTCCCAGGTTCAACCTCCATGGATTGCAGATTGGTTGAAACCTAAATTGTTTTCTATAATGGTACATGAAGAGTTCATATTGTCTTTGCGGTGTCCAAATATCCCCTAAGCCCTTTTGTTTGTCCCATAATTGATCCATGGAAGGATTCATTTGAGCACTCCTCTTGGGTCTTGGCCCCAACCTAGGACATTGATCTATCAAGTCTTCATTTAGGAGTCTCTTAGGCTTTTCGGTTTTCTGTTTTTTAGCTTTGGGTTTGTCTATACTCTCTTCCATTATTTAAATCTTAAGCTTTTGAGTAAAATAGCTTCTTAGCTGGGTCTGAAAGTGAAGTACTTATGTGAGTCTCGCTGAGTTGCCTCCACAGTCCATCAGTCTTTGCTACGTCAGAACTCCAAGTTTTTTCCTTTCTGCTTCTGCCCTAAGCGAAATCTTCCAGGATTTTGTAACAACTATACGATCAACTTGTGATATAATTCACTTCAATTCTGGTTCATAAATGCACCACAACAGGGTTGCACGATGCCCCAGGATGTCACATCAGTCTTTCACCGATAGCCACCCTCTCCACTGATGGACACCTATCCTTCATTCTATCGGTGGGATGCTAGATAATGTTTCCCCGATGCACCATAGTTCCCCCGATATACTTTATGCATTCGATAATTCATGCCCATGGGCCATGGTTATAATTCATGGTTACTTTTGTTGACAATTTGACTCTATTGGTATATTAGGAGAGCACCTTAGGAGTTAGGAGTCAGCCCGATAGAGTATTGTTACATCGATACTAGGTTGTGAGCTATTTTTATCGGGCCATCAGCGGGATTGTGATGGGGGTTCTGCCGATGGTATTGAATTTTGTTTGGAATGGGGGAAGGACTATGTGACTACGTCACTACGTAATTTCAAATTTGTTTAATATTTAAGGATGCAATGTGAATGTAGGCTATAATATGGATCTTTTCACACAAATTTCTATAATTTTCATTGTTCATAAAATCAAAGTGTGGTATATTTTTGTGATTATTGATAAAATAAGATAATTCATGCCCATGGTCATAAATTATAATTCATGGTTACTTTTGTTGACAACTCTATCAGTATATTGGGAGAGCACCTTAGGAGTTAGCCCGATAGAGTATTGTTACACCGATACTAGGTTGTGAGCTATTTTTATTGAGCCATCAGCAAGATTGTGATGGGGGTTCCACCGATGAAGCATTGTTAGGCTGATGGTATTGAATTTTTTTAGGAATGGGGGAAGGACTACGTCACTACGGAATTTCAAATTTGTTTAATATTTGTGGATGCAATGTGAATGTAGGCTATAATATGGATCTTGTCACACAAATTTCTACAATTTGCATTATTCATAAAATCAAAGTGTGGTATATTTTTGTGATTATTGATAAAATAAAATAATTCATGCCCATGGTCATAAATTATAATTCATGGTTACTTTTGTTGATGACTCTATTGGTATATTGGAGAGCACCTTAGGAGTCAGCCTGATAGAATATTGTTACACCGATACTAGGTTGTGAGCTATTTTCATCAGGCCATCGGCAGGACTGTGATGGGGGTTCCGCCGATGAAGCATTGTTAGGCCGATGGTATTAAATTTTATATAATTTATAAAATATCATCAACTATAGTTTAACTTTGGCATATGATTCATGAAGTGCAATATAATATAAAATATTATGGAGACTTGGAGTGCAATATAAAATAAAATATCGTGAACTTGAAATTTAATGATTCACAATTTATTTGAATACAATATAAAAAATCATCAACTACAGTTTGGAATATGATTCATGCAGTGCTTGAGTGCAATATAAAATAAGGTATGATGAAGTGAAATGATTCAAAATTTCAATTTTCATTGAATACAATATAAAATTTCATCACCTACAATTTGGACTTTGGAACAATGGAAACTGATTCATGAAGTGCAGTAAAAATACCTAAAACCTACTAATTATCTTCCATTTCCCAAACGGAGTCAAGGTCCTCAAACCAATGCTCATCTTCAGATAAAGTAAAAGAGTCATCTTGATTCTAAGACTACTCTGTGCTTTCTTTGGCCTATGTCTCAAATTCAACATTCATTGTTTGATTTGTGTCAATTTCAATATCATTGTCATCTGTCCCAGGCCCAGTCCCACTGCCACTGTCACTAGTACTACCACCAGTACTGGTGGCTCTTGGAATTGGAGAGCCTGTGTTACACAACCCAGACCCTCTTCTTTCACATGTGGACCTCTAGATTGCGAGTGCCCTTTCAAAAGGAATTTTTTTGACATTATACACAGTTCCTTTCATCCTCAAGCAATTTTCCAAATTTTTGTCCAATTTGTTTCTTAACTTTGATTTCAAAAACCCCAATGTACTAAAAACTCTCTCATCCTCCACCGACCCCAATATCATTGTTTGACATAAATCAACAAGTTTGAAATATTCTGACATCAAACCACGCAATATTTCACTCTGACCTAAGCTTATCCAAACCTTTTTTATCGATCCCGATTCAAAGGCCTTCTCCTTGCCCATGGACTTATACTAGTCCCTCATAGCTATTGCAAAACTCCCACATTGCTTTCTAAGCTTATATTCATTTGAAATTCCTTCTATTGTCTGCTCATTGTATGTTACCTTTTTTTGAAAACTGTTCGATCAATATTTTTACTTGATCATGAAAATATTTTGGGTTATCTCGGTTTACCCAAAATTGAGGATACACAATACCCATGGCTTCAAGTATTTCATGTCGAGGGAATCTTTCATGAATCTCTGAGGAAAGAGATTTTTCAATTTCCTTCAAATTATCACTAATAGATTTAACAATGCCATTAAAATCTTCCTCGTTAATAGGTACTTCTTTTCTAGAGCGCCTAGCTATCTTACAATGGTACATTGGTATCTCATATCCACGTACACAAATACATAAGTGTCTAGTTTCATTAAACTATAAATAATTATCAGGATTATTCAAATCAGTAATTTTTTGCCACATAATTTGCACCTTCTTGTGTTAGATCTAGATATAGATGATTGAGGGCCAAGCATGTAAGTTTGCATAGATTGGAATATTCATAAATATACATAGTTATGTCTTGGGATTTCTTCACAAGATTGTTCATCCCATCCAGCATGGGGAGAAGACTAGCTAAATTCAAGAGTGTCTCTATATCACCTAACCTATGTAAGAGGTCAAGAGCTTTGTCTACTGTGTTGTGATGCTCATACATCACTCCAATCAAGGATTGATATTCTAAAAGAACTCATTGCATTGGTCCATGCAGGGAGATCCATCTAGTATCGAAATCCTTGAGAATCTTGTTTCCAAGTGTTATTCCCTTAGTAAAATGTTGAAATTCAAGGAAACGTTTGCGACTTCAGTAGAAGTATGCGTGGATCTCGCGAACTAGATTTTAAACTTTTGATACTATAGGAAACTTGCTTACAATTTTGAATGCTAAATTCATTATGTGGACCATGTAGTAAATGCCAAGCATGTATGGTGCACAAGTAGTTCGTAACTTTGTGCACAGACCACTCCTTTGACCTTGCATCACTATAGCTCCATTAGCTCCTACACACACCAACTTTTTGGCAATTGTCAACTCATCCATACCTGCAATTTCATTCAAAGATTTCTTGACTAGTTCAAATAGATTTTGCGATGTTGAACTGTCCTTCATTTTATGAACACAAAGAAGATGAGCTTGGAAAAAATTTTGTTCTACAGTATACAAATGCATTCAAACCCAAGAAGTATTGTCTACCATAGTAATTTCATCTAAAGATAATGCAATGAAATTTGACTCTTTTAATTTCTCCTTTAAATCTTGCTTTTCCACTGCAGCAAGACAGTTCGCCCATTCCCATCCAGCATTTAATGACCAATGTGAGAAGGGAAAGTGGGTAACACTCAAATAAGATAATAAATTAAAATATTCTAGGTAGTCTGTCATAGGACGCCCCCTGGACAAAATATGAAAAACAACACTCATCTGAACAGTTTTTGATAGATTTGCTGTTGCCATGGCTTTTCCAAAATGAGCCTCAAGTGTACCTTCACATTTTTTAATCTTCAACATTATATGGTTATGCTCTCCATAATCTGTGGCATACTTAACATGAAGACATTCTTCCTTTGATTTCCATCATACGACTGATTGTTCCTTTCTGTCTATGATTTGTTTTTCATAAACTTTTCCGATATGCTTTTCTATAGTGTCAAGCTTTAGCTACATCATCTTGTCTCTTCCAAATTTCCAACTACAAATCTTACATTTGACCTCTGTTGTGCTTTCAATATTGTTTTCATTTGATACCCCCACTAGTTCAAGGAATGGGTACTTCGACAACCAACCAATTTGAAAATTCCTTCTCATTTCCCACTCGCACCCCAATTTTGCTTTGCCTTTTCTTTTCTTGCTACCAACATCATCCTCATCCAAGTCAATTATCTCATTCTGGCTATCCAGGGTATCCCTTGGAACATCTTCTATGGTATTCCCATCCTCATTTGATACATTTTGATTTAACACAATGACAATCTCACCTTGACCTTCCTATGGCGGTGAGGTATTGTCATTTCCATCTTCAATAATATTTGGTGGAAGAGTTGATCGTGTAGCTCCACCTTGATCTGATGGATTAGAAGCTTTTCCAATTCCAAAGTAAGATTGTATGGTACCTCCACATTTTGGGAGTTTTGATGGCCTCCCAGTCTCTTCATTACCCTCAGGAGTCTTACCCTTGCAGTTGTTGCTCGACATATTGATATCTCACTTTGAATAAAAGATGGAAAAAAATGTCTTCTTGTTTAAGAAGGACAGGTCGATAGAGAATATAGATCCCATTCCCTACTCAAAATCATGTTTAAGACTGAAGCAAGAATGGAAAACAAATAAAGAAATATTATTATTATAACTAATAACTAATAACAGTATGAAGAAATGATCACTCACCTTTGAGTCTATGTTTTTAGGTTTCACCTACTTCTAAATTGAGAAGTAGAACCTTAGAACCGAACAAATAATAGTTTCAATTATATTTATATCAATCCATATTTGGCGAATTCTATGGGATTTTTAAATGGTATGTTAAAAATTTGGCGAATCTCATGTGCTTATACAATGATACCTTGTAATTTTAAAGGTGAAATATGTCCTCATAAGCAACTATTTATAAATTTTAATTGGCGAAATTGGTCTTCACAAGCAACTATTTGTAAATTTTAATTGGAAAAATGGGTCCTCATATAATGTTGTTTTAATAGTATTGGCAAATATGTTGGTGTTTTATGACATGCTCCCTGGGATTCTAGGCGAAAATATTGATCGTTCCATTGGAAACGCATAGTCTATTATGGCGAATTTCTAAACATGCCTCATAAAAAAAAACTGCTGGTGAATGGACATACATTGGACTGATAGTTCATGAAATCTGAGTGATTTGAACACCTTGTTGGATACCTAGAATTCACCAAATTCGATTTGCTCGATTCCTAAAATTCTCCAATTGGCGAAGATTCACCACTAAAGTTATCCCTAGTGATGAACACCTATACCTTTTTGGTGTTAGGTGTATTTTCACTCATAGTGAAAGCCAGAAGCAATACAGAGCTGGTTTGAATGGAAGTAGAGGTGAGGAGAGAGGAGGACGTGGTAGGAGGTCCTGATATAGAGGCGGTCATCTCCTCTTCCTTCCTTTGTAAGGCGGCCTACTCATCCAAGAGATCCTTTTTTCGGTGCTTGCGCTCACGTGCAAGGAGGTTTTTGTGACTCTTTGAACTAGAGGATAGAGGTTGGGAAGGAATGGAAGGATCCTTCTTATCCATGGGAGTGTCCTCCACAACTATTTCTAGTGGAGGGATAGACTCTTGAATGGGAGTAGGAGGAATAGGTTCAAAAAAAATGGGAGGAGTTGGCTCTAACGCCTCGGCAGCGGGCCTTTTCTCGTTCACTACTTTAGGAGCAGAGGTGATAGAAGGCCGGGACATAGAGGATTCCCCATGGGGGTATTTTTTCCTACCATACCGAACGGGCCTAGGCGTCGTGTGTAGGATAGGAATCTCGAACGCAGGATTCTTGGTCTTTCACTAAGCGGGAACCATAGGATTCTCTCCCTAACACAAGGCAGAAGCATATGGCACCATAGTAGAGTGAGAGGAAGTGTCAAATTGAACAGTGGAAGTGGAAGAAGGAGGATCTTGGGACTGCTTCTCTTCTACGTGCCTTGGTGGCATCACTATTAGCTTTTAGGCAAGCCCTATATGAAACAACATAAGGTGAAGGAGGGTACCTCACTTTTGGCTTGGAATTCCTTTTCTTGTAATTTTTATATGTGCGATATAGGAGGTCATTCCTGGGTGGGAGAGGACCAATAGGTGCAAGCCAAAAGTTATCTAAGGTATAACTACCACACACAACTGGGAATCTATAATCAGTGTCATGGACAACATGCACTGAAACCTAATGAACATATTTAAGACACTTATGGACAATCGAGGGAGCTGAATTCATAGCTACTAACTAGGAAATGAATAGCTTCACTCTGAAGAGTTCAAACCCCAAATTATATTGAATAGGAGTCTTATGGACTTAGGTCCAACCATAACCGATAAGACAATGCTACCAAGAGGAGGTATGGAGAGTATTTCATGCGTACGGACAGTACTCACAGGTGCATTGTATCCATATTTATGTAGAAATTTGATTAACATGATCTCCTCAGTTATAATGTTTACTTGAGATGTCAGATCAACGAGAATACCTGATATAGTATTCCCATTTATCCTCATAGGAATGTAGAGAGGATATGGTTCCCTATTAAAGCCCATCGGCAGGTCCTATGAAGTGAAGGTTATATCCTTAATACTTATAATAGGTTGTGTAGGGGGAATAGGTTGATGCAGGAAAGAGGCCATCACATATGCTAAATGATATTTTCATAGAGCCTCCTAAATATTATAGGATAAGGTGGTGACCCAATCAAGGTTTCGTTATGCAACACTTTTGGAACCTTCCAACTATGCCTACTAGGGATCACAGGTTGGGTTGCAAGGTGAAAGCCTCACATTACTCCTAGGATACGAGGAAAGGAACTTTCAGTATCACAAAATGGAACCAAAATGGTTCACGTCAGGTTCACCAAAAATGTAAAAGGGGGACCAACCACGTCAAGGCCCCAGGTCATGGAGGGCCGAGAGAAAAAGGCTTCCCTAACTTACCTCAGCTTAAAGGAGTGTTAGGAAACATGAGACAAGAATGATGAGGATTATAAGGTCCTTCGATCACTTTGCAAACCCGAAACTTCAAAATGGGGCTAGGCGAGTCAATTTTCGGGGTCAACATTATGTCTCAGGGTGCTCTCTGCTCGAGGATGAAATCGCAAGTCCGAGGTGATAGCGTAGCGCACTGGTGTCTCTCAAGTGTGCTAGCATCTATACAACTAGAGGACTAAAGAGACAAGGTTGAACATAAGAAAATAGACTAACAACCTAGCTAGTTACTTTTGAAGGGCCAAAACAACACTATGAAGTAGGCAAGGTATGTGCGAATATGATAAAGTAAATATACAAGAGTGAGGATAGAAAGAATGATCTCACAAAGGTACTCATTCACCAGTTAGCTCCAAGAATACTTCCACCTAGACACAAGAGAGAGGAAAATTGTTGGGGGGCTGTATACAGTTCTACATTAGTTAGACCCCCCTTTTGGTGTTCCCAACTCCACGGACAACCAAGATAACGATAATGGAGAAAAGTATGATAAAGTAAGAAATGAAGTAAAGAACACAAAATCACTACAAAACAGTGTTATGCTACCCAACCAAATCATAGAGGAGAGGAACAAAAAGCTTACCACCTCCACTAAGATCTCACTATCCAATGGGGGAGAAAATGAGAGGACTCAAGCCTCTACTACAATGGTTTTTTTTTCACACTTGCTCAATGAAGTTGATGGAGTGTCGTTGTTGCTGCTATGGAGTGCAAAGAATTGCTTGAGAGTGATAGATGCTAAGAGGATGTTGTGTGGAGAGATTTATTGAATTCTTAGAGGTTTGAATGAAGGAAGGAAGAGTGAATTTGAAGGAGAGAATGAAGGAAACTGACATATTCGGGTCAGTTGGTCGAAAAGGGCATTACAAATCGACCTCTAATGGGAAGTGTAAGACCTCTATAGGCTCCAGAGATAGGAATCTGCTAGGGATGTAAGCACGTTGCACAGACATCTATGCGCCATAGAGGTATCCCTAGTAGTCATTCCTCTGTTGACACACAAAACAGATTCCAAGTGGAACGAAGGCAACGGGCTTATGTGGAATTTTTCCTTCAGATTTGGTTTTCTAAGGTGAGGATGTGTAAAAGGGGAATTTGTGTAAGGGGTACAAATTCTCTCCTATATAGTATCAAAGCCAATTTCCTTGAGAAGCTTAACAATTAAGGTATATCCTACACTTGAACACATTGGGTATGTAGCAAAGATCAATGATATGTTTATTCTATGGCCGGATCTTGAGTCAATAAAACCAGAAGGTTGGGACATCAATTCATATTATTGTGAAGTTAACTTTTAAGATCTCTGGTCTTCTCTTGAAGATCTACATGAAGCTATTAGAAAAACAAGGATAGAAAACTAAGAGGGGGGGTGAATCAATTGCTATAGAAATTAAACTTATTCAACCTTAAACAACTTTTAATCTCAGATCTGACAATTAACAGTGCAAGTATAAATCAACAACACATCAGAGACACATGAACACCAAGATTTTATACATGGAAACCCTATTAGGGGAAAAACCATGGTGGATGTTAGTCCACAAGATTATACCCTGTTAGAAGTATAATGAAGGAAATGAATAGGGAATGCACATGCATTTAGCCACACTTCCTAGAGCTCACTGCTCAAAGGGAAGGATCATTGCCTTACATAAAACAATCAGATTAAATTTATTTGATGAGGTTGAACTGAGAAATTAGTTTCTACAAAAGCTTGATGATAGTTCTAATTAGGCACATAAATACTTCTTCACACTTCACTCAATCTTCTTCACACTCTACTCTTCAGTCAGATGATCTGATCTTTATTCACACATTTCACATATACACTTCATGCTCGCACACCACACACTTGCTAAAATGAAGAAACAATCATTCTTATATATCCGCTACATGAATTTACATCAATAACAACCACAAATAAAGAATAAATTACAACTTTCGGCCTCAATTCATGAACAAATCTCAATGCAGACCAACCTAAGTTAGTCACAACATAGTGAGGACCTAAATCAACATCCTTGAACATGCCAAACAATACAAGATTAATACATAAAGGATCCACAACACGCTACCACCATCATGTCGGCCAAGAACATGAAAACTCGAATACACAAAGGAAAATCTTCTATCACGAACACATCAATCAGTGTAGATGTACCACACTGATAGAGAATAATCTAGAAACATCACTGAACATCTCAGGAATGTACGCAACAACCTAATTCATCAGAATTGCAATATCATCCTCTAGAAACACCTGCTACAGTAACTGAATAACTATAGGAACACAAAACTTCATAACTTTCTCAATTCTTGATGCACACCTCTGAAACTTACAGACAACATACTAGATAGGCTCAGAAAAAAACCCTTTAATGCACACCTTATGATCATCAACGTACAAAATTTTCCATCACTCTGACCTTCTCAGCTTCATAGACTTCCTGCGATATATTTATTACAATTTTCTCAATATCCTCGACATATACAGCCTTCAGAATCATTAATGCTAATAGTGTTGACATCAATGACAACCACATATCAACAACAAAACCACAATATCCAACAATCTCCCCCTTTGGCATTGATGGAAACACATGGTGTGAAAAATACCATCAACACAACTAGTACTCTTCTCCCCCTTTGTTCTACACTTCTCCTCCTTACACTTCTCTCCCTTACAGTACAAGTTTTTTCATATTACACTTCTCCCCCTTTGACATCAATGGAGAAGGTACACAAGATCTGAACCACATATCATTTGAATCATCTGACTACTCCCCCTGAGTAGTAGCCACCACAACATTAATCTGATAAAATATCTGACTGTAAGTCCACAGATTGATGCAAATACTTGCATCTTAGTTTAGATTAGGAGGGTAAATCACCCCTAACTTGCCTCTAAGATACTCAAAATAATCCTTAGGAAATATTTTAGTAAAGATATTTGAAATTTTTTCCTTTGTAGGTACATATTCCAATCTGACCTCTTTATCACTCACCTTGTCTCTCAAAAAGTGATACTTGATAGATATATGTTTTGTCTTTGAGTGTAGCATCAGATTCTTAGAGATGTTTATGGCACTTGAATTGTCACAAAATATGGCAATAGGATCATCATACTCAACTCTGATATCTCTCAACATCTACTTCATCCAAAATACTTGAGTACAATTGTTTACAGTAGATAAGGAAATAGAGTTCTTCTTTTTACTTAGCCAAGACACCAAATTCTTCCCTAGGAATAATGCACCACCACTTGTACTTTTCCTATCATCCACATCTCCTACCCAATCTGCCTTTGTAAAGGCATTGAGTAAGATCATCATCCTTAGGATACCAAAGACCAAAATAAATTGTTCCTTTTAAGTATCTGAAAATTCTCTTTATTGCAGTCACATGTGATTCCTTTGGATTGGCTTGATATCTAGCAACCATGCACATAGCATTCATAATGTTTGGTCTGGTCTAAGTCAAATAAAGAAATCCACCAACCATTGACCTATATCTTGTTTGATTAGCCTTAGGAGAATCATCACTTTGTGTTAGCTTGCATCTGATTACCATGGTTGTTATTGATTTCAACACTATTAGCAGCACAACCACAATATCCAATAGAAGCAAGAACATTACATATCAAATATGAGTGTGTGCTAGAAAAATCAAAGGAGACGATTGTCAAATTGAGGGAAAAAGATAAATAATCAAAATAAGAAATTAGCAAACTAAAAGCTCAAATAGAAGGAGGAGATGGATGTGAGATTAAATCCAAAGAAGTTGAATATGTGATCTCTAGTTTAAAATTCAAATTTGACGAAGGAAAGAGGATTGAGGACTATTTGAATACCAAGCTTAATGATAAGACTGTTGAATTTTTAGACCTTGAGGAAGAGATTTTCACTCTAAGAAAAGAACTTTAAAAAGAAAAAGAGAAAATTAAAAAAGGTCTAAGACTTAAAGGAGGTTCTAAAATTCTTGATGAATTGATTAATTCTAAAAAGCCATCAAAAGAAAATTCTAGTCTTGGTTTTGAAAAGGGAAAAATTCCTATATCCAATGCATTTGCAAACCTATATAATAATTTCAAAGTAGGAGGGAAGTTTAAAACAAGGGAGGAGAAATCCTGCACTAAAAATCCTAAGGAAACATCCTCCAAAGAAACAAAGAAAAATTGAGATAGTACCTATATAATAGTTTCAAAGTAGGAGGGAAGTCTAAAACAAGGGAGGAGAAATCCTGAACTAAAAATCCTAAGGAAACATCCTCCAAAGAAACAAAGAAAAATTGAGATAGTAATAAAGAAGGTGGTTTCATCCCTATCCAAAACAAGAAGAAGAATTTTAGAAAGTCAGCCCCTAAATAATCTGCTCCTATAAGGTTCAATGGTAATTTCTATTCTTGTAATAATTTTAGTCATATGGAAGTTGAGTGTAGAAGCAAGATGAGTTATAATTCATTTATGTCTTTAAGGTACAATGCTATGAACTCTCAATCATTTTATGGTTAGTTTTATGCTTGCAATAAATTTGGTCATAAGGCTAATGAATGCAAAAGTAGAGTGATAAGGAATAGTAATGCTATAGCTTCTCAATCCTTCTATGGTTACTGCTACATATGCAACACTTTTGTTCATAGGGTTGTTGATTATAGATCTAGTGTGAGAAGAATAAATTATGCTCTACAATTGAGTATCACCTACTACAATTGCAATAAACTAGGACACATTGCAAGGTTCTATAAGGGAAAGAATGAAATATATTTTTCTCCACAAAAAATTTTGACATTGGCCACAAAAAGAAGGAAATGAACAAAGTATGGTAGAAGAAGGAAGAAAGTGAAGTAAAGAGTGAATCTATACCTCAGCATGGTGCAGATGAATCCTACAGTAACTGGAAAAAAAGTATTGGCTCAAGGGGACTTGCAATTGCAAATCCTTACAAACCCTTGTAAAGCTTGAAAAGTTGAAGTATTAAACATAATGGCTAATGGTGATATGGATTTTTTTTCTCAAAGTTTTAGAGAAAATACACCTTCTATGGAAGATTTTTAAATGTTCATCGATCTTTGTGATCTCACATAAAAAAGTTGCTATTTTCAAAAATACATTTAATGCAGAACAACTAAAGTTGGTATAAAATAGATAAAAGTTGCTAGTGTCAAAAATATATTTAATGTAGACTGACTAAAGTTGGTATAAAACATATTTTGTTCCTGTTTGATCAAAATTGATCTCATTCAAGCTATATCAAGTGAGTACAAGAGCTAAAGAAGTGAAGAAGGTTTTCAGCAAGTTGCGTGCAAACCCTATCAATAGCATTCATAGGTATTTTCTAGTTTTTCTTGTAAAACCCTAATCTCTAGAAAGTGTTATTATGGCTACACCTATTATCATCGATGTTGTTGATAAACTAAGGCCAAAATTTAGGAAACACCCATATGTATCGATTGTAACCGACAAGGATGGTGCATTCTCTCATGTTTCGATCAATGTGATTCATTCTAAATTTATTTGCATCTACATTCACTCTCAGTTGAGTGAGTACAACCATTTGAAGATTGAATAATTTAGGTAAAATCATCTCTTGGGTGATGACTTTCAGCTCAAACTAGAATATGCAAATATGGAAGCAAAAGGATTAGATGTATGAAAGGGTTTTCCAAAAAAATTCTTTGAAGATGAATGGGTCATAATTGCCTTAAGCTAGATTCATGAAGACATATTTTGGCTTGATCAACCCCACCTAATCACAAAGGAAGCCATCAGGGTTGTGATTGGATTGTTCTCCTCCAGACCTATGTCGACACTAAAGGTCGCAAATAAAAAAGAAGTCATGAAGCTTACTATAACTAAATTTGACAAAAGAATCCTAACTGTGAATGACATCTATGACCTCAGGGTCTAGTATGCCACAATGGACATTGCATATAAGGTTTACTTTGAAAAAAAAAAGGGTCTACTACCACCACCACCATATTCACTTCTCATCAAATGGTGAAGGAAGGAAAATATTATGACCTTTATGAACTTTTATGGTAGAAGTTGTTGGAGAATTTACAGAAAAGTAAGGATTCACACTACACATTTTGGTATGGCAATTGATCATTTATCTTATATTTTATTTCATGAAAGAAATTTCTAGTTTGAATAATGTGGTTTGGAGAAGGGATACTCTTGGGGCACATCAAATTAGGGATCACATGTGTAGATTTTGGATACCAAACAATGTGATAAAATGTTTTAGGGTTTCTTCAAAAAAATTCAAAGTGAATTATAGAAAAGGGATAGGATACCCTCACAAGTTGTGGAAAGATATAAGAATGGAATCACCATTATGGTTGATAAAGATAATTTCTCTGTGGAAGTAGTTGAACCTAGGACTTCATAGATAACAAGGTTTCCCTATGAGATTCCTGGAGATAAATAGATTGCATATGTTGATATTTTGCTCAGAAAACCCAAGGATCCCACTATTGAAAGTTTTGGAACATATGATGAAATAACCAGCAAATAAATAAAGAATAAGGTAGAAGAAAATATGAAGAATACATCAAATGTGGAAAATATGATGTTTGAATTAAAGAAGGTGTTTGGTTCTCTTAAATGACCTATAGATGTATCTCAAGAAACTTTTGCTAAACTTGCCCCTAGGAGGAAAAGTAGATCTACTTTTGTCTCTACCACAACTCCTAGACTTCATCAAAATCCTCCTAGAAAAAAAAGAGCTGCTACTAAAAGTACCAACACAAACCAAGGTTTCAAAAATCTAAATAATCCAAGAAATAAGCAAAAAGAAACAAGGGAAAATTTTAATCTGATGAATGTGGGTGATGATGAAGAGGATGAAGAAGAAATGAAATATTACATATTAAAGAGAAGAGAAAAGAGAAAAATACAAGAAATAAATGAAAAATAAATGGAAAAGGAAACAAATGAGACTCCTTCAGAAATACCTAAACATGAGCCTCTACAAGTTGAGGCTATTATAAATGCAATTGTACAACATGATGCCCTAAAAGAGGTTGTTTCTTTGTATGATGGGATATCCCCTATTGACAAGACCACAATTGAAAAATAAATAGTTATATATATTAATAGTTTTAATATAGCACTAAATGAAATCATTGATCAACTTCTTGAAAGCCTGGTAGATGTACTAAGTAACAATAGAAATGAAGTTGTAGAATAAGCTAAGATAAGGAAACAAGCTTTAGAGAAGGCTGGTGTATCTATTTCTCATGAAGAAAGGGTCATATTATCTCAATATTAGGAATAAGAACTCTAAAACAAACAAATAATAAATATTCTAATGGGGAAAGATGAAGAAGAAATAAAAAGGATGAAGAAATAAGCAAAAGTAAAAATAGAAAAAATATTGGAAGAATTGAAGAATTAAAAAATAATTAGAGATCAAGCTCCTTTGGATACTTCAAATATTCCTACTCATGACATAGATTCATCAGTTCTTGAAGGAAATGTGATTGGAGGTGACGAGACAGATGAAAATGATAAGAAAAATGAGGAGATTGCTCCTTCGATGAATACTAGTGCACAATGTGCATGATATCAATGTAAAGTGAGTGTCCCTACTCTAGGGAACATTATATCTAGTGAAGGACATAGCATTCCCCCTCTGGAGAGTTCAAGAAATGATGAACAAATGAAAGGGGACAATTTTGAAAAAAATTAGGATGTAGAAGAAAAGATAGTGGAGAAGCAAGATACTTATGTGGATATTGGTCGAAGGTCTTCAAATTCTTTGAAGGACCTGCAAGGGATGCATATGCAGTTTCAACCTATGATAACACCCCAACTTGTGTAGATTCCCACTCATGAAGGAAAATTTGACTTGTCAAGTATTTCTCCCCTCCATAAGTTATAACTTGGAGATATTCTGAATGCTTTCACAAGGAAGGAAATTCTACACAAGAATGTGAATAAAAGTGGGTTGATTGATGATGTTGTGAAGATTATTCATGAAGGTTTTCCTTAGGTAAACATAGCCTCTTCCTTGCCTCCAAAAAAAAATTAAAGATCTTAATGGATTCTTTTAAGGAGCACTCCTCTCACTTGGAGCAAAAGGTAGAACAAGAGGACTTGAGAAAGATAAAAGATAAAAGAATGGTTGATGCATCTGATTGGTGTGCCAATTCTCACAACAAATTATAATAAAATTTGAAAATGTTAAAAGAGTGTATATATGAAGTTACTATTTTGTATCATTTTTTCTTAAAGTGGCCAAGATCCACCAAGAACATCAAAGACCAGATTGACTCTGTTGAGGTACAAATCACTAAATTTAAAGTATATGATTTGTTAAAGGATATGGATGGATCAATAAGAGCTCAATTAGAAAATATTCATTTGCAATTGTCATTGCTTCAGGACTAGAGAGCAGTTAAGGAAACAGTTTGGTCAACTGAGGGAAAAAGTCAACTTGAGACTTGCTTCACTATTTGGATTGTTTGTGGATGTAGAAAAATTTGATAATAAAATGAAGGCTCCAAGTAATGTGGATGAGGCTGAGGATCTATGTATGTAGTTTGGATGTCAGAATCAGATTCTCACCTCAAAATAAAATTTTACCTTGTAAAGAAGTTGCAAAGGTATAAATAAGACAATTTTATATTTTAGGTGCAAAGGGGAGTATTGTTTTTAGAAATCATATAGTAAGGGGGATTTTTTTTGGGGGGGGGGCTATTACAAATAGAAGGTGTAGAAATGTAAAATTGACCTAACACCTTTCGCACACCTCGAACAACATCGAACAACATTGAACAACATAGAACAACATCGAACAACATCGAACAACATGGAACAACATCGAACAACATTGAACAGCATCCAACATCATCGAACAACATTGAACAACATCGAAAAACATTGAAAAACATCGAACAACATGGAATAACATCAAACAACATTGAACAGCATCGAACAACCTCAAACAACATCAAAAAATATTGAACATCATCTCATAACACCCTATAACATCTCAGAATGACTTGGAATTGTCTTGTAACATCTTAGAATGACTCAGAATTGTCCCATAACATCTTGAAATGACTCAGAATTATCTTGTAACGTCTTGGAATGACTCAGAATTATACCGTAACATCTCAGAATGACTTAGAATTGTCCCATAACATCTCAAAATAACTCAGAATCATCTCGTAACATATTGAAACATCTTAGAACCATCCTGAAACAGCTCGGAATCATCCCATAATGTCTCAAAACCACCCCAAAATAGCTTGGAACTATCCCTTAATATCTCATATCATCTTCAATCATCTTGAAATCACCTTGAAACATCTCATAATCATCCCATAATGCCCCTTAACATCTCAAAATGACTTGGAATTATCTTGTAACATCTTAGAATGACTCAAAATTATCCCATAACATCTTGAAATGACTCAAAATTATCTTGTAACATCTTGGAATGACTTAAAATTATACCGTAACATCTCAGAATGACTCGGAATTATCCCATAACATCTCAAAATAACTTGGAATCATCTTGTAACATATCGAAACATCTTAGAACCATCCTGAAACAGCTCAGAATCATCCCATAATGTCTCAGAACCACCCCAAAATAGCTTGGAATTATCCCTTAATATCTCATATCATCTTCAATCATCTTGAAATCACCTTGAAACATCTCAGAATCATCCTGAAATGTCTCAAAACATTTCAGAATCATATCGCAATGTTCCCACATTACACCACATCAAAACGACATCAAAAACCCTAATTCCTGTATTAATTGAATAATACAACATTATTTAATTAATTCACTTTTTCATCATTTTGGACAAATTAAATAAATTTCACTTGTTTAATAAAGTCCTGAAAACCCTAATTCCTCTATTGATTAAACAAAACAACATTATTTGATTAATTCATGTTTCATCATTTTGACCAATTAAATAAATCACAT
The DNA here is from genome assembly GCA_007115665.2 of Sequoiadendron giganteum. Lineage (NCBI taxonomy): Eukaryota > Viridiplantae > Streptophyta > Pinopsida > Cupressales > Cupressaceae > Sequoiadendron > Sequoiadendron giganteum. The sequence goes on from CM021102.1 coordinate 553,019,275, forward strand.
TTATTTAATGAATTCCTATTCTCACTTTATTTTATCTTGATTGATTAAATAACACCAATTATTTAATTACGTCGCTAAATCACCTTATTCCCCTAAGTTGATTAAATTATTAAATAATAATTTAATTACGACACTTTCCCTCCAAAATTTGAATAATTAAATCAAACTATTCAAATAAATTATCAAAAAAATCAAATCAAACTAATGCAAATTTATTTGCAAAAGTCAAAAATGATTTGCATGTTCAACTCCAAAAAGGAATTAATTAATTAAATCAATTAATTCATATTCCTTACCCACTTTCTGATTGAGAAAATTACAATTGTTGAATGAGAAATCTATTTTTTTAACTGATCAATCCAAATTGTTAATAGAGCATTCTAATCTATTAAATGATCAATCACATTCCTAACTAAGCCATCACATTCCTAACTAATCCATCAAATTCCTAACTAAGCCATCAAAATCCTAACTGATCAATCTAAATTTGTTAACTAATCAATCACATCCCTGACTAGCCAATCAACTTTGCACAATGTTCTCATGTCTAAATCCTCTCAACACACTCTGACCATTGATTTGGATATTCTTCAATGTTATCTTGATCATTCATTTCGAATTTCATTTTCTATATAACAAACCCCTTTCCTCACAAATAAGGATCGAATAATCAACATACATTGAGCAACAAAGTGCTTCCAAGAAAACCATTGATAGAGCTTCAGCATTTTCTTCGATCAACCAACCAAAATAGTCACTCATCTAGCTTTTTCACACAAACTTTAGAGGCTTGGCTATGATAAGAACAACCCAACATTAGGCAAATACACTCCACTATGGGATGGTAAGAATATGTTATTCATGTACATTCAATACTATAATCATAGATTCATTTATGCATGTTAGAATAGCTTAGTTTCATTTCGTATGTGTAGGTTTAGGTCTTAGATTAATATGTTTAGTCTTAGTTTAGATTCTTAGATTTGACATGTTTCAACTCATCTTCCATTCTAATGTTCTCCCCATAAAACATTCTGACATGCCCGGTGGGACCCTTTTCCCCTCCTCTAACACTCATTTTAGTTGTTTTTGAAGTTGTAGGTCCTGGAAATGCATTTGACAGAGTTTTCATGCACTTACCCAAAAAAATTATGCACTTGACTATAAATAAAATTGCGCTTTTGTCTAAAAACTACACTATTGTCATGGGAATGGTGCTATTGTTTAAAACCTACACGCTTTCTTTTTGACAATGTTAGCTTTTGTTGTCTCATTTGAGTATCTATTTCTAGAACAGAGCAATTGTATTTTTTCTACGCATTTGCATCTTTTTTTCTGAGCAGTTGTTCTAACAGACAAGTGCATGGATCCTGTACTATTGTAATGGGGTTTTCCACTAACTTTTGTTCTTTTTTGGATGTGTAAACAAGTATTGACAGATCTAATGTAGGATTCAAGTAACATTAACATGTTTGTTGTAGGGAAGATGATCAGTCCTGGTTTTTTAGATTTACATTTAATTAACTTAGGAATTTGAATTTGGTGATCTAAGACAAACAAACACAAACTCACTTTTGGTTTAGTGTTTAAAAATGACCAATTTCTAGTTTTCTTAACTTAGGAATTTGAATTTGGTGCTCTAAAATGAACAAACACAAGCTCACTTTTGATTTAGTGTTTAAAAATGAACCATTTTCTGTAGAAGTTGTGAAATCCAACGTCACAGACCCTAAAGATCGCTTGCATGCAAATAACTTGTCACAAAAGAAGAATGGAGACAAAAAAGCAAGGATGCTCTAAAAGTTGAAAGTTGTATTAATCAGAGAGTGGTAATAATACAATGACCAATCCTTAAGAAAGGAGATTGTGCAAAACCTAAAAGAAACCGTAATAGGTAGACACTTAATAATTAATATAATTATTAAATGTCACATTATGCAAACTAAAGGTGAAATCTTAAGAGAGGAATAAAGGTAACTTAATTAACATAATTAAGTTAAAACCTTTACTCTAACATTTTTCTATTTTCTTAACTTAGGAACTTTAAATTTGGTGCATAAAAAGAGCGTAAATGATTTCCATTTGTTGATGCACACACGATTTTCATTTGTTGACCAATTAGAGACCAGGATTTTTTTCTTAGAAATACCCAAATTTGGAGCTTAAAATGAACAAGTTATTTCTTTTATATTGCACCATTGCAATTTTTGAATGATATCCTGAATACTTCCTATTGCTGTAAGTAAAAATAACAATTTTGTTTATGTTATTCACATATTTATGAGGATAACACTGCTCAAGGTATTTAAAATGAATCAATTTACTATGGATTGTTCATTGTGTATTCATTTATTGGAAAATTTGAAGTGTTTTATCTTCTCCCCTCGCACCTTTGGCAATCTTGGGTGAGTGAAAGAACATTTTTTATCATTGCACTTTATTTTTTCAAGTTTACCTTAAAGAGGGGGATTGCCTTAAGATTCATCTTGAACTAGAGAACTCATTGCAAGGTCTCAAAGCATGTTTACTGGTGGGCTATATTAAAGGTTGTGAAATTGTAATAAAGTAGCTTCAAGTCATGCTGACAATAGATTGCACCTAATCCTATGCCTTAAGTGGCTAGTGGGTGAGTGTCAGATTTTTGCATTCATAATTACCACTAAGAACCAAATTATTTTAGAGGCCACCCTATTATCCAAAAACATTTGCTAGAAGTGGTGCATCAAAATTTACTTTCGAGAAGTTACTTTTCATGTCCAACTACAAGCCCATGCTATAAGTTACATGTAAAATCATCTCTTTGGAGCATGAGGCAAGCCTACCTAAGAGAATGGTTTTTATCCCCTAGGGTTGTAATTGTTAGTTTATGTTAAACTTACCCATTACATTCAAAACAATTTGACATCAAATTCTGGGATTGATTTAAAGAAAAATAGCACATTCAAAACAAACATTGAACGATATAGTTGAACCACAAACCCTTTGATTTAGTGCATACTTGTGAAAGAAGCCTTATGCTTTCACCCCTTTGAAAGGATATTTCCTTAAAAAATTCCAAAAATTTTGGCTTTGATTTCAGGGTACATTAATCAAAGTAAACATTTGGGAACTATGGCTTGGGTGTTGTGATTTCACAACCTAAGTTATAGACATGAAGTTCACATAATTCCATGCTTGTTGAGTCAGTCCAAGTGTTGTTTTTATCACTTGCCATACTTCAAACACAAAGAAAAAAATGAGAGAGTTGTTTATAAGATCATTGTTCGAACCAAAATAATTGGAAAGCCAAAAGATCAAATATTCCCACATCCATTATTTTCATCATACCTATTTGAAATCAAAGTCAAACAAACCATTAAGTTCATTCCTCCACTCAGACGTCCATGATATCAATAGTTACTTGGGACTCACAGATAGTACAAGTAAGCTTTCCTACAACATATCCTCTGGACAAGGAAGTGGAATATAGACCTTAGTTCTTCAACATTTTCATTTCCAAAAAGTAGTATCATTCCAAAACAACACTCAAACCCTAGGGTCTTGAGTTTCACAACAACCATCCCATAACACCATCAAAGTTTATGACCATTTGGAAATGAACTACCCTAGTTCAACAACTAGATCTTGTAGCATTGATCCTTCAACCTAGTCTCACATATATCAAAGGTGAACAAACTGACATCATAATAAACTTGAGAACATTCATTTTCTAGAAGAACAAAACACCCCACTAGTTTTTCACTGCATCAATTGTCCTAGATGAAGACGAAGAAAAAGTTGACATAGCAGTAGAGAAACCCGCATTACCACCACCTGCATGGCAATAAATATCCCCTTCATGATCTCATGCAAGGTCAAGATCCCTAAGGTAAATTCCATAGGTCGTCATTATAGACTTAAGAATCTTAGTCCAAAAGATCTCAAGAAACACCTTTGGTCACTTCACGAAAGTAGAACTAGGTTGGTATACAACTTTTACAAACATGCTTCCAGGAACAATCTGAACTTGTATTCCTTCTATTATTGTCAAAATACTGGTCTGCTCCAACAGTTCCAGTATCTCACATAATTTGTAGGACAACAGCGGGTCTTTAGGATTTGAGTCACCTAGAGAGTACACCACTTTCCCATAGGGGACCCAAATTGTTTATGACAGCCACAACATCATAACATAGGAAGAAAATGGAAGCAAGCAAGAACAACACTGGCATCCCACCAGCAAACACCATGAATGACAGAATTGGCCCATGGGGATATAAACCAAGTGACCTTACAATAGGGTATTGAATATCAAAACATCCCCAAAACATGTTGATTTATTACCCAAATCACTCTTATCAAGGATCACAACATCAATTATGACAACAACATCAAGGGTTTCAAAATCCCCATCAAGGAATAAGTCTAGAACATCAAAATTCCCTAAATAAAATGGAGAGAGATCTTGAGGAATTTAAACAAAATCAAAATCCGATGTATCACCAATTCCATGTGCAAAGTTAGAACATTACATATCAACATCTCGGTATTCCACAAACACCTCAATATCTACATCAAGAACACTTCCAATATCTGTAGTGTCGAGGAGCTCCACAACACCAAGGTGTACCTCAAGTGCAATATCAAGATGTACCTCAATCATAGTATCAAGAAGTTCTACAACACCAAAGTGTACCTCAAGTGCAATATCAAAGTGTACCTCATGTGCAATATCAAAATATACCTCAAAAACAAAATCAAGGAATTTTACAAAATCAAGAGCAAAACAATCAAGAAAATCCACAAAGGAAATATTACCAACCAATAAGGAAATTCAACCCTTTGGGAGAGACTTTAGAGGCAATCATGCACGAACTAGTACAACAAGAACTTATCAAAATCAATGATAGTCCAACTTATGGTGAACCAAGCTTTTAAATCCCTTGGTATAATCAGTATGAACAATGTGAGTTCCACAAAATCAAGGGTCACCCAATGAACAAATTTGCTACACTCAAAAACCTCATCCAAGATATCATTGATCAGGGAGAAATAGCTATTAAAAATGGTGTTCAAGTTCCATCTACCAATGAAAACAATGATGGTGTCTCAACCTCAAAAGTTGAAAGAAACGATCAAGAGCTATCTATCACCAATCACATTGACAATGTTTCTACATCACCTAAAGAGAAATAGGACATACATCAAGAATTCAATCCCAAGCATGATCAAATTCAATCACCCAAGTCTAGAAATGATTCATTCCAAGATATATTAACATCATCCAACCTCATGGTAGTACATATTGATGATCAAGAGATTATTTCTCTAACACTTATACCCAATGTAGAAAATCTCAACCAAGAGTCATTACCCATTTGTCCACATTTTGAGGAAAGCCAAGGATCCTTTACAAGTAATCCCTTATTTGAAATTGATCCATGTCAAGAATGTGATCTGATGCTTGTCAAAGATAATACCACACAAATTCAAGATCAAGAATCCCTATCATCTAAATACTATAATGACTTGGCAGATATCTTCCAAGACATCACATGTTCTCCAAAAGAACAAATTCATATACTGAGCACACATACATCTACCCATGAGATTATTTCTCCTAATGGACATGTAGATGATCTTCATCAAAGACAAGAGTCTTATACTCTTGATATCATTACCAAAGAACAATAGTTTCCTACTCTTAACATATGTACACAAGATCAAGACATAGTAGAAGCTAGGGACATATTAGAAAGGGATCATGAAGAAGACTTATACATAAGTTGTGAATCAAAAACATCTTGTGGAGACATATAAAAAATGGATCATGAAGAATACTTATACATAAGTTGTAAATCAGAAACATCCTATGAAGACATATCAAAAATTAATCATGAGGAAGAATTTTAAGTGGATAGTAAATCAGAAACACCTCTTGAAGAAGCATTAAAATCTAATATTTCACAAGATTGGTCCAAAGATATCAATTAGGAAGGTATCCCACATTTGAAGGATCCTATCAATAAGGAAGATACCACATTTAAATATCCATAGCAGAGTAGAGAAGGATTAGCACCTTGTTTTCAGGGTAAGACATATCCTATTGCAAATAGAATTTTTCAACAGATTCAGTATCAAGATAGAGGATTAGGCCTACATGAACAGGGTATCCTAGAACCAATGTAGATTATTGGAAATCCTAAGCATCAAGGTCTTGGTTATTCAAAGGAATCTAAACATATCAATGATACCTCCATAATACTGGGGGAAACTTTATATAATGCAAGCATCAACATAGAGAGCACAAAGATTCCTTGTGATGAAATTACTACCAATTCGACAACTATTCATGTCAAGAATCATCATCCACACATATTTCCACCCTCTGATTGGGACCAATAACAAGAGAAAAATTTATACCTAAGAACAAAACAAGTCATTGAAGAAAAATAATCAACAAAGCAAAATGGACAAGAAAAGTTTAAATGGATACAAAATAAAAAGAAATAAAATCATCCCTATCAAAATCCATTAGTCAAAGAAACTATGGGGAAAAATAAAAAAGGGAAGTTCATCCATCAAAAAATTTCAACAATGCAAAATAAATCTTCAAGCGTGACTTACAAGGCATATCAAGACGTTCGTCCCAATCGAATCTCCATATCCACTCATCATTTCTCATCATCCCAAGTTTGGAGAGTCAAAGGTTCCAAACTATCAACCAATCCATCTAAAAATCATATCCCTCAATGAATTTTACCATCCATGATACCCAAATATGACATTTATCATGTGTTGGAAGCAATTCTTTATCATAAGGACTCTAAGGGCACTCTATCATGATGTGCACATCAAGGTAAGGTTAAATCTGATATCGACAAGGAAGATAAGAATTACCAAGGGTTACATTCAAGCACTCATATCCTAGAAAAACAACTCCTCCAAGTAGGATATTGTTGGCATGTCATGACAACAACAATGACCATATCAGCACCAACAAAATCTACATCAGCACCACCAGGTGGTTCAACATGAGAAAAATATTGTCACCATGATGAAAACCTGGTAAACAGGCATCTTGTGTGATATCTTGAAAATCAAGAAAAAAGTGAAAAACCAAGAAAAAAAAAAGTCGAGAAAAATCATCCTCTAGTGAAAACCACTATGGTGACGCTTTGGACAAGTGCCATGATGAAAACCTAGAAAATAAGCATCATGTATAAGAATCGAGCATCTATGTGTGCCATTTCAAGTGGAAGCATCTCAGCCTATCCATAATGAATCCAATCCATTTTTATCCAAATCCAACTTATCTTGATCTTGACAAATGTTTGGTATACACTTTACACTTTCTTATGGAAAACATCTTGACATGGGTTCCTATCATTGATCCTATTCTTTCTAGCATTATCTAAGCGATGAGGCATTGTCCAAAGGGTGTACTCTATCCAAACATGTTATCCTATCACAAGATAATCCATCACCTATATTGCTAGACATTGGGGGAAAATGATTGCATCTTGCTTTAGAATAAATCTTGATCTATATCTTATAGCTCACATTGTGATCTAGGCATTTTTCCCAACAACAAGGTGTAGCACTAACACGCTATCATGGTAACCTTTGAAACAATTTGTCCCATCAACAAGGTATACCCGCCAATGCACCACTAGGGTAACCTTCGAAATAGTTCATCCCAATAAAAAGGTGTACCCAATAATGCACTACCAAGGTAACCTTCAAATATGATGACAACATGGATTATTCCTTCACTTAACACTTCTAAGATATCAACAGTTGCTTGAACCCTATAGCTAGTTCAAGTAAGAATTTTTGCAACATATCCTCTAGAAAAACAAAGTGAAGTATCAATGCAAGTTTTCAACATCTTATACCCCAGGAAAGAGGGTAAAAAACCAATAAACAAGGTATACCACCAATGCACTATCAGGGTAACCTTTGAAACAATTCATCCCATCAACAAGGTATACCACCAACGCACTATCAAGGTAACCTTTGAAACAATTCATCCCATCAACAAGGTATACCGCCAACACACCACTAGGGTAACCTTCAAAATAGTTTGTCCCAAAAACAAGGTGTATCACCAATGCACTACCAAGGTAACCTTCAAAGATGACAACAACATGGATTATTCCTTCGCTTAAAAATTCTAAGATATCAATAGTTGCTTGAACCCCACAGCTAGTTCAAGTAAGTTTTTCCGCAACATATCCTCTAGAAAAACACAGTGAAGTATCAATCCAAGTTTCCAACATCTTACAACCCCGAGAAAAAGGGTAAAAATAAAAAAAATAAAAAATTATCAAATATAAAAAAAACATGCAAAAACATCAAAAACAAAACAACATCATTGGGTTATTCCTTCACTCAAAAAATCTAAGATATCAAAAATTTTCTTGAACCTCATAGCTAGTAGATTTCCCACAACATATCCTCTAGACACAAAAATAGGATATCAATCCAAGCTATCGATGTTGTTTACCCAAAAATAATTCATGTTTTCATTCAAATGGTCAAACTACGTGGTCTCTGTATGTACAACATAGGCAAGGATTTTTAGCCTTCGATGTAGGAGTTGAGAAAATACAACACCACAAACCCCGAAGATCACCTGCATGCAAATAACCTATCACAAAAGAAGATATGGAGACAAACAAGCAAAGGTTCTCTGAAAATTGAAAATGTATATATCAGAGAGAATGAGAGAATGAATTCATATGAAATACAATGGGATCAATCCTTATAAAATGGAGATCATGCAAACCCTAATAAAACCCTAATAGGAAAAACCCTAATAGAAGCCCTAATAGGATAACATTTAATAATCAATATAATTATTAAATGTCACTTTATGCAAACTAACATGAAATCTTAAGAAGGGAATAAAGGTAACTTAATCAACATAATTAAGTTAAAACCTTTACTCTAACAACCCCCCTTAAGATGAGCATTAGTGCAGCTACAAAAAAATGCAAGAAAGCAAAGGTAACTACAATGCAAGAAGGCAACATGGGTCCCGACAACTACGCCAGATCAGGTACCCAAATACAACCAAATCTCTGTAAAATGGAGAAATAGAGAAAACCTCATGGGAAAAAGCTCTACTCCAAAAAGAGAAGAAGAAAGCCAAGAAGAGACATCACTAAAGCAAAAGAAGCTACAAACAACTGTTGAAAGATGACTGCTATGGTGCTGAAGAACCTTCGCTAAAGATAGGATGATCAGGAACAAGAAGACAATAATCTGCATAAGTGCCCATACGACACTACTCGAATCAGATGGCAAACAAAGGCAAACACCTAGAACGAAGATACAAATAGCACAAGAACCAATAGTCTGAAACACTAATCAACTGAGAATGGAAGATTCCTTCCAAGGCGAAACCAAGGAAGAATTAGAACGAACAATATAATAACCCCCCCCATAATGTTGAACTGGGAGAGCTTGACAGATCCACTAAAATGATGTGAAACACCCTGTAGTGCATGAAGGAGAAGAAGCAACATCTGAAAGTGCACAAGAAAGCACCTGTAACTGAAAAAGTGGTGTGCAAAACAAAGCACACATGCATGAGGCTGGAATGATATGATCCACTGTCGTCATGGAGGGACACTCACCGGACAAAGATGTGATGGCAAAACAAAGGCAAACTACACAACCCCTCATGGCACTTTATAATATCAGTGCGAGTACAAAATATGGCACAACCTTATGTGCAAAATCCCCAAAAGATGCATGTACAATAGTGGGGCACTTTATCTCAGTGCATTTACATAAAAGATTGCTTACAAATGATATTCAAAATGTCCTCAAAGGACAAAATGCTGGAAATACATGAAAAATAGCCAAGAACAAAGCATCCCATGTGAACAAAAAGTTTCCAAGAGCAAATATGTCCAGGTAATCCACCAAAGTGTGAAAACACAAATAACTAAATAAAAGATACCTGGAGTGAAATATGGAAAAATGGCATCGATGAAACTGAAGAACTCTGAAAGACGGTTCCAACACCGCTGAGATTGCAAAAAATGGAGAAACTGATCAAAAGTTATGAGCTTGAGACTGAAAATAGCCCCTTTGTCTTCAACTAGCTGTAGAATGCACCAACAGAAAAAAGAAGTGATGAGACCCACACCACTGGAAAGATGATAAAACCAGCTTTCCGACAATATCTCGTTTGCCAAAAAACAATATCGTATGCCCAAGTCACGGCCTTCAGAATAAATCAGCTCCAAAGAGGGAAAAAACCAGTGCTGGGTTAAATTTGACGGTCATACGACCGTCGCAAAAAAAACACTGTGTTAAATTTGATGGCCAAATGGCCGTCACCATAAAAGTGCGATTGGGCTTATTTTGGAAAAAATTGTTTTTTAAAAAAAAAAAACAATAAAAATTTTTTTTTGGAATGGGCGGGAGCCGCCTCCTGTGGCCGACCGCCACTGTACTACCGTCGGCAATACTGTCTACCGCCAGTCGGAGCTAAGGCCGGCAGCAGTCGGCAGTATGCCGACCGGCAAGCAAGAGGGCCCGCAAACTTGCAAGCACAAGTACCTGCGGATACCTGCTGGTACCGGGTCCGCAAGCCGAAAGGCTTTAAAAATATTATTTTTTTTGCCCTTTTTAATTTTTGATTTTTGAAAGATCAAAAATAAAATTTTTACAATAATCTCTTTTTTTTTGCAAAAATAAATTAATGACAAAAATTTTCGAAAAAGATATAGTCGGAAAAAAATTCGAAAAATAAAATTTACCAGGCAGGGACGGCCATACAATCGTATTTGCAAAAGAATTTTGCCTCAGATTTTGACTTTGTCCAAAATGGACGAATGAACAGTCGATTTAGGGGTTTTGGACCGCTACGGATGCAATGGCGATGTCCGTTTGAGCTGAAAATGCTTCAAAATTGTAGGTATTCCCTAGATCAAGAAAACAAACCCCAAACCCTTAAAGCTCCAAAAATCTTCAAAACAAGAATAGGAAGTTGCAGGTGTGGAGCTCTGATACCATGTAGGAGTTGAGAAAATACAACACCACAAACCGAAGATCACCTGCATGCAAATAACCTGTCACAAAAGAAGAGATGGAGACAAACAAGCAAGGGTTCTCTGAAAACTGAAAATGTATATATCAGAGAGAATGAGAGAATGAATTGATATGAAATACAATGGGATCAATCCTTATAAAAAGGAGATCATGTAAACCCTAATAAAACCCTAATAGGAAAAACCCTAATAGAAGCCCTAATAGGATAACATTTAATAATTAATATAATTATTAAATGTCACTTTATGCAAACTAATGTGAAATCTTAAGAAGGGAATAAAGGTAACTTAATCAACATAATTAAGTTAAAACCTTTACTCTAACATTCGAAGCCTTAGGTTAGGCCCATTACGTTTTTATCAGGTTGTCTTCCAACTTAGTTAAAAATACAAAATCCAAACAAATCCAAAAAATTCAAAAAATCCAAAAACATTCACAAAATAGCAAAACCCACGAAACCGGTAATCGAATCAAATAGATCTTGAAGTTGTCTCTCCCTTGATTGTAGTGGTTTGAGGACTATTTGCAATATTTTTAACCCACAATGTTAGTGTTTCACTCTAAACATGTCAAGCAACACAAAATGACAAAATATAATGACAAATGACATTTAGGATGACAATAAGAAAATGCTAATAGGGTTTAAATGAAACAAAGGAAAATACAAGCTGATGACACCAATGGAAATTTTAACTGCATAAAAACTGAAAACCACCTACACCATTGCAAATATCATGAAATTATACCTCATTTAAAAGAAAGCACTAAAAAATACTTTTGTATGACCAAGATATGGTCGTTTGAAGATAGGGTAAAAATTACAAGTCACAGAGCAAACAAAAGCGAGGTTTTAAATCAAGGGCATGAAAAAAAAGTCAAGTTTGAGATTTTAGAGCAAGTGTGAGGGTTTCAAATGCAATATTTTAAAGCAAGTGCAAGATTCTTAAGAAAGGGCAAGGAAACAACTCCAAAGCATGTCAAAATCGAGGTTTTCAGTCAAGTGTAAGATTTTAGAGTGAGTGCGAGTGCTTGAATCAATAGTGAGGTTTTAGGTCAAGAGTGAGGTTTTAAGTCAAGGGAAAGGGTTTAAAGGTCAAGTGCAAGGTTCTGGCCTAGAAAAGGTGAAGAAAATGATGCAGATGCTCAAAAATCACTAGAACTTTTTTATTGACTCAAGAAACTTTGTACACGTAATACGATAATGTAACAAAATGAAAAATAAGAAGTGACAAGGTACATACTATGACACCGATGCCTATAGGATGTCCAAATTCTCAAAACATATCCATGTGATGTGAGGCTCCTCGAATCCTTGCCATAGCTCCTCAACAATCGAAAAAAAAAAACATTCAGATAACCTAAAAACACAACAAAAACAACATCAAATAAACATCAAAAAGCTTATTTCCACCATCACATATTCCGTAATAAAGGTTCATCCATAATAAACATATCGTCACACTCACCCTTTGACAAAATAGACAAACAAACAAAGAAACATCAAAAGCTATAACTTTCAAGCAAACAATCACAAGGGTTTAAATGCAAGAAGACAAAAAACCAAATCCAAGTATAACTTCCTATCTATTGACAATTCCCAAAAACATCCTAATATATGTCTTAATGGATTCATTCCTATGATAGACATGATCAACATCGGATAATAGTCCCATCGCAAATAAAGCAAGTGATACAACTTTGTTTTTTATCTTTTTGTAGTCTTATCTTTTCGATCTAAATTATTGACTCATTCTCAGGATCTCTTGTGGATGTCCATAATGATTTAGAGAGGAAAGAATGAGGGAAATTGAGCATCATTTTGGTTTTTTGTTTGTTGGATATTTTTGTGAAACTACCATGGCAAATACTTGCTTTATTGAGTGTATGAAAGTTGTGCTAAAACAATTTGTGTAGCAGTTGCATGTTAGGTATTTTATACCTCTTTATATAAATAGTCCAAAATTCATGTAGTAGTTGCATGTTAGGTATTTCATACCTCTCTGTGTAAATGGTCTGAAATTCATGTAGAATTTCCATGTTAGGTTTCCTATACCTCTCTATGTGACTGGTCTGAAATTTTTTTAACACAACCCAACTATATACTTTAAACAAAGTTTTTGTATGTCTAGTATGAGCAAGAGTACTCCTTGTTTGTAGAGTCAAAGTCCACACAATGGATACAAAGTCACCTTGGTCATTAATACCCTAGTGCATCATATTTGCTTGCTACATCAAACAAGATTGTTCAAACTGTGAAGCCTCCAAGTAAAGAAAAAGCAACTCATCAATGACATCACATTCTTACTAATATTTTCTTCTAATATCATTCCCTTTCTTCTATCTTCTCAATATTACTAACATTTTCTTATTATCAACATTTCTTCTATCAATCCTTGCACTTAACACATCACATCAGCTTATCAGAAAATTTGGTTCATTATCCAAAATTTTTACCAAATTTCTCGAGGGGGCACCATTCATGCTATCCTTTCTGGGGCATACTGGGGAAACTCTTGCACTTGGGGCATATCGAGGAAATATTCTTTGAAACAAAGCAACCAGTACTTTGTATCAAAGAGGGGCAAAATTTAGACATGTAAAATTTACCTAACCCCTATCGCACACCTTGAACAACATCGAACATCATCAAACAACATCAAACAACATTGAACAACATCAAACAACATCGAACAACATCAAACAGCATTGAACAACATCAAACAGCATCAAACAACATCGAACATCATTGAACAACATCAAACAACATCAAATAGCATCGAACAACCTCAAACAACACCAAACAATATTGAACATCATCTCAGAACACCCCGTAATATCTTAGAATGACTCGAAATTGTGCCGTAACATCTCAGAATGACTCAGAATTGTTCCATAACATCTTATAATGACTTAGAATTATCACGTAACATCTTGGAATGACTCAAAATTGTCTCGCAACATCTCAGAATGACTCAGAATTGTCTCATCACATCTTGGAATAACTCAAAATCATCCAATAACATCTCAGAACCATCCTGAAACACCTCAAAATCATCTTGTAATGTCTCAGAACATCTTAGAATCACCCTAAAACAACTCAAAACCATCCTGTAATGTCTCAAATCATCTTGAATCATCTCAAAATCACCCTGAAACATCTTAGAATCATCTTGTAATTCCTCAAAACATCTCAGGATCATCTCGTAATGTCTCAGAACATCTCAGAATTATACTGCAACATTCCCACATCACACCACATCAAAACAACATCAGAAAACCTAATTCCCCTATTAATTGAATAATACAACATTATTTAATTAATTCACTTTTTCATCATTTCAGACAAAATAAATAAATTTTACTTGTTTAATAAAGTCCTGAAAACCCTAATTCCTCTATTGATTAAATAAAACAACATTATTTGATTAAATCATGTTTCATCATTTCGACCAATTAAATAAATCACATTTATTTAACGAAGTCCTAATCTCACTTTATTTTATCTTGATTGATTAAATAACACCAATTATTTAATTATGTCACTAAATAACCTCATTCCCCTAAGTTGATTAAATTATTATACAATAATTTAATTACAACACTTTCCCTCCAAAATTTAAATTATTAAATCAAACTATTAAAATCAGTTATCAAAAAAATCAAATCAAACTAATGCAACTTTTTTTGCAAAATTCAAAATCGATTTGCACGTTCAACTTCAAAAAAGAAATAATTAATTAAATCAATTAATTCATATTCCTCACCCACTTTTTAATTGAGAAAATTATGATTGTTTAATGAGCAATCTATTTTGTTAACTGTGTTGGAATCTAGGAACACTGAGAGGGGGGGGGGGGGGGGGGAATCAGTGTTCTACAATCTTCAACTTTATTAATAATATGATATTAGAACCATTTCAACATTAAACCAAAGGAAATATGTAAACACACAAAGAAATCATCCACAACACCATAACACAGATTTTTACGTGGAAATCATGTTAGTGGAAAAACCACACTGGAGGTCAATCCACAATTTGAGTACTCAAATATAAGTTTTACAAAATGGGAATGCACTTTCATTTAGGCACATTGCCTAGAGCTCACTACTCAAAATAGGAAGGCTCACTGCTTTACAAAATATTTAGATTAAGTCCATCTGAAGGGTTGAACTGAAGGAATAGCATCTACTAATGCTAGATTATAGTTTCGGTTGAGCACATTAATCGATTTCAGACCTTTTGTTTGATTCTGCTCTTCTGCTCTGCTCTGTTGCAACTCACATCACAAATCTTATATGCGTAGATGAAATCATACAACTGGCCTTTTTAATTTCACATCACACAACAACATACTTCACTTCTATCATGCTTCGATACCAAAAAATTGATCTTGTATATCTGCATCAAAGGATAATATCATCTTCATGTCAGCTTTAACAAAAAATATAATATTTTCCAACCGTCATCTAAATCCTCAAATGATTCTTAATGTGCACCATCCAAAGTTGGCCATAGCATAGTGAGGACCTAAATAAACATGTTCAAACACAAAAACATTTAATAAATTACTCCTTAAACATCTGCAACGGCTATATCCACCAAGTCGTCCTTCTAGCCTTGATAAATAGAAAATCAATACATCGGATCTCCAAACTCGTACAGTAATTGATGCACAAGCATAAAACTCAAGAATAAGGTATTCCAGACACTCAATCACCTTTCTTGAGATGTGCAACATGAACTAATAAGAAAATAATGCATATTGATCGATAGACTCAACTTTAGTCAGATACCTTGTTCTTCACTCTTACTCCTGATATGAATAGATGCAGAGGTGTGTATCGGATCAATGACAATACTAGAATCCATATGCCAACAATCTCCCCCTTTGGCATTGATGGCAACACTTGGTGAAAAATGACTAAGTGTCAAAACCAATATAAGTGCGTTGCCAAACTTCAAAACTTCAAAACATAGCTCCCCCTGAAATTGATAAGGAATTTTTCACTACTCTCTCTCCCCCTTTGACATCAATGACAATCACGTATTCAATCTCCCCCTTTGAAATATGACCAAAAACTTGTTGATTCAAAACTCATTTAAAATTTGAAAAAGAACAATTGCTACTTGAGTTAGAATATTATCTTGTGTTTTTCTTTCATCTCCAGAAGAAACTTCTTCCAAGCTTCTACTGCAATCCCAATGATTATGATCATGCTATTATTTTCAGATGTCCAATTGATAATCTTGATGAGGGGTTCCAAAATAGTGATGGTTTCTTCTAGTTTTTCTCCTTTCCCTAGAATCTCAATTAACTGCTCCAGTCTGCATTTGTTTAAGTCTTACTTTCCAAAACATGTCCACAAGCTTGTTTTTGGAGAATTGAACTTTTGTATACTCAGAATGTAACTCTTGAATCCTTTTCTTGATTGCACCATCCTGATCCTAAAACATATCAAAAATTTGTCCAATCCTATTTAAATTTCTTTCAATTTGCTCCAACTTCTCTTTGTATTTCCCAACTGCATGAGGCCAATGAATGCAATAGTTGTAGATGTTGTTTGATGTACTTATGCATTGCCTCGGCTCATTCATTTTTATTTTCCTTTAATTGATGGGGTTTTGCATGCTAGATGAGTGTAAATATTAGACTATCTTGCTCTTTTCCTCTTTCTCTCCATCTCACTGGAAGAGGAGCCAACTTAAGGTGCCCTCACCAGAAGGAAAATGCAAATTGATCCAAAATTTTCTAGCAGACCTTTAAAGAAACTTGCATATTCTTGATCATAGTTTTCCAAATTGTTAGAGTGTTCATAAATCTGCTTGCAAACTGGTTCATTCTCTTTCCATACAACATTGTTCTTTAGTGGCAAACAATTCAGAAACTACATCATAAGATATGTAACCAAAGTACCAAACCTGAAAGGATAACATGTCTCCTTTGTTAATTGCACGTTCTCCATTAGTTGATCATTTAGCAGTCCGCACAGGTCAAAGTCCTGATCTTCCATTATCATTTTGTGAGAGATGTAAAATGCACCAACTGAGGTTGCTCCTTCTCTATTTCTAAAAAATATTTTATAGGATACTTCATGCGTAATGTACCTTGTTACAGAATCTTTGATTGTCAAAAATTATCAATGCCCTTTGGTCTCTAATAACTCCAGTTAGGGTTTCGACTTCCTTGTTTTAGAATGACTTCTTTCTCGGCATATCCCCAATTTTGCATTATCTAGTTAGGATTCCAATTACCTCTTTTGAAATATGATAGGGTTTATCTAGAGTTAGAATGTCATTATTCAATCTGTCTAGAATACACTTAACAATTTCTACGTTCTCGAAATAGGGGAATTTACTCCAAATGTCCAGAATTTTTTGTTTTGCATCTTCCAGCCATTTTAATTCATCGGGCAACATTAGGTTTCTTTCAGCTCTAATCTTCTCACTGATAAACTCATCTAAATTCATGATTCCTTTTATTTGTTCCATTTTGTGTACCGAACAAGTTCTTCTACTGAGCACCAAATTAAATGGATACTTCACAAACGACTAAAATACCTGATGGATTTAGAGTTTCGCCGCTGAATTATCTTCACTCCTTCAAAATTATGCTATAGAGTGCTCTCCTTTTTCTCTTCTTCAATTCAAAGTGATAAATGAGGGTTTCAATATGTCTTTTTGTAACTTCGCACATCAAACTTTTATAATAAATGCTTTTTCCCTAGGTGTTCCAGATACCCTATTTTCTTAGACATCAAGAGAAAAATTCTTCTGCGTACCTATGATTTCTTGAATTTCCTTGTGAATGTTTTCCAAAGCATCTGTGGATCATTAATATAACTATTTTCAATCTTTCACGTTTCAGTACTAGCTACAGACATGGGAAAAAGGATTTTCTTGGAAAACTCCCCCTAGGCCAATGGCCTAAAATCAGTTTCTAGAGGAATTATCGGAAGTGAGGTTCGGTGCAGAACCATTTCCAACATCAGACTCATTCTTCCTTACCCATGTCTTCTTCATCTGATCTCTTATTTCATCTGCAATTACTTTTCCTTTTTCTTTATTATCTTTCTGTGTATTTATGATTTTGTATGTTGGACCTCTTCTATCAACATTTTTGTTTCTGCAGAATCTTGTAATGTGACCATATTTTTTGCAATTGTAGCACACAATATTTCCTTGTCCAGGCCAATCATTCCATTTATTTCTTCTTGATCTACATTGGTTAGCAATATGCCCAAATCTTCCACAAGTATAACATTCAACATTCCTTCTACTAACAGAGTTGTTTGACATATTTCTACATTCAATTGACTTATGACCAAACCTTTTGCAATTGAAACACTAACCAGAGAATGATGAATCACTTGATTTCATTTTACTTATACATTGAGCTGCCATATGACCAAATTTATTGCAATAAAAAAAGTATCCATTAAACTTTTGAGCATTAGGTTGTCTTATTGGATGCCTTTTTGCTTTGTTCATCAGATTTCCCTGCCTGAAATTCCTTTGTCCAAATCTGAAACTTTCTCCTTTCTCATATCCAAGACTTCACTTGTCATTTCCATTCTTCTGTCTTTGAGTCAGCTCATCAAGCTTAACTGAGATAATCTTAAACTTCTCCTTGTATTCATTTGCAGTAGGAAGTTCATCCCTGAGAATAACAATTTGTTTTTCAAGCTCTTCTTCATTGTTGCAGTTCATTTTCTAACTGAATAAATTCTCCATCTATTCTTCTATATTCATCAAATCTTTCTTTTAAGGACTAAGCAATATTATCCTCATTCTTATTTCTTTCTTCAATTTCCTTAGTCAGCTTCATCACCATAGATTCCATTTCATGATTTAGGGTAGCATTGTCTCTGGAAATATTTTCAGATTCTTGAGTTATTTCCTTCAAGGTTTGATTCAGGTGAGAATCATGCATGTTTTCACTTTCTTTTTGCTTAATCTGATCACAAAGATCCTTCCTCTTTTCCCTAGATTTAACAATTTGATCCTTCAATGTCTGAATGAATTTCTTAGCATCCCTCAGATGTGCTTTCAATTCCCAGACATCTACTTTAAATTGATCAATATCATCAAGTGCCACCAAAATTTGTTGATGAAGAATACCAGAGCCCATTACATTCCAAGATCCACCTCAAGTTTTCAAACTTCTTCTGAGGAACTAGGCTCTGATACCAATTGTTGGAATCTGGGAACACTGAGGGGGGGGTGAATAAGTGTTCTACAATCTTCAACTTATTAATCTGGTATTTAAACCATTTCAACATTAAACCAAGGAAGGATTTAAACACACAAATAAATCATCCACAACACCATAACACAAGGATTTTTACGTGGAAACCTTGTTAGGTGAAAAACTGTGGTGGAGGTCAATCCACAATTTGAGTACTCAAATATAAGTTTTACAAAATGGGAATGCACTTGCATTCAAGCACACTGCCTAGAGCTCACTGCTCAAAATAGGAAGGCTGACTGCCTTACAAAATATTTAGATTAAGTCCATCTGAAGGTTTTAACTGAAGGAATTGCATCTACTAATGCCAGATTACAGTTCCGGTTGAGCACATTAATCTATTTCAGACCTTCTATCTGATTTTACTCTTCTACTCTGATCTGCTTCAACTCACATCACAAATATTATATGCGTAGATGAAATCACACAACTACCCTTTTGAATTTTGCATCACACAACAAAATACTTCACTTCCATCATGCTTTGATACCAAAACAATCGATCTTATATATCCACATCAAAGGATAATATCTTCTTCATGTTGGCTTTAACAAAACATATAATATTTTCCAACTGTCAGCTAAATCCTCAAATGATTCTTAATGCATACCATCCAAAGTTTCCCATAGCATAGTGAGGACCTAAATAAACATTTTCGAACACAAAAACATTTAAGAAATTACTCCTTAAACATCCGCAACGGCTATATCCACCAAGTCGGCCTTCTAGCCTTGATAAATAGAAAATCAATACACCGGATCTCCAAACTCATACATCGATTTTTGTGCAAGCAAAAAACTCAAGAATAAGGTATTTGAAATACCCAACGACCTTCCCTGAGATGCGCAACATGAACTGATAAGTAGATAATGCATATTGATCGACAGACTCAACTTCAGTCGGATACCCTGTTCTTCACTCTAACTCCTTGTATGAATAGATGTAGAAGTATGTACTGAATCAATGACTTAGGTTGCCATCAATGACAATACTAGAAGCCATGTGCTAAAAAATTGATCAATCCAAATTGTTAACTAAGCAATATAATCTATTAACTGATCAATCACATTCCTAACTAAGCCATCACATTCCTAACTAAGCCATCAAATTCCTAACTAAGCCATCAAAACACTGACTAATCAATATAAATCTACTAATTGATCAATCACATCCCTGATTAGCCAATAAAATTTGCACAATCTTCTCATGTCTGAATCCTCTCAACACACTTCGACCGTTGATCTGGATATTCTTCAATATGATCCTAATCATTCATTTCGAAATTCATTTTATTTTTAACAAACCCTTTTCCTCAAAAATAAGGATCAAAGAATCAACATACATTGAGCAATGTAGTGCTATCAAGAACACCATTGATAGAGCTTCACACTTTTCTTCACTCAACCAACCAAAACAGTCACTCATTAAGCTTTTGCACATGAACTTTGGAGGCTTCGTGGTGATAAGAACAACCCAACATCAGACGAATACACTCCACTATGGGATGGTAAGACTGTGTGATTCATGTACATTCAATACTGTAATCATATATTCATTTATGCATGTTAGAATAGCTTAGTTTCATTTTGTATGTGTAGGTTTAGATCTTAGATTAATATGTTTAATCTTAGTTTAGATTCTTATATTTGAGATGTTTCGACCCATCTTTCAGTCTAACATTCTCCCCCTCACATAGAAGGTATCATACCCTTTTCCCTTGATGTTAAAGGGGGAGAGAAGACTTGTAGATAAATGGGTGTTTCCATCAATGACAAAGGGGTAGAATGTTGGAAATAAGTGTTTCCATTGATGTCAACTCAAGATGTGTTGTCATTGATGCCAAATATGTATGATGAATAACGTGTAATACTCTAAAGAAAGTGGTAGTGCATTGACATCTATTGATATAGTCAACAACATTGTATGAGGTTGAATGATGATCTATCTAATGCCTATCTATGATGTGGAGGTGGGTAAACTTGTTCTAATATGTTTTATAAATGTCAAAATTGATATTATTCCTATTTGGTGTACCGAACATTGACATATATTGTAGAAGTTTTGTTAAGGAAATCATAGTGCATAGTCTAAGGCAGTGTCATAAAATTTTGGTATGTATTCCTCTGTAATGCAAGATTTTATCTTGCAGTTTAGAAGATAATATGGTCGAGATGTAAAGGTGTTATATCCAAGGATTCAAGTCATCACACTTCTACAATGAAATTTATAAGTGATAGTGTTCTCATCTACACTCTGGTAATGTAATGTGTTGATATAGGTGCATTACGAGGCTCTTCATTTTTTGAAAGCGAAGTGTTGTCCTTGTGGTTTTTTAGATATGATCAATAGTTTTTAATGCACACTACCTTGCAGTATTTGGTGTTTTGGTGGTCCACAAGATCATTTTTCAAATGAAAGTTTGCTACAGTTTGTCTAGAATGCTTTGTTCCTATATATCCAATGGGTTTCTTCAGTTGCTCTAGTATATGATGATGAAACACTTTAGGAAATAGTTGAAGAGATATATGCATGGACTAAAATTCTTGCATCTTGGTACACTTGAAGGTTTTGGCTTCTCATTGGTGGTGCAAAGTTGAACAATTGGTAGTTTTGGTGATGTTGTCATTGTTTGGGTTGACAAGATTGTTTCCTTCATCTGTGGTTGGTCTTGATTAATTAATCTTTCTTTGAAGGATGTGTTGAGATGGTTTTTGGCCTTTTCATGTTGTGTTTTGATCCACAACTCTTTTTATTTTTATATTGTGTATGTTTGGAGTCGACCTATGTGATATCGTACATTTTTATAGTGTAGAAAATTATATACCTTTACAATTTCACACTATATTTGGGTCCCTTAATATATTGGACTTAATTAAGCTTCTAATTTTCCAAATTATGCATTTCAAAGCCTTATTCTTACCATTTTATGAAAGGGGAAACAACATTAAATAAATGCATTTAATAATTAAATTTCCTTAGATCATGTGTGTCCTAGAAGAATAGGCCAAGACCCATGGGCAAATGGGTTCCCTTTTTGAGCAAGGACCCAAATTAAAATATGTTTTTGGCAACATTTTAATGATAAAAATTCAAATTATAAGTGTCAACTTTTGGAATCTAATTTTTGAGAAATTGAATAAATACCTATAAATACATAGTTATTTTACCATTTGAAATTCAAGCAACATAATCTATCAACTCAAGAGAAAATATTATAGTCAAGAGCATTCAAGAGTAGCATTATCAGTCATTTATAGTAGAAATCAAGATCCTAACATCATGTCAAAGTGTATGTGTGTTCACGTTGTCTTGGGAAGGATAATAAGTGTTGCAGGTCTTCATGCATTCAAGTAAATCAAGCAAGCAATATCCAATTCCCTTGAAGTGATGTGTATGTCTTCAACCCTTCTAGGAAGCCATTGAAGGGTGGTGAGTTGCAGAAAATTATTCATTCATCATTTCCTTCCTTTCCAATAAGGTTTTTATCATTGGCATTGCCACTAGGAAAGTGAACACTATTCACAGGGTTTGACTAAGGCAAGCCCCTATATGGCACAACAATTTTCCCTATTTGTGTATGTGCAAGTTATAGGTTGAAGAAGGATTAAAGAGCTCTTCAAGAGCAATTTTACATTATTTTATTTTTTTCATCATTCTTGTCAACCTACGGAAATTAAGTTGCAAAATTCATTTTTGACATTCTAATAAATTTGCAGGTGGAAAACAACATCTCAAATCTAGCACCAAAGGACTATAAAAATTATTTTTGAAAGCCTAATCAAAGTCACATTCACCCAAGGTTGAACTAGTCCTTCTACACATGCTAGAATCAAATTTTGTTGATAGGTACATGCTCTCTGATATCTCCCAAGTCTGACAACAAAGTGTTGTTACAATCTATTTATCTTTAAGAATCTATGTTTACATATTAGGTCATATAGCTCAATTAGTTTCATCATTTCAAATAATTTTTAGATCATTCCTAATCATCCTAAGGCCCTAAAGCATCCCCAACCTAGGTCTGATTGAATCATGATTTAGTTTCAAAGACAATCTCTTGGCTTTGTGGTTGGTATTCTAATGAAATCTTAGAAAAGGCCCCTTACATCGTAAGTTCTTTTCATTTGGGAACCAAGACCCTCCCTTTTCCATCATTTCATTTTGGTGAAATTGGTATTTGACATCATAACTTTCTAATTTGGAAGGTCTTTCAAATCCTAGATCTAGGTTTTGCATCATTATATTTTGCATTTTGCATTTAGGGTTACATCTTGTATAATTTCATCATTAAAACTCGTAAAAATACAAAAATATTGCATACATTTTGCATCATAATTTGCATTAGCTTGTGTTTTAGTCATTTAGATCATAATTTCATTCAAAATTTCTCTCATAAATTATCATTTTTTTCACACATTTCCGTTTACATCTTATTGAAAAACTATTGAAAAAATTCATTGTAAAATCTATTTGTAGATAGGAACAAAAACCTCAAACATCAATTCAGACACTCAATTTTTTATTTTTTATAACCCTATACAAAGAATCATTCACCCTGGGAAAACCTGTCATTATACATGTGGTTTTGAAAAAAATTGCACACATTTTTGTCTCTATCTGCTCAGATTCCCAGTACTTGTAGAAATTTTTTATAGTATCAAAAATTTCATTCTGAAGCATTTTACATTTAGTTCATTTGGTAAAAGAAGGTTCATTGTTTAAAATCAAAATTTGTATTAAAAGTGTCATCATTTTCAAGTCTTTGCATCTTACAATCAGTCAATTATCATATTTCAAATCTGCAAATTGCATCAAAAAATTTATTCAAACATCTTTGACATTCTTGCATACTTGCATTTCACATCAAATTGGAATACATTAAGAAAATTCTAGAAATTCATTTAGTGTTTCAACTATCTATAAGTATATTCAAGATCCTTAAGCAATGTAGTTCGCATCCAAACTTTCATTTCTTAGAACCCCTGACTAGGACCCATTCACCACTGGAAACCCTTTTTTGATTGTATTGGCTTAACAAACTTTGTTTGAGACATTTGTTATTGTGTTTGTTGTTTTCTCTTTCTTGCCTCTTCTTATTTTTGGTTATTTGTTGTCTTTATTTAGTCTATTTATGTTCATATTGGGTGCACTTTTGGTAATGTGAAACTTGTATGAGTTTCACAACCTTGTGTCCTACTGCCAATACTTCAATGAGATGTAGTTTGAGACTCATGGCATCTCGCCCTGTTGGTACATCCATTATGGATCTTGGATTTTCCAACTCTTTCACACAAAGTGTTGACAATAGCCTATTCATGTTGGAATCCATCCCTAATGCCACATTTCTCATAGCCATCTTACCATCAACCACTGTCTTGATGTTGAAACCATAGTTGCCCATGTTCCTCAAGAGAAACTCAAACAATTAGACAAAGCTCTAGAAAAAATTTAAGACTATGTGACTATGAAATATATTTTTGGTACTCAATTCTTGTCATAGATAACATGAGGAAAATCATTGATAATTCCCAAGGATTAGAGGTTGTGTGTAGCCTAGCCCATATTATTGATTATCATGTTCCAACAATGGCTTGTTATGATTAAGCTTTGGGATATACTCAAATCCAAGGAGGAAATCAAATTCCCCCAATACAACTATAGCATCTATTCCTACATATACAAATTCAACTATTACCACATCAATGCAGCTAAACAATAGTATAGCTCCAACCTCGGGTATTTCCACTAGGAATCCTTTTAATTTTGTGACCTCAAATATAATATCTCCAAAACCATCACCTCTCACAAACTTGCAATATAGTTGTTTACCTAGCACATATACACCCCCATCCCTAAACACAACCAATGATTTCATCATAAACCAATTTTTGCAAAATGTCACATTTCTTCAACAACAAATAACAACATTGAACCAAAACTAAAATGGACAACCTTCACAATATGTCAAAATAAACCCATTTTCATTGGAGATATTAAAAACACAAGTGTGACAAGGCATAGAGGTACCCCACTTTTAGAAATACAGTGGTAAAGGAGGCCCTAGTAACCATGTATCAACTTATGCAACCTTATGTAGTGACTTAATTTTTTAAGAAAAGCTCTTGGCTAAACTCTTTCCTAGGTCCTTGAAAGACATAGCCTTGGAATGGTTTTGTTCATTACCGAGTAATTCAATCCACTCATTCAATGAGATTATTGATTCCTTTATTAACCATTTTCAAGTACACAATGGTTCTAAGATGTCTATACCCAACTTAATGAGGTGTAAGCAACAACAAGGAGAAAATTCATAGATTTTATAGCACATTATCAATTGCTTTACTCGCAAATCAATATTAACCTTCCTAGTGTGGATTTTCAAAGAAAGTTGCAAAAGGATATAAGAGATAGGGTTGGGATGATGAATTTCCCATCCTTCACACATTTTTGTGTGTATCTCTGTGATTATCAAAATTCGGTTAGTCAACATGAAGAGAAAGCTTCCTCAAATCGTGCTAAAAAATCTGAACCCAAACCTCACAAAAAAATTTAATCATTCAAGAAGAAAATAAGGGTTTTATTAAAATAAATCCGCCTCAAAAATCCCTCCATGTTGAGCCTCAATTTTCTTCCATAAAGACAACCCCATACCAATTTAGGGCTAGGGATAGGCAATTCACCTTGGTCCCTGATTCCCTTAATTCAATTATGTTTCAACTCCTGAATAAGAACTTAATCACTTTACCTCCTATAGACATGTAAAAATGCCAAACACATATCACACATCCTCAAACTACATTTTTCCATCCTTGGCATCATTTCACATAAATTGCATCATTAATCCCCTTTTAACATCATTTCCATTATTTAACCCTATTTTCCTCTATTAATTAAATAATCTTGAATTATTTAATTTATTAACTATTTCATTACTAATTTTCCCCTTGATCACCCTAGTTGAATAATTTTGATTATTTAATTAGGTTCATCTAATATTTCTTCTAATCCCATATAATTAAATAATTCTAACTATTTAATTATCCCATTTCTAATCTTTTTCCTCCAATGGAATATTCTATTTTAAAGAATGGCATATTCCTATCCTCCATAATTAAATAATTTCTAATTATTTAATTATCCTAATCTCCCTCAAAATATCTTGACTTAACTTATCTCAACCATTTCTAGCCCTTGATCTTCAAATCTAATCTCCACCCTTGATCTGAAATATCCTAACCATTTACCTAAAGTGTGTTGAAATGCACACAAGACAACTGAGAGGGGGGGGTGAATCAGTTGTATCAATTCTTTCCACTTATAAACTTAAGAAATTTCACTTTAACTTCAATCTATTATTAAGTGCAAACATGAAATGCAAATAACAGAAACACAACACTAGAGACACCGCATTTACGTGGAAAACCCAATGAGGGAAAAACCACAGTGAGGATTAACTCACAATATAGAAGAATGGAAAACTAGATACATAGGCTCACTACCCAGATATGAAGGCTCACTACCCAGATTGAGGGCTCACTTCCTTAGGACTCACTGTCTAGAAAAGGAGGCTCACTACCTACAAAAAATTACAAAGAAATAGATAAAGATCCACCACTAGGCATTCCACACACTTCGTAACTTGAATAGAAGAATATAAATACAATTAAGTTCTATTGTTGCACTTCACTCTTCCACACTTTTCTTTTCACACTTATTCGCACACTCTTCTCTTGCTCGAATTGAATGATGGATGGATGATCAATTTGCTTCAACTTGATTCGCTTATATACCATCTTCAACCTTAGAGACATTCATAAGCTTGTCTATACAATTACAAATTTTCAATTCAAACAAGGTCGGCTACTCAACATTCCCGCAGTGGATAAGATGTTGGATGTTGTGGCCACTTTGCTAATATGTGGTTGTCATTGATGTCAACACTATTAGCATTAATGTATTTAAGACTGTATATATCAAGGATATTGAGAAAATTGTAATAAAATATCTTACAAGTTGTTTGTGAAGCTGTGAAGATCAATATGGTAGAAATTTTAGTGTGTTGATAGTGAGATGTTGTGGATTAAAGGGTTTTTTTTCAAGCCTATCTAGTTTCTACTCTGAAAGTTTCATAGGTGCGCATGAAGATTTGACCAAGTTATAAGTTTTTGTGTTCTGTCAGCTAGTCTGTTACTAAAACTGGTGTTCATGGAAGAAGATAACGTGTATCTGATAATCAGAGTTGTTGCATATGTTACTATGGTGTTCATGGACGTTTCTAGATCATGTTTTATCTGTATTGCATTTCCACATTGATCATTATGCCCACGATCCAATATTTGCTCTTGCATGTTCATGTTTTTCATGTTCATGGTCGACAAGGTGTTTGAAGCGTGTGTGGATCTTTGAGGAAGAATCTTTGAAGGTGTTTTGTATTCAAGAACATTGTTTTGGGTCTCTACCATGTTGTGGTTGACCTAGGTTGACGCGCATTGATAATATTTATTGTTTTGGGCCGACAGTTTGTATTCATTCTATTATTTTGTTAGAGCTGACATGAAGCAATGCAATTTCTTGTTGCAGATATATATAAGTGATTGTTTCTTCATTTGAGATGTATCAAAAATGTGAAGTGTGCGAGTGCTATGTGCAAAAAAGGTGCAGATCATTCGAAGGCAGAGCAGAGTGTGAAGAAGAGTGAAAGAAAGTGAAGAAGTGTTCATGTGCTTAATCAGAACTATACTCAAGCATTAGCAGATGCTACTTTCTCAGTTCAAATTCTTCAAATGGATTTAATTTGAATATTTTTTGTAAGACAATGAGTCTTCCTTTGAGCAGTGAGCTCTAGGCAGTGTGCCTAAATGCATGTGCATTCATCATATATTATTCTTATACTTTTAATAGGGTATAACTTTTGGATTAATCTCCATCATGGTTTTTCCCCTATTAGGGTTTCCAAGCAAAAAATATTGGTGTTATGTGTGTTTCTGATGTGTTGTTGATTCACACTTTCATTGTTATTAATCAAATCTAAGAATAAAGATTAATAAGTTTAATAAGTTTGAAATTCTATGACAATTGATTCACCCCCCTCTCAGTTGTCTACCCTTGTGTTTCGAACAATTGGTATTAGAGCAGGTTCCTTGGAATAATTTTAATAGCTTGAGGTGATTTGGGATGGTGACATACAAGAAGGATAGTCTGAGATTTGATGGGACAAATTATTCTTTGTGGAAGAATCGAATGGAGTGTCATCTGAGATGCATTGGTGAATCCTACTAGAAAATTACATGCAATAGGTATGTTATTCCTCAGAATGGTCCCACTACAACTGCTAAGATTAGGGATGTTGAATATAACATCAGAGCTAAGGAAGCATTATTGTGTGCTTTGACTGATTCTGAGATGATGAATGTTATGGAGTTGAGGACTGCTTATGAGATTTGGAAAAAGTTGGAAACTTTATATGAAGGTGATGCTAATGTGAAGATGGCTAAGCTATAGAGTCTGAAAGGAAAATATGAACTATTGAAAATGGGTAATGATGATAATATTGCTACTTTCACGTAAAGAGTGAATGAACTTGTGTGTGGTATCAGATGTGCTAGTGGGCAGGTGGATGAATCAAAGATTGTTGCTAAAGTGCTTAGATCCTTTCTTGATGCATACAAAATCAAAGTTGTAGCCATTGAGAAGCTCTAGATTGTGACAAATATAACCAAATATATGTTGGTTGGTAAACTTACTTCTTTTGAGTGAATTTGGTGATGCCCCTCTGAAGATAGAATCTGCATTTAAATATACTACTTTTGAGAGAGACAAGCAGAGATATGATCCAGGTGAAATTTATTCTAGAAAGGTATTCAGATTAGAGGAAGAAATGAGATAGATTGAAGAAGAAGAAAGAGAACTGAATGAGCTTGAATTACTTATTGTCAAAAGGGAAGCCAGAGGAGAAGGTAAGTATAAAGGAAAGTTGCCTATTAAATGTTTCTCTTGCAATAAATTAGGTCATTTTGCATCAAGGTGTCTAGAAAGAGTTCCTAAGCCAAGACCTTAGAAGCCTAAATTTCAAAAGAAGTGTTACTATGCTACTAATGAAGGTGTGACAGATGATGAATCTGACAAATGGAATGTAAGTGAAGATGAGTTTGTATTTATTGCTATCAAGGAAAATAATCCCATGTCTATTGAATCTGCTAGTTTTACAAATGTGGAGAAAGATCTAGCTACTCGAGTTGAATAAAAAGATGAATGGGTAATTGACAGTGGATGTTCACATCACATGACAGGTGATAAAAGTAAATTTGTAAGCTTGGAGAAGTATGATGGTGGTGTTGTAATATTTGGTGACGATAATGGTGGTATAATCTGTAATTATAGGATGTATTTGTTTTGATGGTAAGCACAATATTGATGATGTTCTTTATGTTGAAGGTTTGAAGCATAATCTTTTGAGTGTTGGATAGATGATTGATAAGGTATAAAATCTTCAATTCAAAGATGGAGAATGTAGCATACTGGGAAGTTCTGGAAATGTGATTGCTTCAGGTACTAAAACAAAAGGTAACATCTTTCATATGAATGTTGCTAGTAAAATTTTTCTAATTGCTCATGTTGATGAGATTTGGTTGTGGAATAGACAAATGTGCCATGTAAACTTTGACAATATTATCAATATAAGTTTCTCATAGGCTGTGAGAGATCTTCCTAAGTTGGTGAAGCCTACTAATACCATATGCAAGGAATTTCAATTAGGAAAACAAACTAGAATTTCATTTCAGAGCAAACAACATTGTTCAAATGAATTGTTGGAGATTGTGCATACTGACTTGTGTGGTCTTGCTAGAATCATAAGTCTACAAGGTTACAGGTACTTCATGTTGCTTATTGATTATTACTCTAGGATGATGTGGGTTACTTTCTTAAGGAAAAAATATGAAGCTCTAGAAAAGTTCAAGATCTTTAAGGCTATGGTTGAGACAGAGACAAGTCTAAAGATTAAGTGTCTGAGATCATATAAAGGTGGTGAATTTACTTCCGGTGAGTTTAATTCCTTTTGTGAAGAACATGTGATAAAGAGACAATTATCTACATTGTGGACCCCTCAAAAGAATGGAGTTGTGGAAAGGAAAAATAGGATAGTTCAAGATGCTGCTAGAACTATGATGTTGGAAGGAAATGTCCCTCATATCCATTGGAGAGAAGTTATGAGTACTATTGTTTATATCCTTAATCAGGTACAAATCAAAGGTAATACTGGTAAGACTCTGTTTGAGCTATAGTTTGGTCATAAGCCTACTGTTAGATATTTCAAAATCTTTGGGAGTAAATGCTATATCAAGAGAGATGAAGATATAGGAAATTTTGATGCTAGAAGTGATGAACAAATCTTTCTTGGTTATTCTACTAAGAGTAATGCCTACCGGTGCTACAACAAGAGATTGAAGAAAATTATTGAAAGTGAAAACGTTAAGGTTGATGAAGACATTGCTAGACCCTCCAAAGCCTGTGGATATGATCAAAATGATCAAAATGATAGTACAAACAAGAGTCTGACTTCAAGTCAAGTTCAAATCGTTCTAGTGAATCAAGAAGATCAAGAAGAAGGAGAGACTAATGAAAGTACAGAAGAGAGATCACAAGATCTTGAAATTTAAGAACAATATAAGACTCCAAGGTATGTGAGATTAAATCATTCAGCAAATTAGATTATAGGAGATAAGAAAAAAGGTGTCTAGACTAGGAGAAGAATTACAGAAGAATGTTATTTAATTTCAAAGGTTGAGCCAAGTAATTTCAATGAAGCATGCAAATATGGACATTGGATTGAAGCAATGAAAGAAGAACTATAGAAAATTGAGAAGAATAATACATGGATTCTTGTTCCTAGACCTAAAGACAAAAATGTAATTGGAATTAAATGGGTCTTTAGAAATAAATTGAATGAACAAGGTGAAGTTATCAAAAACAAAGCAAGACTAGTATGCAAAGGATACTCTCAGATGGAAGGAATTGACTTTGAAGAAACTTTTTCTCATGTTGCTAGAATTGAAGCTATGAGACTATTTCTTGCTTATGTTGCTTACAAAAACTACAAAGTTTATCAAATGGATGTCAAGTCAGCATTTCTAAATGGTGAATTAGAGGAAGAGGTGTATATTGAGCAACCTGATGGATTTGAATTGACTGATCAAGGAGATATGGTTTGTCAGTTGGAGAAAGAATTATATGGACTCAAGCAAGCTGCTAGATTGGATAAGTACTTGTTGAATCTTGGATTTAACAAAGGTATTGCTGATAGTAATCTATATTTCAAGATTGATAATGATAAAGATTTATTTATGGAATTCTTTGTTGATGATATCATTTTTGGAGGAGATGATAGTTTGTGCATGAATTTTTCTAATGAGATGCAGAATGAGTTTGAGATGTCAATGATTGGAGAGTTAAAATTATTTTTGGGATTGAAAATTACTCAGGTAGATAAAGGGATCTTTATATCTCAGTCCAAGTATGTGAGAGAACTGCTAAAGAAGTTTGGTATGGAAGATTCAAAACCAGTTGGTAAACGCATGGTGATTGGATGTAAGTTGACACAAGATGATGATTCTCTGAAGGAAAATCAGACTAGATACAAATCAATGATTGGTGGATTGATTTATTTGACTCAAACTAGACCTGATATCATGAATTTTGTATGCATTGTTGCTATATTTCAAGCCGATCCTAAGGAATCTCATGTGACTGTTGTGAAGGGAATTTTTCAAATACTTGAAGGGAACAGTTGATTTTGGCCCGTGGTATCCTAAACATGATGATCTTACTTTAAGTTCCTTTAATAATGTTGATTGGGTAGGAGATGTGAATGACAGGAAAATTACTAGTGGTGGCACATTTTTCTTGGGAAAGAAACTGATTTCATGATTAAGAAAAAAGAAGAATGTTGTTTCTTTGTCTACTGTAGAGGAAAAATATATTGTTGATGCTAACAATTGCAAGTATTGTGGATGAAGCAAATTTTGAAAGATATCAAAGTTATGTATGATGAACCTATTGCCATATTCTATGATAACTCAAGTGCTATAAACATTTCTAATCATCCGATGTTGTATTCAAAGACCAAGCATATATCTATCAAGTACTACTTTTTGAGAGATAAAGTGAGTGATAAGGAAGTCATACTAGAGTATGTGCCTACTAAGGAATAGATTGCAGACATCTTTACTAAGCCTTTTCCCAAGGATAATTTTGAGTATCTCAGAGGGAAGTTAGGGATGATTACCCCTCCTAATCAGAACTAATATGCATAGTCTTTGCATTAGTCTATCCATTCACAATCATATCTTGATTCAAATTGATGTTGTGGTGGTTGCTACTCAGGGGGAGTAGTTAGATGATTCAAATATGTGGTTCAAATCTTGTGTACCTTTTCCATTGATGTCAAAGGGGGAGAAGAGTAATGTGAAAAACTCTAGGAGAACTAAGGTAGAGAAGATAAATGTTTAAAGGGGAGATTGTTGGAAGAAGAGTTAGTTGCGTTGATGGTGTGTTTTTCACATCATGTGTTTCCATAATTGCCAAAGGGGGAGATTGTTGGATGTTGTGGTCACTTTTCTGATATGTGGTTGTCATTGATGTCAAAACTATTAGAATTAATCTCTTTAAGACTGTATATATTGAGGATATTGAGAAAATTGTAATAAAATATGTTACAGGTTGTCTGTGAAGCTGTGAAGATCAGTATGGTAGAAAGTTCAGTGTGTTAATAGCAAGATGTTATAGATTAAAGGGTTTGTTTTTAAGCCTATCTAGTTTCTACTATGAAAGTTTCAGAGGTGTGCATGCATATTTGAGCAAGTTATAATTTTATGTGTTCTCTCAGCTCTTCTGTTACTGCAAATGGTGTTCATGGAAGAAGATAACATGTATCTGATAATCAAATTTTTTATGTATGTTACTGTGGTGTTCATGGAAGTTTATAGATCATGTTCTATCTGTACTACACATTCGCACTGATCATTGTGCTCGTGATCCAATATTTTCTCTTGCATGCTCATGTTTTTCATGTTCATGGTCGACAAGGTGTTTGAATCGTATTGTGGATCTTCGAGGAAGAATATTTGAAGGTGTTTTGTGTTTGATAACATTGTTTTGGGTCTCTACTATGTTGTGGATGACCTTGGTTGATGTGCATTGATAATCTTTATTGTTTTGGGATGACATTTGCATTCATTCTATTATTTTGTTGGAGCTGACATGAATCAATGTAATTTCATGTTGCGGATATATATGTGATTTTTTCTTCATTTGATATGTATGAAAAATGCAAAGTGTGCGAGTGTTATGTGAAAAAAATGTTTAGATCATTTGAAGGTAGAGTAGAGTGTGAAGAAGAGTGAAAGAAAGTGAAGAAGTGTTCATGTACTTAATCAAAACTGTACTCAAGCATTAGAAGATACTACTTTCTCAGTTCAAATTCTTCAAATGGATTTAATCTAAATATTTTTTGTAAGATAGTGAGTGTTCCTTTGAGCAGTGAGCTCTAGGCAATGTGCTTGAATGCATGTGAATTCATCATATATTCTTCTTATAATTTTAACAGAGTATAACTTGTGGATTAACCTCCACCATGGTTTTTTCCCTAACAGGGTTTCCATGCAAAAAATCTTGGTGTTATGTGTTTTTTTGATGTGTTGTTGATTCATTCTTTCACTTTTATTAATCAGATCTAAGAATAAAGATTAATAAGTTTAATAAGTTTGAAATTCTATGACAACTGATTCACCCCCCCCTCTCAGTTGTCTGCCCTTGTGTTTCCAACATAAGAATGTGAGAGGACCAATTATATATTTAATTTAGGACCCAAATACCATCTTGGATCACACACACACTTTCACAAATCGATCCACAAACATAATGTAACATGTAAACACTAGGTCGGCCTAACCTAATGAAAACACTGATGAACTTGAATTACATGCATCGCTAGCAAGATAATCTCATGTGGATGGCCTAACACGATTCACTAGTCATTTTACCATTTTAAAGAACAACTCAGATACATCTGCAACATCTTCAACAAACCTCATTTGCAGAGAATACTTCACTAGTTCAGTTGGGACAACCAGTCAGAATATCGACGCTCTGGAGCAGGCCTTCCAAAGTGAAAAAACACGTACAACTTTTCCATAATACAAAAAACAACCATATAGTAATCTCCCAAATCTGTAAGATCTGAAACCAAATACCAGAGGACTACGAAGCCAAAACATTTCTCCCAGTCAACAACTAGATAACTCTACAAACCCAGTTCACACATCGGTGAACATAACTTCTACTCTCCATCAATCTAGAAGCTAAGACTTAGAATATATAATCCACTTAAGCTCAATAACACACCTATAAAACCTCATAGGCAAAAGATAAAAACAAAGGAAGTGCGGGCCACAATACTAGATTGTGCTTAGAACATACTTCAACACTAGTTTACATCATTTCTCAATTTTCACAAGAGAACTTGGGAAATATACAAATTGCTCAACCTATACAATGTTGAAATCAATGACAACATTAATGAAAACACCATCAAACATATCCATACTTGCAACAATCTCCCCCTTTGTCGTTGATGGAAACACATGATGTGAAAAAAAAACCATCAAAGATACCAAACATGATTCTCAGGAGCGACAACCTGCCAAGCACAAAGAATACATGATCTCTCTCCCACATCCTACATGATTTTCAGAAGCGACAACCTACCAAGAATATAATTTTCACATGATCTCTCTCCCCCTTTGACAGAAATGGCAAATTAAATTCTTTCCATATAAAGCTTTGTTCACTCCCCCTTTGACATCAATGGAAAATGAAATTCTTTCCATATAAAGCTTTGTTCACTCCCCCTAAGGAGTACACCCACAACATATACTACAACAATGCACTTCTCTACTCCCCCTAAGGAGTAGACCTCAATCATTAGTCAAGAACAAAGAAGTCTATGAATCCACTGGACTGATGCACCACCAGGTGCACTTAGTTCAAAGAGGGAGGGGCAGAAACCCCTAGCTTCCCTCTGAGATACTCAAAAGTATCCTTCAGAAGGTCCTTAGTGAATATGTATGCAACTTATTCTTTAGTAGGCACATATTCAAGTCTAACTTCATTCCTCAACACCTTCTCTTTCAAAAAGAGATACTTAATAGATATGTGCTTTGTTCTAGAATGCAATACCGAATTCTTTGATATGTTTATAGTACTTGTATTGTCACAAAAGATAGTAGTAGGTTCATCACTCATCACACCTATTTCCATCAAAGGTCGCTTCATCCATAGTACCTATGTATAGCAAGAAGTTGTTGCAATATACTCTAATTATACAGTAGATAAAGAAATTGAATCATGTTTCTTGCTCAACCATGCAACTAATCTTCCACCAAGGAAGAATGCTCCTCCTATTGTACTCTTTCGGTCATCTACACATCCATCCCAATCAACATCAGTGTAGGCATTCAATGTAAAGTCATTGTCCTTCAGATACCATAGCCCAAAATCTAGAGTTCCTTTAAGGTATCTGAATATCCTTTTCACAACTATAACATGTGCTTCCTTCGGTTATGCTTGAAATCTTGCAACTAAACATATTGCATGCATAATGTCAGGTCTAGTAGCAATCAAATACAAAAATCCACCAATCATGGATTTGTACATGCTCTGATCAACTTTAGTAGATTCAACATCCTTAGTCAGCTTACAACTAGTTACCATAGGAGTACAAACCAGTTTAGATTCATCCATTCTAAACGTCTTCAACAATTACTTAACATACTTAGATTGTGAAATGAATATCCCTTTGTTAGTCTGATTAACTTAAAGTCCAAGGAAGAAATTAAGTTCACCAATCATAGACATTTAAAATTATTTTTGCATCTCATCAGCAAACTTCTTACACATACCTTCATTTCCACCAAAAATACCATCAACATACACCACAATTATTAACATCTTACCTTTCTCAATCTTAAAGTAAAGATTGTTGTTTGTGGACCCCTTGTTGAATCCCTATTTTGTCAAGTACTTATCCAACCTAGCATACCAAGCTCTGGGAGCTTTCTCAGACCATATAAAGTTTTCTTCAATTTAAAAACCATGTCCTTTTTATCAGACAATGAAAAACCTTATGGTTTCTCCATGTATACTTCTTCTTCCAATTCCCCATTCAGGAATGCAGACTTGACATCCATCTGATATACCTTGAAATCTTTATGTGCTGAAAATGCCAAGAACATCTGAATGGCTTCCATTCTTGCTACAGGTGCAAAATTTTCTTCAAAATCTATGCTTTCAACCTATCAATATCCCTTACATACCAATCTTGCTTTATTCCTAACCACTTCACCATCTTCATTCAATTTATTTCTGAACACCCATTTCAAACCAATCACATTCTTGTTTGCAAGTCTAGGGACTAGTTCCTAAGTCTCATTCTTCTCTATCAAGTGTAATTCCTCTTTCATTTCTTTCATCCAACTTTCATAATTACATGCTTCATTCATAGTCTTAGGTTCTATCTTAGAAAGTAAACACAAGTTTACCTCTACCACTTTTCTTCTTGTCTTCACTCCTTCATTTATTTCTCCAATTATCTAATCCTCCGGATGATTTTTTTAAACATGTTTAGGAGTCTTCGATGTAGTTTCTAGATTCTCTTCTTCTTCTTCTTCACTTTTTTCTTTCTCTTCCTTCTCTTCTTCCTGAACTTTCTCATAGATAGGTTCATCAGGTTCAACTTCAGTTATCTCCATTGGTCTATGCATAGCTTCATCAACCTTCACATCAGTACTTTCAATGATTTTTCTCAGTCTTTTATTAAAACATCTATAAGCTTTGTTATTATTAGAATAACTAAGGAAGATTCCTTCATCACATCTAGCATCAAACTTTCCAAGATTTTCTTCATCTCTTCTAATGTAGCATCTACTACCAAATACTTTAAATTATTTCACAATAGGAGTCTTACCATTCCATAACTCATAAGGAGTCTCAGTGTTGTTACCCCTAATTTGAATTCTATTAAAAATGTAAATAGCCGTATGTATATCTTCTCTCCAGTACACATCAGCAACATTTGATTCTTTCGTCATGGTTCTAGCTACCTCTTGTATAGTCCTATTATTTCTCTCAATAAATCCATTCTGTTGCGGGGTTCTAAGAGAAGAATAATGTCTTTTTATGCCATTATCTTCATAGAATGCATTAATTTCACCAGATGTAAACTCTCCACCTCTATCAGATCTTAAACATTTAATTCTCACATTTGCCTAATTTTCTACTATTGCCTTAAACACCTTAAATCTATCAAGAGCCTGAGATTTTTCTCTAAGAAATGTAAACCATGTCATCCTAGAGTAATCAACAATTAAAAGCATAAATTACCTGTCACCATTCAGGCTACCTATTCTTGTAGGACCACAAATGTCTATATGAATTAATTCAAGAATTCTGGTAAAAGATTGATCTTTTCCCTTGAAATTGCTTCTTGTCTGCTTTCCCATCTAACAACTTCTGTAGATTGAATTAGAAGGCTTTTTTATTCTAGGAAGATCTCTCACAAATTCTCTAGAACTGATTCTAACCATATTATCAAAATTCACATTTCTCATTCTCATGTGCCATATCCAACTCTCATTAATCTATGAAACAAAACATTGTCCATCACCTCCTTTAAGTTGATAGATATTTCTATGAGTTCTTCTTCCAGCTGCAACCACAATTTTGGATCCTTTTTTGATCTCACAAGTGTTATCCTGAAACACAAGCTTAAAACCTTTGTTGCACATCTGTCCAACACTTAATAGATTATGTCTTAAACCCTTCACATAATAAACATCATCAGTATTGTGTTTTCCATCAAAGCTAATCATTCCTTTACCAACAATCTTAGCACCAGAGTCATCTCCAAACATGACTATACCTCCATCATACTTCTCAAGTTTAGTAAACTTACTCTTATCTCCAGTCATATGATTTGAACATCCGTTGTCAATTACCCAAAATTCTTCATCCTGTCTGGCATGAAAAGAGGCCACCAAAGTACCTTTTGTTTCATCTTTCTTGTTCTCTGAACCATATTCATTTCCACATTTCTTTTCTAGGGCTAGAAACAATACTTCATCCTTATCTTCCTCAAGGTCTCATTGATCATCAGAAATACCTACATCTTCTTTGACATAATACAACTTCTTGAACTTTATGTCCTTCTTATCCTTGTCTTTATTATTACCATCCTTATTCTTCTTTTATGTAGCTCTATTAGGACATCTTGATGCATAATGACAGATATTTCCACAGCTGAAACATTTAAAAGGAAACTTACCTTTGTATTTACCAGTACCTTTCTTCAATCTCCTTGTGATATTAGCTTCTAGATCTTTTGTATCATATTCATCATCATCATCTCCTATCTTCATTGCTTTAAAGGTTGTTTCAGTATTCTCCTTTTCTCTTACAAATTTTCTCATCTCAAATGTAGTCAGTACACCAAATAAATGTTCCTTAGTAAATGTCTTCAAATAATATTATTCTTCAAGAGAAGAAACCTTGTCACTGTAATTGTCTAGTAAGGTCATCAAGATCTTCTCAATTATATCCTCATCCTTCATGGTACCACCTTGATTCTTGATTTCGGTTGCTATAGTCTCAACTCTCTGATAATAGCTCGCAATTTCTTCTCCATCTTCCATTCTCAGATTCTCAAATTTTCACTTAGCAGTATGTTTCCTTGAAAATTTTACTCTCTCATTTCCTTCATAAATGTCTTTCAACTTTTTCCACATTTCATATGTAGTAGCCAGAGAAATAACTTTTGATATTTCAGTTTTAGATAAGGTACTAAAGATAGCAAACCTTGCTTTTTCATTCTCTTCAAAAGCTGCAACCTCATCAGCAATGGAAGGACTGGCTATTGGAATCACATACTTCATCTCCACAGCTTTCCATGTATTGAAACTAATTGAAATTAGGTAACTTCTCATCTATTCTTTCCAATCATTGTAATCAGCTCCATCAAACATAGGAAGCTACAACTTGTGCACCATCTGATCTAGCTCAAGCAGTTAAGCTTTTCACCGAGGAACCAAAGCTCTGATACCAATTGTTGAAATGCACACAAGACAATTGAGAGGGGGGTGAATCAGTTGTATCAATTCTTTCCACTTATAAACTTAAGAAATTTCACTTTAACTTCAATCTATTATTAAGTGTAAACATGAAATGCAAATAACAAAAACACAACACCAGAGACACCAAATTTACGTGGGAAACCCAATGAGGAAAAATCTACGGTGAGGATTAACTCACAATATAGAAGAACTCAAAACCAGATACACAAGCTCACTACCTATATATGAAGGCTCACTACCCAGATTAAGGGCTCACTGCCTTAGGACTCACTGTCCAGAAAAGGAGGCTCACTGCCTATAGAAAATTACAAAGAAATAGATAAAGATCCACCACTAGGAGTTCCACACACTTCACAACTTGAACAGAAGAATACAAATACAATTAAGTTTTGTTGTTGCACTTCATTCTTCCACACTCTTTTTTTCACACTTATTCACACACTCTTCTCTTGCTCAAATTGAATGATGGATGGATGATCAATTCACTTCAACTTGATTCGCTTATATACCATCTTCAACCTTAGAGACATTCATAAGGTCAGCTATACAATTACAAATTATAAATTCAAACAAGGTCGACTACTCAAAATTCCCATGGTGGATAAGAATGTGAGAGGATCAATTACATATTTAATTTAGGACCCAAACACCATCTTGGATCACGTACAGCTTTCACAAATCGATGCACAAACATAATGTAACATGTAAACACCAGGTTGGCCAAACCTATTGAAAACATCGATGAGCTTGATGTACACACATCGCCAGCAAGATAATCTCATGCGGATGGCCCAACACGCTTCACCATTCATTTTACCATTTTAAAGAACAACTTAGGTACATTCGCAACGTCTTCAACAAACTTCATTCACAGAGAATACTTCACCAGTCCAACTGGGACAACCAGTCAGAATACTGGAGCTCTAGAGTAGGCCTTCCAGAGTGCAAAAACAAATACAAATTTTCCATAATATAGTAATCTCCCAGATCCAGAAGATCTGAAACCAAATACTAGAGGACTACGGAGCCAAAATATTTCTCCCAGTCAACAACCAAATAACTCTGTAAACCCAATTCACACATAGGTGAACATAACTTCTACTCTCCATCAACCCAAAAGCTGAGAATTAGAATATATAATCCACTTAAGCTCAATAACACACCT
Source organism: Sequoiadendron giganteum (assembly GCA_007115665.2). Classification (NCBI taxonomy): domain Eukaryota; kingdom Viridiplantae; phylum Streptophyta; class Pinopsida; order Cupressales; family Cupressaceae; genus Sequoiadendron; species Sequoiadendron giganteum. The sequence goes on from CM021102.1 coordinate 553,059,915, forward strand.
ATAAAACCTCATAGGCAAAAGATAAACACAAAGGAAGTGCGGGCCACAATACTGGATTATGCTCAGAACATACTTCAACACTGGTTTACATAATTTCTCAATTTTCTCAAGAGAACTTGGAAAATACACAACTTGCTCAACCTATACAGTGTTGACATCAATGAAAACATTAATGAAAACACCATCAAACATCTCCATACTTGAAACAAAGTGGTGGATATATTTGAGTTCTAACTAATCACATCCATTGATCTTCCTTGATTCACTCTCATTTGTGGGTGTTGAGGATCAATCTCAACCCTTCTTTGTGGGCATTGAATCTCAATCTTGACCCTTGATCTAATTTACAAAAATCTATAAAATCACCTTCAATCCTTCACATTCATCACCTAGAATTTTCATAGCTAAGTCATTTCAATTTGATTCTTGAGTGATTGAGAACATTTATCACAGCTTCTAGTTCATATTTGCAACACATTCAATAAAGCTTTTTCTAGAAATCATGGAGGCTTCAATTGTTTGAGAAATCCAACACCATACAACACCAAACTCTCCAATAATGAGATGGTGAGATTGTTCTTTTTTTATTTCAATTATGTTATGTTTGATTATGCTAACATTAGGGTTTGATGTCATGGCTTGATTTGCAATCTAATCTCATTGGTAAGTGGGTTTTGATCTCCTGTTTTGAGTTCCTTTCTTGAATTCTTGATTTTTATCCCCTTCCACTTTCACCCCTTACATAAAATAGCACTCCTGATGGGACCCACATCCATATTTTAATTTTTTTATCAAGTTTTTGGTGAGTTGCAGGTTTTTGGAGCATGAACATCTAAAACATGATTAGCTATTGTGCACTAGATAAATTTTTTTTGAATATCTAGACATGTCTACTTCTACTCAGGACCGCTATTGTTAATTTTTTTTACATTGTGTTCTTGTGTTTGGACCTTTTAACAGAATGTTTTTAGTGTTGCATAAACAATTTTTCATCTACATTAGAGAACAACAACTATTGTAGGAATAAAATCATGTCTACCTTAGTAGGGGGTCTCTATTGCACGAAAAATGATCACTATTAGAAATAAGGCCACTATTGCTTCTCTAATTTTTAACTATTTTTTTTGTCAATCAGGTTATAGGTGTGCTTTTGTCACAAGAAGGCCATTGTGGCAGGAACAAAACCGTGGTTGCTCCAAAATAGGGTCACTTTTGCATAATTGAAATGCGACTATCTCAGAGGAAGGCCGCCATTGTCAAGCAATAGAGTTGCTTTTATTCTTTCGTATTTTTTGATTTAAATTTCTCAATCTTGGATTTTGGATTTTTAAAAACCCTAACCCTAACCTTTGTTGTTTGTTATTGTTTGGAGCTTTTTATAACCTAACTATGTATCCTTTTCATGGGGTGAAGATAATTTTAAAAACTACTAATCCAACTTATTTTTTAGGGTTTCAAATGACCAAAGGCTATTGATCAAACTACTAACACTTTTTCTTGCAGCCCCTCATCAAAGAATAAATTTATGAAAGCATTGTGTTTTCATTTTTATAGAATAGAAAACATTTACTTTGGTGCATAAAATAAATTTGTTTTTCATACTTGTAAATTCATATGTGTATCCTCTCCCCTTGCATCATTTGATGATCTTGGGTGATGAGAAACATCTTATACTTCACATTTTGAGTCATCTAAGGTGTCTTGTATATGTATCCTCTCCCCTTGTGTCATTTAACAATCTTGGGTGATGAGAAATATCAACACAAGCCTTCCTTTTTCGTAGAGGGGGCCTTCCTTGAGACACTTAGGATAACTCAAGGCGACTTCCAAGTGCTTGTTCAAGTGGGCTATATAAAAGGTGTGAAAGCAAAAGTAAGTAGTACTTATCTGGTGAAGTTATACCTTGTGTGTCAATTTTGATGTGGGTGTATAGACCACATGAGGGTTGATTAGAGGATTTATTGTCTCATGTCTTAATTATACCACTAGTGTTCACTAAGTCACTAAAAAATTTTGTACTTAGACACCTAAGACCAAGTTTGTTGTTGCATTGAGTCATAGTAGTGCATCAGGATAGCATCATCTTGAGAAGTTACTTATCATGTCTGGTTCATGGTTGATGCATAAGGTGTCTTATTAGAGTTCACAATCTTTTAAGGCCAGGGGTATCAAGGTGGTACATGACCTTATCATACCATATTCATCCACTCCTTGAATATGGATTAACCTTTGGGTGGTAAGCCTACTTTTACTAGATGTTCCTTTAATACTAGCTAGGTTGTACTTGACTGATGTGTATTCTTTGAGCCAATCTTAGTGAACCTTGTGGAAGAAGTTTTGTGCAAAGCATCTTATCCCTTTCGAGTCAATTACCTGCCTAATTTTTCTATTGTGTGTATCACTTTCTCTTTTAAACAAATTATATTAAACACAAGGCCTACAAATTTCAACTTGAAAACTATCCAAAATAGTCATCAAATGAAAAATAGGAAATAAAGTCACACTTGTCAAAAAATCGAGTCATTGTTGTACATCTTACCATGTCTGTGTCAAAAAAAATCCACTATTGCTTAGCATCTACTTGCACTTGCCTATACATCTAGTCGCTATTACATTGCATCTAGTTGCTATTGAACAACTAGTTTCTATTGCTTATTCTACTTATCTACCAGTCACAGTGTTTAAATAGAGTTTCTTTTGTCAACATTTCCATAGTTTCCTCTATAGAACCTCACTATTGTCTGATAATCATGTCGTGGTTGCCTACACAGCCACCAGTTTTTCCATTCTATTCCATGTTTGTCTTATTAATAACTTTCTCAAACTTGTCAAAATTTGTCTCACACATTGTCATAATCTTCTACTCAGTTGTCAGATGGTTTGTCACATTATACCTACACTTTTATAAGGTTAGTTTACACTTTCAAACATTTTCATCCTATCTTTTGAATTTGGTTTACCTAGGGTTTGTCATCATAGACCTCTTGGAAAAAAACATCAATTAGATTTGCATCAAACTTTCTTACTAACCTTATACACCATTAGTCTTTTAGACCATCCTTTGCATCATCATATATCAAACATCAAACTAGCCTTTGGACACACATCAAACACAAACTATCAAACCTCATCATCTTGCTAGTTTCTCAATTCAATCAGTTTATCATCTTGTGGTCTTGTCAAATTTAGTGGACATTATCCTCTCCCTAAGTTTCTATATTACTATCATCCCTCTTTACTTGTACTCATGAGTCTAGTTCAAGTAGAGGAAATTAACTTATCCTTCATCAACACACTTTTGAGACCTAGAAAACATCACCCAAATCTTGTTTATCTGTGTATCCATAAACTAGAATCATCCTTAAATATATTCAAAAAAATCCACTCATACCTTCATCATAGGGTTGAGTACCAAAAACATAGCATCATTTTTCAAAAATCTCTTGAAATCCACTCATACCCTCGTAATAGGGTTGAGTACCAAAATCTTGTCATTTTAAAACATCCAAACATCTAAAATCAAACTTTGTCATCAAACTATCCCAAGATCAACATCAATAAAACAATATCATTTTTTCAAAAGGCTTACCAACATTCCCTTTGTACATCATTTTGCAAACCAAAACATCACCACACTTTCACAACTTGCAATCTCTCATTCCTCAAGATATAGTGTGCATGTTTATGACAGCTACTAGGTATCAACATAGAAAGAATATGGTAGGTAACACAAGTAGCTCTAGTGGACCTACTACCACCAATGTTGAAACTCCAACTCCTACACCATGGGTTACGATCCTAATGAATCTCCACTTTACTCAACCCCTTAAAAAACTACCAACATTCAATGCTCAACCACCACTTGATCTCAATCCATCACAACATGATACCAACATTCATCTTCAACATCAATGAATATTTTCTCAACAACTAAACCAACCCCCTAATCCTCAAGATGTAATCATAGAAGACGATGATAGTGATGCAGAAATTACCAAAGAGGATATTTTAGAATACACCCAAGATCCTAGGATGTAAAGGATAATGTACAAATTACTTGGATTAAAACCTAATACATACTTCCTATAACTTTCATAACATGGTGCAAAGCTACTTGTGTATTTTAATGTAGAATCTCTCAAAGACCCAATCTCATTCGCATGGGTGATGATATGATTTTGAGAAAAATCCTAAAACCAGGTGTATATCCAAAGATACCATCTATCTTTTCCAATTCAAAAGTATCAATCAATGAACAACCTTATGGACAACATGTTGATAACTCACTATATAGACATCCATCTCAAGTGGAACAAGCAATGGTTTCTCAACATATTCATGTGAATCCAAGTGCTATGGAAACTCAAAACATGCCTCAAAAATTAACCAATCAATTCTCCACACCACTTGTAACACACAATGTATCAACAAATACATGGAGACCTAATGTATCAAGAAACCTATATGAGACATCCTTACAACAAGGAAAAAATTTTAACATGCAAAATATGGGTAACCTTCCTCCTAGACCACCCCATCACAAACCAAATCAAACACACAACATTCCCTCACAACCACAACTTCATGCAAACATCCCACCACAATCACAACACATGCCATCATCCATTTATACCATACCCAATCAAAATAATCCTCAAGAACAAAAAAGAAATCCATCCATTCATACACAATGATAACCTATCTACCAACAAACACAAACTAGCATCCCTCAAGATCAAATCATGTATCAAAAAAATACTCAAGATCAAACACAAGAAAAATACATGAAACAACAATCACAATACTGTGACCCTTCATACAATGTACAATATCAACAATGGTTACAACAATAAAATATAGATCCTAATGTCATAAAAAATCAGTATGTATCATCATTCACTCAAAATCCCCAACAACAAACAAACACTCATCCTCAACATCAAATTTATGTTCCACAACAATAAAAAAACACCCATCCTCAACATAAAACTTATGTTCCAAAACCACAAAAAAATACTCATCCTCAACATCAAACTAACAAAAATACACAATATCAAATGCCTAATCCACCACAAAAAAACACCAATGCACAAAAAAACCAATCCATAAAATAAAACATTCATACATCAACAAACACATCAAAACCCCAATCAACAATATCAAAACCCCAATCAAAAATATCAAAAACCCAATCAACAACATCAAATCATCAATCCACAATATACACATAATGTTTCAAAAGGACCCAATCCTCAAGTATACATGCAAAACATTCAACAAGGTCTACACCCACACAAAACCCTTCATAAGATTCAACATTCATTATGGGACAACAAGGTTATAACATGATTAATCCTCAAATGAACATACCTAGTAACAATATAATATTGAAAATTCAAAACCTTAGTCAAAGGATATCGAATATACAACTTAGGAAACCCAAGAAGATCTATGCATTGCAAGACATATGTCCATATCCATTTGATCGTAACATATCAATGATCCCCTTTCTAAAAAAAATTGAAATTCTAAAATTCAATAAATACAAAGGAAGAGGAGACCCAATTGAACACATGTGAGAATTTTTTCGAAGCTTGCATGGAGGTTGCTAACAATGACTTATCTATTTAGAATTTTCCCAAGAAGTCTAGGAGTTGTAACTATTGAATGGTTCTCTCATCTACCACCTAGAATTGAAAATTTTGATGACCTATCTAAAGAATTCATCAACCACTTTTCATATAACATTAAATAAGATGTTGTGGTTCCCGATTTGTATAAGATAAAACAAAACCAAGGGGAGTCTTTTTCTTCTTACTTACAATTATAGAGACATAAAGAAAGTAAATGAAAATGGCCCGTTCCTAAGAAGCAACTTGTTGAAATCTTTATCTCAAATCTTCAAACTGACATAAGCTATCAATTGACTATTCTATGCCTTAATACCTTTGAATAAATCATTGAGAAAGGTTAATTTATTGAAAGAGATCTCATCATGAAAGGTGTCATCAAATTTTGCAACAACAAAGATCAAGCATCAAGTTCAAACAATAAACCTTTCATTTGGAAAAAGAACAAAAAATTCAAAAATGATGGAGTGGTTGTTGCTAATTTTTTTCAAAACATACAACCACCTCCTAACAATCCCAAAACCAATTTTCAAAACAATCAACTTATTTACCCTCATAACAATCAAAAAATGAATCAAACTCAAAAAGCTCAAAGAGGACCACCAAGACAAACAACCAAACGAGACAAAAGTACACACCCTTGGGAGAGCCTCTTGAGGTGGTTACACGAAAGATAATTCAAACAAATCTCATCAAAATTCACAATCAAATGAATTACGAAGAGTCATAATTTAAACCCCCATGGTACAATGAAAATGATCAATGTGAATTCCACCGAATCACGGGTCATAAGACAAACAACTATTTGAAACAAAAGAATATTATCCAAGAATTAATTGACAAAGGAGAGGTTGATATAAAGCATCATCCTGGAACCTCCAAAAATAAGGACATGGGTATTTACAAGGATCCAATCCCTTACCATTCTAAGAGGAACGACAAAGGTAAATGACAAGATTACTAAAAATCTACTTACACCTATGACAATGTTGTAGGAACCATCAATGAAACTGATAGCAATATCCATGTTGTAACAATAGTTGGTAAGAATCTTGAGTGTAACATTACTACACGAAGAGAGAAGATTACCATCCAAGGAGCCCCGCTTCAATCAAAATTTTCCATCAAACCTTCAAATGAATATAACCTTATTGATCAACTAAAGAAAACTCCAACCCAAATCTCTATCCTTGAGCTTCTCAAGCTATCCCCCACACATAATGAGATTTTGGAGAAAGATCTCCTTGAATATTTTGTACCTAATGATATCAACACCGATTAGTTTCAAGTTGTAGTAGGGCACATTTCCTCTATACATCACCTAGTCTTTTCTGAAAGATACCTTCCCCTCAAATAATTCCATAACCAAGCTTTATACCTTTAATTTTGTATCCCCAAGCATAAAATTAAAAGTCTTGATAGATGGCGGTGCAACCTTAGAAATTTGTACCTTGAAATCAGTAAGACAGATTGGATATTCTAATGATGTTATTAAGAAAAAAAAATTATCACTATAAGATCTTATGATAATAACAAGAGAAATTATGAAGGTACCATTAAACTTCATGTTCAGGTGGGATTGGCTATAGCACAAACAACATGCAAGTACTATATCTCGAACTACCCTAAAACCTTCTCTTGAGACGCCCTTGGATCCATGATATGCAAGCTATCCCTTCTACATTCTATCAATGCCTAAAACTTCCTTATAATAACAAGGAAGTTACAATATATGCTGATCCAAAACTCTTTCATTACTATAAGAGCTTGGAACAAAAAAACAAGAAAATATTTCAAATTCCCAGTAATGATATATCTTTCCATTCATTCTCCTACATTGATCCATCATCCCTCAAATCATCTTGACAACCTTCATCATCCACCACTCCATCTTCATCATCCAATCCAACTCAATTTGACCTCAAGATCCAGGTACTTGATAATGATTGCGGAGAATATCACTTTAACTAATCTTTTTGCATTGGAAATCTTCCTCCATCACCAAGAACTTATGGAATACTAAAGGAAATCAACAAATCTCAACCTATCAGTATTAAATTCAAACCTACAATATTCACTAAATTGGGATACATGAAAGAAGAAGTGGTGTTTGAAGAAGATCTCTCTACATGGCTCTACAAAGAAGAAGAAGAAAAATAATTACCTCCAATCCCTGTTCATCTAGATAGTAAAGGTTATCAATTAGCTAAAAGGTATGGGATTCGCTAGAAAAGGTGGCCTTGGTTTGAATGAACAAGGTATGAGAGAGCCCATCATCATGAAAAAATGAAAGAAAAATCAAGGACTAGGCTATGGTTGTTAGACACTATTACTCGTAACACTGAAAAATACTTCTTGTGAGGAAGGTTCTTCTTCTATCGTGGTTGAGAAATCAAATGACTATGATCCTATTGATGATGATTTATACATCACAAACTTATTTAGAGACATTTTCATAAACACTATCACTACCCTTTCCTTTAATCCTACATCCCAAACACATGAACTCCAACTCATTCACCCAGAACTAATCGATTGTGATCAACAACATCAACCAACTATTGTGGAAATATTCCAAAATGATGAAGTTGTTGCTGAGTTTATAGGACTTCAAAATGGTATACCACTTGGAGACCACAAGGTTGGCTTTGATGTTGAACTTGGACAAGAAGAATATTATGGAAGGGAGATTGTATCCTCTAGTCACAAAAATGAAAATAAAAATATTAAAATGAAAATTAGATTCCCTAATGAAAACCACAATGTGGCGCTATCAAATCACAAAAAAAGACAAAATAAGGGACGTATCTGAGGGCGAAAACCTCCTTGAGAAGCTCGAGGATGGAGGATTCAATCTCCCTATCACACAATATCATGAAAGATCAACAATTTTGGTTGAAGAATCTGAACCCATAAATATGGGAACAAAAGATGCACTAAAGATAACCTAGCATGCAACCTCTCTAGATCGTGAAGAAAGAAAAAACTTCACAATCTTAATACAAGAACAAAAGATCAATTTTTCTTGGACTTAATATGCAGATATGCTTGGTTTGGATCCAACTTTAGTAGTTCATCATCTTACATTTTTTCCTAGAACTCAAATGATGAAATAGAAGATTTGTAAGATGCACCCTCAGATAGCACTTCTAGTCAAAGTGGAACTACAAAAATTTCTTGATGTCAGATTCATTAGACCTATTGATTATCCTCAGTGGGTCTCAAATCTGGTACCAATTTCAAAACCCACTAGGGGCATAAGGATCTGCCCTAATTTTAGAGACCTCAATAAAGCATGCTCGAAGGATTATTTTTCCCCTCCCAAACATTGACATGATAGTGGATTTGACAGTCAGTCATGAAATGCCTTCTCTTATGGATGACTTCTTTGGATATAACCAAATCAAGATAGCACTTGAGGACCAACATAAAACAACATTTACTTGTCCCTAGGGAACTTTTTGTTGGAATGTCATGTCAGTTGGCCTAAAGAATACAAGATCCACCTACCAAAGGGTTATGAAAACTATATTTTATGATACGTTTGGCATAGCCATGGAAGACTATGTAGAGGATCTTTTGGAAAAATCTATCACAAGACAAGGACATCTAGGAAATTTGGCTAAAATATTTGATAGATTAGAAGAGGTTAATATATGCCTAAATCCAAAGAAGTGTGTTTTTGGCATAACAATAGGAAAAATATTGGGTTATATTGTATCTCGAAGAGATACTGAGGAAAATCCCACAAAACTCAAAGCTATCATGGAAATGCCTCCCCAAAGACATTGAAATAGTTGTGTAGCTTGTAGGGAAAACTTCAATCAATCCCAAGATTCATAGCCCAATTAGCAGATAAATGCCATCCTTTTACATACTTGCCCCATAAGGATGTAACCTTCAAATGGGACAGAAGATGTGAACAAGATTTTTTTTCGGTTAAAGACTATTTGGTAACTCCTCCTATCTTGATGCCTCCTATACAAGACAAGTCTATGATCTTGTACGTATCAGTGATATTAGTAGCTTTAGGAGGTTTTCTAGCATAGCTTGATAAAAATAACACAGAAAGAGCATCGTACAACATCAGTCATACCCTGGTTGGTTATGAAATAAACTAGAGACCTATTGAACGAGATTCTTTAGAAATTTTCTTTGCATCCCAAAAGCTTAGACATTACATGCTAAACTGATAGATCAAGCTAATATCCAAAGTTAATCCCTTGAAATATCTTTTGGCTAAAGTAGCTCTCACTAGAAGAATTGTGAAATGGTTCATGATAATTAGTGAAATCGGCATAGAATATATGGAAAAAAAGAAATCAAAGGACAAGTAATAGCAGACCAACTAGCCAAAGCACCTATAGAAGATCATCAGCCATTGATATCATAATTTCCTAATGAGGGAATCCTTGTGACAAATCAAGCAAACCATTGAACACTATACTTTGAAAAATCTCATACTCAACATGGATCAGGGGTCAGTATCCTCTTTCTCACATCTCAAGGAGATAGTATACCCAAAGCATATAGAATTACCTTTCCTTGCACAAATAATATAGTTGAATATGAAGCACTAATCACGAGGCTAAAAATGGTCATTGAATAGAAAATAAAAGAGCTACAGGTTTATGGTGAATCACAGTTGGTCATCAAAGAAGTGAACAATTAATACAAAAATAAGGACAATAAGTTGTTGCCTTATAAGAAAATGGTGGATAGTTTTAAGCATTACTTTCAATAGGTATCAAGATCTATCGATGCCATGACAACCATTGGTTTACTTCTTGATATACCACAAAAAATTCCTAGGTATGAATACCTCATGGAACAAATTCTTAAACCAACATTCAATATCCTAGAATCCAAACTTTTGTGTGATATTTTTGGTCTCGATTCACCTTGGTACCAAAAAACCTACACGTACATCCAATACAAAACCGTACCACCTCACCTTAAAAGTAATAAAAAGAAAATTTCATCCACTAAACTACATGTTTTACTATCCTTGGAGATACTTTATATCGACGAAGCCTTGATGGTAATTTACTTCGATGTCTTAATGTGGAAGAAGCTCAAACTACCTTAAAAGAGGTACATGAAGGTTCTTTTGGGTCTCATTCTAGCGGGCCTACTCTAGTCAAGAATGTTTTGAGAACTAGATACTATTGGTTGTTAATAAAACAAAAAGCTATGCACTATTCAAATAAATGCATTCAATGTTAGCAACATGGTGATCTTGTTGATGCACCTCAACAAGAGCTATGTCCAATCACAACACCTTGGCCCTTCTCACAATTGGGACTCGACCTTATAGGAAATATATCCCCTATTTCATCCAATATACATAATTTTATCATAACTACTATAGAGTATTTTATAAAGTGGGTAGAAGCTATACCCCTAACCTATATCACTAGAAAACAAATAGTGAAGTTTATCCTTAACTATTTTATTTTTCATTATGGTATCCCTCAAACTATCATTATCGACAATGGAACTTTATTCAAAAACCAAGATTTTTGTGACATTTGCACTAGATTCTCCATCCAACATCGCTTCTCTACCCCGTACTACCCCCAAGGAAATGGTTAGGTAGAAGTGTCTAACAAAACAATTCTCAAAATCCTTAAGAAGACTATTAATGATGTCGGCTATGACTGGCACCTTCAATTGAACCCTAGTTTGTGGGCCTAAAGAACTAGCATCCAAACACCCACGGGCGCAACACCCTTTTCCCTTGTATACGGATCCGAAGCTATCTTGCCTATAGAGTTTGAGATTTCGTCCCTAAGGGTATCCTTAAAAGATCTTGTTAGCAATGAAGAATACTAAGTATCTAGACTCCATGAACTCAAACTACTAGATGAAAGACATTTGAGTGCTCTAAACCATCTCCAAGCCTATCAAAACCATTTCAAACAAATTTATAATAAGAGAATCAAGAATGAGAGCTTTCAAGTTGGTGACTTAGTCTTGAGATAAAATCAAAAGATTCAAGTTAACCAAGATGGGAAAGGAAAATTTGAGCCAAATTGGTTAAGTCCTTTTATCATCACAACAAGTTACAACTCTGGCACTTATCATTTGGCTACTCCTGAAGGTGAACCTCTAGTAGAACCACTCAACAGTAGCCATCTCAAAAAAAATTACACCTAACACATTAGAATATCCTAAGGAAAAAAAAGGAAAAAAAGGAAAAAAAAACAAAAAACAAAACAATCAAGAAAACAATAAAGAGAAATAAATCATCCTTTAAGTGAAAACCACCTTGTGGTGCTTCTAGGACAGGTATCATAGTGAAAACCTAGTAAACAAGTTCTAGGTTTCAATAAGTCCCACATCATAATTTATCCACTTCACCTCATCCTTTTATCACATCTGCTCTATTATGTCCATCCTATTATTGCATCCATTTCATTCCATCCATCCCATAATAAATGTGCACCCAACCATGGCTTGATAACCATCATTCCATCCATCCTAATAGATGGTGGTGCAACCTTAAAGATTTTTACCTGGATATTCTAATGATGTTATTGAGAAAGAAAAGGTTATCACTATAAGAGCTTATGATAATAATAAGAGAAATTCTTAAGGTACCATTAGAATTTCTTTTCAGGTGAGACCGTCTATAGCACAATCAACCTATTAAGTACTAGATCTTGAACTACCCTACAACCTTCTCTTGAGATGCCCTTGGACCCATGATATGCAAGATATCCCTTCTACATTCTATCAATGCCTAAAATTTCCTTATAATAACAACGAAGTTAACATATACGTTGATCCAAAACTCTTTCATTACAATAAGAGCTTGGAAGAAAAAAACAACAAAATATTTCAAATTCCTAGTAATGAAATATCTTTCCATTAATTCTCCTACATTTATCCATCATCCCTCACATCATCTTCACAACCTTCATCATCCACCACTCCATCTTCATCATCCAATCCACCCCAATCCGACCTCCAAATCTAGGTACTTGATAATGGTTGCGGAGAATATCACTTTAACCAATACTTTTGCATTGTAAATCTTCCTCCATCACCAAGAACTTATGGAATATTGAAGGAAATCAATAAAGCTCAACCTATCACTATTAAAGTCAAACCTACAATATTCACAAAATGGGGAGACATGAAAGAAGAAGTGGTGTTTGAAGAAGATCTCTCTACATGGCTCTACAAAGAAGAAGAGGAAGAAAAACAATTACCTCCAATCCCTATTCATCTAGAGAGTAAAGGTTATCAACTAGCTAAAGTTATGGGATTCATTGGAAAAGGTGGCTTTTTTTTTAACGAACAAGGTATGAGAGAGCCCATCATCATGAAAAAATGAAAGAAAAATCAAGGTCTAGGCTATGGTTTTTAGACACTGTTACTCCTAACATTAAAAAATACTTCTTATGAGGAAGGTTCTTCTTCTATCATGGTTGAGAAATCAAATGAATATGATCCTATTGACGATGATATATACATCAAAAATCTATTTAGATACATTTTCATAAACACGATCACTACCCTTTCCTTTAATCCTACATCCCAAACGCATGAACTCCAACTCGTTCACCCACAACTAATCGATTGGGATCAACAACATCAACCAACTATTATGGACATATTCCAAAATGATGAAGCCATCGCTGAGTTTATGTGACTTCGAAATGGTATACCACTTGGAAACCACAAGGTTGTCTTTGATGTTGAACTTGGACAAGAAGCATATTTTAGAAGGGAGATTGTATCCTCTAGTCACAAAAATAAAAATCTAAATCTAAAAATCTAAATTAGATCCCCTAGTGAAAACCACAATGTGGCGGTATCAAATCATGAAAAATACAAAATAAGGGATGTATCTGAGGGTGAAAAACTCCTTGAGGTGCTTGAGGATGGAGGATTCAATCTCCCTATCACACAATATCATGAAAGATCAATAGTTTTGGTTGAAGAATCTGAACCCATAAATGTGGGAACAAAAGATGCACTAAAGATAACCTATCATGCAACCTCTCTAGATCTTGAAGAAAGAACAAACTTCACAATATTAATACAAGAACAAAAGATCAATTTTTCCTGAACTTAATATGCAGATATGCTTGGTTTGGATCCAACTTTAGTAGTTCATTATCTTACAATTTTTCCTAGAACTAAACCGATGAAATGGAAGCTTGGCAAGATGTACCCTCAAATGGCACTTCTATTCAAAGTGGAACTACAAAAATTGCTTGATGTCAGATTCATTAGACCTATTGAATATCCTAAGTGGGTCTCAAATCTAGTACCAATTTCAAAACCCACTAGGGGCATAAGGATCTACACTGATTTTAGAAACCTCAATAAAGCATGCTCGAAGGATGATTTTTTCCCTCCCAAACATTGACATGATAGTGGATTTAACAACCGGTCGTGAAATTCTTTCTCTTATGGACGGCTTCTTCAGATATAACCAAATCAAGATAGCACCTAAGGACCAACATAAAACAAGATTTACTTGTCCCTACGAATTTTTTTTTTGGAATGTCATGTTAGTTGGCCTAAAGAATGTAGGAGGCACCTACCAAAGGGTTATGACAACTATATTTCATGATATGTTTCACATAACCATGAAAGACTATGTAGATGATCTTTTCAAAAAATCTATCACAAGACAAGGACATCTAGGTAATCTGGCTAAAATATTTGATAGATTAGAAGAGTACAATATATGCCTAAATCCAAAGAAGATTGTTTTTGGCATAAAAATAGGAAAACTATTGGGTTATATTTATCCTAGAGAGGCATTGAGGTAGATCCCACAAAATTCAAAGCTATCATGGAAATGCCTCCCCCAAAGACATTGAAATAGTTGTGTAGCTTGTAGGGAAAACTTCAATCAATCCCAAGATTCATAGCCCAATTAGTAGATAAATGCCATCCTTTTACACACTTTCCCCATAAGGATGTAACATTCAAATGGGATAGAAGATGTGAACAAGATTTTTTGCAGGTTAAAGACTATTTGGTATTTCCTCCTATCTTGATGCCTCCTATATAGGACAAATCTATGATCTTGTATGTATCAGTGACATTATTAGCTTTAGGAGATTTGCTAGCATAGCTTGATGAGAATAATAAAGAAAGAGTGGTGTAATACATCAGTCATACCCTAGTTGGTTATGAACTAAACTATACACCTATTGAATGAGCTTCTTTAGCAATTGTCTTTGCATCCAAAAAGCTTAGACATTACATGTTGAACCAACAGATCAAGCTAATATCCAAAGTTGATCCCTTGAAATATCTAATAGCTAAAGAAGCTCTCACTGGAAGAATGGTGAAATGGTTCATGATAATTAGTGAACTCCGCATATAATATATGGAAAAAAAGTAATCAAAGGACAAGTAATAGCAGACCAACTAGCCAAAGCACCTATAGAATATCATCAGCCATCGATATCATAATTTCCTAATGAGGGAATCCTTGTGACAAATCAAGTAAATCATTGGACACTATACTTTGACAAATCTCATACTCAACATGGATCAGGGGTCGATATCTTCTTTCTCACACCTCAAGGAGATAGTATACCCAAAGCATATATAATTTCTTTTCCTTGCACAAATAATATAGCTGAATATGAAGCACTAATCATTGGGCTAAAAATGGTTGTTGAATGTAAAATCAAAGAGCTATAGGTTTATGGTGATTCATAGTTGGTCATCAAAGAAGTGAACAATTAATACAAAACTAAGGACGATAAATTGTTGCCTTATAAGATAATGGTGGATATTTTTAAGCAGTACTTTCTTTTCATCCTCTTTGAAAAGGTTTCAAGAGTTTTCGATGCCATGACAACCATTGGTTCACTTCTTGATATACCACAGAACATTCCTAGGTACGAATTCCTCATGGAAAAAATGCTTATACCAGCATTCAATATCCTAGAATCCAAACTTGTGTGTGATTTTTTTGTTCTCGATTCACCTTGGTACCAAAACACGTACACCTACAACCAATACAAAACCATACCACCTCATGTTACAAGTAATAAAAAGATAAATTTATCCACTGAACTGCATGCTTTATTATCCTCAGAGATACTTTATATCATCGAAGACTTGATGGTACATTACTCTGATGTCTCAATGCGGAAGAAGCTTAAACTAACTTATAAGAGGTACATGAAGGTGTTTTTGGGTCTCATTCTAGCAGGCCTACTCTAGTCAAGTAGTTCCTAAGAACTAGATACTATTGGTTGTTAATGGAACAAGAAGCTATACACTATTCAAATAAATGCATTCAATGTCAACAACATGGTGATCTTGTTCATACACCTACACAAGAGCTATGTCCAATCACAACACCTTGGCCCTTCTCATAATGGGGACTCGACCTTATAGGAAATATATCCCCTATTTCATCCAACAGACATAATTTTATCATAACAACCACAGAGTATTTTATAGAGTGGATAGAAGCTATACGCCTAACCTATATCACTAGAAACTAAATAGTGAAGTTTATCCTTAAATATTTGATTTTTCATTATGGTATCCCTCAATCTATCATTATTGATAATGGAACTTTATTTAAAAACCAAGATTTTTGTGAGCTTTGCACTAGATTCTCCATCCAACATTGCTTCTCTACCCCGTACTACCCCCAAGGAAATGGTCAGGAAGAAGCGTCTAACAAAATAATTCTCAAAATCCTTAAGAAGATTGTTAATGATGTTGGTTGTGATTGACACCTTCATTTGAACCTTGGTTTGTGTGCCTACAGAACTAGCATCCACACACCCACAATCACAACACCCTTTTCCCTAGTATATGGATCTGAAGCTATCTCTCCTATAGAGTTTGAGATTCCATCCCTAAGGGCATCCTTCAAAGATCTTGTCAGTAATGAAGAATACTAAGTATCTAGAATCTGTGAACTCAAACTGCTAGATGGAAGACATTTGAGTGCTCTAAACCATCTCCAAGCCTATCAAAACCATCTCAAACAAAGTTATAATAAGATAATCAAGAATGAGATATTTCAAGTTGGTGACTTAGTCTTGAGATAAAATCAAAAGATTCAAATTAACCAGGATGGGAAAGGAAAATTTATGCCAAACTGGTTAAGTCCTTTTGTCATCACAACAAGTTGTATCTCTGACACTTATCATTTGGCTACTCCAGAAGGCAAACCTCTAGTATAACCACTCAATAGTAGCCATCTCAAAAAAAATTACACCTAACACATTAGAATGTCCTAAGAAAAAAAAACAAAAAAATTAAGAAAACAATAAAGAGAAATAAATCATCCTTCAAGTGAAAACCACCATGTGGCGCTTCTAGGATAGGTATCATAGTGAAAACATAGCAAACAAGTGCTAGGTTTGAATAAGTCTCACATCAAAATTTATCCACCTCACCTCATCCTTTTATTACATCTGCTCTATTATGTCCATCCTATTATCACATCTATTTCATTACATCCATCCCATAATAAGAAGTGAACTATCTTTATGCACCATCTGCCATATCCACCTATTCATAATAAATGAAATCATGTTCCAAACTAGGGGCAACCTCTTGAACCTAGTAGATAGATTGGATCTTTGTTCATCCCATCATTCGTGTAAACATCAGAATCTAAAAACATCCAAGAAACCATCAAATTATAAAAAATTCAAAAAACCATCAAAATCTAAAAAATTGTAAAACATCAAAATCCCAAAAATATCATTGGTCATCTTCATACGAGTTGATGTGAGTCCAATAAATTAAACTACGATGTCTCTACATGTATAACGTAGGAAATTCCATCAATCAATGAGCCCCCAAGGCACTAGGTCAGTCCCCTTAGGTCCCCCTCTTGGTCTCTAAATCACTCAAAACACCAAAAACATCCAAATATCCTAAAAATATCAAAAACAAGCTCAAATAATCTCAAAAGTATAGAAACATTAAAAAAAACCTCAAAAATCCTATTTCCATTATCGCCTATCCACAATAAGCTATCTATCCATAATAAAAAGTTAAACACCCTCACCCTTCAACAAAGCAATCAACAAGAAAAGCTAACATCAAAATCTTAGAAACATTCAAGCAAAAATCGTAAAGACAAGATCACTATCAAGACTGAAATAATGCCTAAGTGTTAACTACCCACCTTTCAAAATCATCATCAACATCCCAACATGTGTCTTAACAGATAGATCGTTCCTACAATAGACATTAACATTGGATAATTTCCTAAAGCATCAAAACATTCATCATTCTTACAATAGACATCATTGATGGATAATGTCCTAAAGCATAAAAACATTCATGGCAAGTGATACAACAACATTGTTTATCTATTTTGGTATTTTCTTTTGATTTATCTTATTATCACATTCCCAAGATCTCTAGAGGATGTCCATAAGGATTTAGAGAGTAAGGAATGGGGCATTGATCATCAATTTTGTATAGCATGCTTGTTGGATATTTTTGCAATATGATCATGGTGAATACTTTCCTTGTGTCTGTGGAAGTCATTTCAGGAAACTAAAGTGGCCTTGCATGTTAGGTTCCTCATACCTCTCTATGCATTGGTCCAAAATGCTCTGAACTTCTAACCCATACACTCTAACAAGGTTTCCATATGTATGATATGAGCAAAAATACTCAAGTTGTTTATGGAGTCAAAAGTCCACACAATAGATACAAGCCACTTGGCAATTAATACCTTGGTGCATTGTGTTTATTTTCTTCATTAATAAAGATTGCTATGATGAAAATTACATAGTCTTTTACATGAATAAAAAACATACTCATCATGTTTTACACATCATCAATCATTATCAATCATTCATCCACATCTATAATCACAATCTATGGATTTTTGACAATTAGATCAAAATCATCCAATTTCTTCTATCCTCTAATCTTGCTAACATTTCTCTTGACTAACATCTCCATCCTGCATCCAAAAACTCATCAGCATAATGTCAATCACATCATAGAGAATCAATATATCATATAACATCATCCATTGTATACATCATCATTACATAAGCATAGCATAAATCCATCCATATCATAAACATAATGAGCATCATATATCATGTCATAGCACATCACATGCCACATCAAAATCCATTAACCTCTCATATATCATCAAAAATGGAAATTCCAATACATTATATCAATAAATATTATGTGATACATATCATGTGAATAGAAATATACATATATACGAGGCTCAATTGGCCAATGATTGTATATACAAAATCATTTCTATATCAAGTCCGCGTGAAAATAATAAAACAAGATCAACCCTACTTCTCTCCATCAGGCAGTAGTCTCTACTGGTCCTCTCTGATGGGTGATCTCTAAACATTGTAAGGAGGTGACTGGTGAGGTTGTAGGAGGGGACTTGAAGGCTAAACTAAAGGTATAATAATAGATCCTCCACCTAATCTACTAGGATCGACCATTGTAGTGCTACTTCTTGCACCAAACCTAGGTCATCTTTGAGACCTAGGAACCTGAGCCTCATATAAAGTTCGATAGTATGTCCTCTCCTCCATCAGTTGGTCAATCTCTACTTGGTACTATGCACGGGGGATGGAGGAGGCCTACGTGATATCTAGTTGTATCCTATGCATCCTCTCTATATCTCTCTCGATGACTAGAGCATCCCTCTCAAACCTAGCTTGGTCCTGCTCAGCTATAAGAATCACAATTTTCACCTCTAGGGCCTCTCTACGAGCAATTTCAGCATCCCACTGTCCATCTCTAGCATCCTTTTCCTAAATAGTAATATCACTCTCTATGCAAGCTTGATCAATCTTTGTAGTAACCTATGTGAATCATGCAACCATGTCTCCCTAAGGTGGGAGTGCTTGTCGTACTTGCACCTATACTCGCTGCTACTGATTATCCTAGTGACCAGAATCCTAACCATCTCTATGTCCATCCCCATGATCCTAGGGAACATGCCCATCATCCTATTGTGCCCTCTAATGCTACTCATGAGAAATTTATTTTCGCTACTTGGCTTCCTTACTCCCAACTACACCATGTCTCCTCCTCTATCAGAGGACTATTCCTCCTACTCTTGCACCTAATGGGGGATGGTAAATCTAACTAGCGATCTCTTGGCCCACCATGTGTCAAAATCATGAGTCGTCCCTAGATTGTTGGGTCTAACTGAAAAAACCCATCTAAAAGGTACCAATGCTCTAAAATCTTCTATTTCTCTCCTTGAATCTTCTTGAGGTCCCCATGCATTAACCTCTCGGAGGGTCCTTGCATAGTGATCATGGTAGTCATAAGTAGGTGTGTTTTGTCTCTCCCCAAACTGACGGAGGACTCTGTCTGGAAGATACCTCTCTAAAATGGTATTTGTATACACCTAAAAATGGTCTAGAGAATCTAATTAATTAAATATGATTTATTTGATTAATTACCCTTAATTCCTCTACTATTAAATAAATAGAAATATTTAGTTATATAGTTCATCTTAAATTCTTCAATCTTTATTCTATTATTTTCATCTTAATTAAATAAACAAATTTCACTTTGTTTTATTTAATTATCGTAATTAAATTCATCTACTATTAAATAAATAAAAATATTTATTTAAGTATTTCACATTCTAAATCTTCTATTCTTCAATTTTAATTAAATATGAAACTTCAATAGTTTGTATTATTTAATTATCACATTGTTTAATCTTAATTAATTAAACAAGGTTAAATACTTTGTTATTTAATTATCATATCCCTTCCATATTAATTTAATAAACAACTTCTATAGTTTGTTTTATTAAATTAATTATCCCCTTTTTGCTAATTTGAATAAATCAAAATAATTCAAATAAAGGCATAAAATAATTTTCCTCTATTCACTCACCTACCAAAATTAGATATCAAATGTCTAATTTAATTCAATTGGTATTCACGGGAATCTATGGAGACAAATTAGAGACAAACGTGAATCAATCTCTCAAATATTCTTCCTCTGATCCTTCCTATCATCTTGCCTGATGTTTTCATAGGGAGGAATCATTCCCATGATCAGCTCAAGCTTCTCCATCTCTCACCATTATATCCTCTAGATTGAATCCAAACCTTTATTGTGCTGCCCCTATGCAAATGTGTTGTCGTGAATCTATAAATACAACCTCATTCAACAGGAAATGGATCCAAGTCTTTGTGCAAACTTAGTCTGCAGCAATAGAGCATCAAGCAATCAAACAATTGAGCATATAGCAATAGAATCATATAAGCAATCAGTAGAATCATAATCATGGCATTTTACGATAGCTTCATTTGTATGTTTCATGTCATTTTCATCAAAAGGATCACATCATAGATTTTAGAAATCATTATCAATCATTATATAATTGCATCTAGTATTATTCCATTCTTTAGATTGGCATTTTAACAGTCACAGTGCTTATCAAATCTAAGAGCCCTCTATGATTTAATAATACTTGGCCTTTGTGTATATATCTTATCTAGGTGATCTTGATCATACCATTCATTATTTTTATCGTTTCTTTCTTCCATTCCATATCTCCTAACTTATCAAAATCCATGTCACCATGCCCCTTTGCAACCTTGAATCTTATCATACAAATCATATTTAAGCCTAGCTACAAAACATTATCCAATCCTCATATCTTTTGTCAATCAATCATCAACAATCATCAATCTTATCATTCTTAGAGGAAATTAGTGATCCTAAGTACTTATCATCATCATGTCTTATGGAATCAATCAACCATTATCATCTTTTGACAAGAGATATGTTGCTCATGTGACATGTTTTGCAGTGAATCTTTCATTTTGATCTATCATTTATCCATGGTTGCATTACCCCTATTGTGGGGCATCTTGTTCCTTCAATCAGTCATATCATCTTATTTCATCTTAAATATCCTGAAAAATCCAAAAAAAAAGAGCTGCAAAATCCAAAAAATAAAATCATTAAAACCACAAAAATAAAATGAAAGAAAAATACAAAAAAAAAGTGAAAAAATTAAAATTAAAATTAAAAAAATCTGAAAATCTGAAAAAGGTGCAATAAAATCTCGTGTACATATCCTAGAAAATGTAATCATGTCTCACCCTAGCTTGGGGGAAAAATCCTGAACTCACTGGGGGCAATAAAACATCAAACAAAATGGACAAACAATAGTATGACAAACACATCAAACACAATGATCATAGGAAGATCCGACATTGAACATACAACAAACATCGAAACCATTCCATCAACCATCTATATCAAATGTTGAAATCAATATCAATATGGATGATCTAATCTAAATAATGGTTGAAATACTTTAAGAAAAAGTTAAATTATTGTACTTTGATCTTTGTTATCATTTCTTTGGAGCAACTCGATGATGTATTGAACTAGAGAAGCTAGGAAGGAGAATGATATTTTCTTTGTCTGTTGTATGTGAGTTAATCATTATTATTGTGTGAATTATCGCAAGATGTTCTCTACAAAGTATCACTAATGACATTCCAAATTTACATAGTAAATGATTCAATTCTTGTCTATTTACACAAGAAATGCTCAGATCATCTCGATTTAATTATACCTAGATGTTTGTGTTCACTTGCAATATCAAAAATTATGAAAGAAGTACTCAAGTCATCATGGTCTAACTCATACCATCGATGCTTGTACTCACTTTCAACATTTTCAAGGCTCAATGATGATAAAAAGCATGATAAATGGACTGTTAAGATGATAATGCTTGCATATAGGTTTGCATGGTAACATTAGATTTCATTCATATTAGTTTTGCATCTGCAGAATAGATTGTTTCGAGGTTGGAAAAGACCAAAGACTAGATTTGCTAAAGGCTCCTATCATCACAAATTATCTCAAATCAGTAATCTTTTCAATCAATATTTCATTCAACCTCGCCTATCATGAGGTTAATCAATCAAACTATAATTGATCCTCGTCTATCATGAGGTCAATTATCATCAATCAATCATTCAACCTCGCCTATCATGAAAATAATCAATCAAGCTATCATTGCACCTCACCTATCATGAGGTCAATCAATCAATCAAACTATAATTGATCCTCACCTATCATGAGGTCAATTATCATCAATCAATCATTGAATCTCACCTATCATGAGATCAATGATCATCTAAATCTATTAGCATCATCAAACATATCAAATCAAAGGTTGATGTGATCAAAGAACATCGAAATCAAGGAGTTTATTGAAATCAATGTCAACCAGGGGAAAAATTTCTACATAGATTATCGGGAGATAAATTATTTCACCAACGAATCTTCATCAAATCATTGAAAAATCATAAAAAATTGATTTTTTTTGAAAAATCATTAATTTATCTCCCGAGGGGGCATATATTCATCGATCACCTGAAAATCAATGTCTAGGGCATACTGAGTTTTTTTCATCAATACTAGCAGCAGTAGCACAAAATTTTCTTTGAATCAATGCATAAACACATCACTTCTAAGAGGGGAAAAATGTATACACCTAAAAATGGTCTAGAGAATCTAATTAATTAAATATGATTTATTTGATTAATTACCCTTAATTCCTCTACTATTAAATAAATAGAAATATTTATTTATATAGTTCATCTTAAATTCTCCAATCTTTATTCTATTATTTTCATCTTAATTAAATAAACGAATTTCACTTTGTTTTATTTAATTATCATAATTAAATTCATCTACTATTAAATAAATAAAAATATTTATTTAAGTATTTCACATTCTAAATCTTCTATTCTTCAATTTTAATTAAATATGCAACTTCAATAGTTTGTATTATTTAATTATCACATCGTTCAATCTTAATTAATTAAACAAGGTTAAATAATTTGTTATTTAATTACCATATCCCTTCCATATTAATTTAATAAACAACTTCTATAGTTTGTTTTATTAAATTAATTATCCCCTTTTTGCTAATTTGAATAAATCAAAATAATTCAAATAAAGGCATAAAACAATTTTCCTCTATTCACTCACCTACCAAAATTAGATATCAAATGTCTAATTTAATTCAACTGGTATTCATGAGAAGCTGTGGAGACAAATTGGAGACAAATGTGAATCAATCTCTCAAATTTTCTTCCTCTGATCCTTCCTATCATATTGCCTGATGTTTTCATGGGGAGGAAGCATTTCCATTATCAGCTCAAGCTTCTCCATCTCTCACCATTCATCCTCCAGATTGAATTCAAACCTTTGTTGTGCTGCCCCTGTGCAAATGTGCTGCCATGAATCTATAAATGCAGCCTCATTCAACAGGAAATGGATCCCAACTTTGTGTAATCTTACTCTATAGGAAAAACAATCAAGCAATCATAGCATCAGTAGAATTCATATCACGACTGCATAGTAGTTTCACTATAGCTTCACCATCATAGTTTCATGTTAATATAGATTACAGTAGTTTCCTTTTATCAAATAGATATCATCATACAGGATTAGATTATTGCATTTAGAAGCATCTCATTCTCTAGATTGGAATTTTAATAGTCATAATGCTTACCAAATCTAAGAGTCTCATGACTTAATAAATCTTTAGAGATAGGGAACAATATGACACTTTCAGTAGATTCTTGCTTTAAAATGGTTTAATTTGTAGAATCTTTGATATAATGTCTTATTAAGAAGTGTTTTTTACTTATTGACTTATTTCACACCTACAGTATCCACTCTCCCTATCAGATATCGTGTCTATCTGCAATAAACTAAGTTCTCATTATCATCAACCCAGACCTCACAATCTAGGTACAACCTCCACACAAACTCTATCATGTCATCAAAAGTAGATCTCTAGTACTGTAATCTACTAGGCTATCGATAATGGATCCAATCATGATATTTGTATGAATATGGATCGTCGACATCTCTCTGATGAATTCCCACTATTCGAGTGACTACAATGTACTCCCATGGCCTAATATGGAGTAGGCTAACACCCATCGAAATGTTGCTACCCCTGCGGTAAACTGCCTCGTGCATGTCATGATATAGATGTGCTAGTACATAGGGTCCCCATGCATATTGAATCCCCTCCTCCATCATATGATCTATGACAAGTCCCTAACTGACTAGAAATCTATGAGATCTCCTATCTAGAATCAAAGGTCCTATGATCAAACCAACTAGCACAATCACCATATCATCAACATCATCTAGAAACGAAGTCAAATCCATCTGAGAGTCTACCATTGTTAGATGTCGGACGCCTAACAACCTCTACATATCTCGATTCCCTCTCGCTACATTATATGTAACCATATCACCATGAATAGGAATCAGAAGAATCCTCCAAACATCCTCAAGTGTCATGGCACACTCACCTATGGGAAGGTGAAAGGTGGTTGTATTTGATCTCTGTCACTCTACTAGTGATGTCATCATGCCTCTATGTGCTCGAATCTTAGGTATATATGCAATGTGATCTAATCCCACAACCTTTAGAAAATATTTCTCCAACTCTTAGAACTAAGCTATCCTATCGAGGATCTAGGGTCTATGCTCTCTAGCATATAGAGGATATAGTGTGGCCTACAATAATTTAACCCACAACGTTAATTTTCTAAAAATCTAGTCAACAAAACCTAAATCTGTAGCAAAACTAAGCAAACCAGTCCTTTGTTGCAAAAGTGAACATCTTTTGGAGCAAACCACATTAATTTTTCTCAATAGCAAGCCTATTTTTTGCAAGCGTGGTCACCTTTGCGATAGCAACTCTGTTATTTTTGCAAGCGTGCCACTTTATAGAAATAGCGATAATGTCCTAATTATGTAGCACGCGTGATCATTTTTCACAACCATGAACATTCAAGCGCATCACTTTTGAGCAATAGCGCTAACCTAAAGCAATAGTGTCACCCTTTTGCAAGAGTGAACATTCTAAAGCTACAAGTGCAATCAAACCACGACAAAAGCAACAATCTTAAATCCTACCACTATTGTTAGTCCTAACTTTTCCTATTAATTACAAAAATGAAAAAATGTGAAAACAAAAGTTAGAAGCTTGTGTACCACAACCCCTACGTCAACTAGTCATTGGTACTGTCAAACTGTGTTAGATCAGTGTGGAACTCCTGGAATCCTTGACATCATGAATGAAAATCTATAGAAAAAGATCACCAAAGAGAAAAAATCCTCCAAAGCTGAGTGTGCAAATGAAGAGAAAATGAACCCTAATTTCCTATTTAACCCCCCAAAACCCTTAATTTTTACCCATGACTGTCCTCCTAGGTTAAATTTTGAGCATCTTGGATCATCTTGAACTTTATCTATGACTCTTAGGGCCTAATTTTTGTCCTCTATGCATCTGAACTAATCCTGAAGTTTGTTGTGAGCCCGACCTAAAAAAGTAATTTTTCTGGCCGATCTCTCGAGGGGGCAACCTAGCATCTTATCATTCTTCTGCTGACCACCGGGGCATAGTGAGACATCTTTAAAAAAAATCAATCTTGATCTGAGCATCGAATTATTTGAAACAATGCAACAAGTACATTGTGTCAAAGAAGGGAAAAATGTAGACATGTAAAAATGCCTAATGCATATCACACATCCTCAAACTGCATTTTTCCATCATTGGCATCATTTTCATTACCATTATTGCATTTAGCATCATTTCACATAAATTGCATTGTTAATCCCCTTTTAACATCATTTCCATCATTTAACCCTATTTTCCTCTATTAATTAAATAATCTTGAATTGTTTAATTAATTCACTATTTCAATACTAATTTTCCCCTTTATCACCCTATTTGAATAATTTTGATTATTTAATTAGGCTCATCTAATATTTCTTCTAATCCCATATAACTAAATAATTCTAATTATTTAATTAACCTATCTCTAATCTTTTTCCTCCAATAGAATATTATTTTCTAAATAATGGCATATTCCTATCCTCCATAATTAAATAATTTTTAATTATTTAATTATCCTAATTTCCCTCAAAATATCTTGACTTAATTTGTCTCAACCATTTCTATCCCTTGATCTTCAAATCTAATCTCCACCCTCGGTTACAATATCCTAACAATTTTCCTAAAATGGTGGAGATATTTGAGTTCTAACTAATCACATCCATTGATCTTCCTTGAATCACTCTCATTTATGGGTGTTGAGGATCAATCTCAACCATTCTTTGTGGGAATTGAATCTCAATCTTGACCCTTGGTCTAATTCCTAAAATCTATAAAATCACCTTCAATCCTTCACATTCATCACCTAGAATTTTTATAGCTAAGTCATGTCAATTTGATTCTTGAGAAATTGAGATCATTTATCATAACATCTAGGTCATCTTTGAAGATCACATTCAATAAAGATTTTGCTAGAAATCATGGAGGCTTCAAGTGTTTGAGAAATCCAACACCATACAACACCAAGCTCTCCAACAATAGGATGGTGAGATTGTTCTTGATTTGATTTCAATTATGTTATGTTTGATTATGCTAACATTGGGGTTTGGTGTCATGGCTTGATTTGCAATCTAATCTCATTGGTAAGTGGGATTTGATCTTTTTTTGAGTTATTTTCTTGAATTTTTTATTGTTTACCTGCTTCCACTTTTACCCCTTACACCTTTGGTTAGACCTATCAATACAACCAAGCCTTTATCTCCAAACCATAATCCAAATACCTTTTTTTAGTATCACGACAAATTAGACATGATACAAAATGATTCATGCATCTTAAACATCAAGTGTAAGACCTCAATGATTCCAATCACATCTAGTTGGGTGGTGTTAATGACCAAGGGAATAAGTTTGTTTCCCCATCAAACCAAAATTTTAAAATATTCACAAACCCAATGCCAAACCATTCAATCTCATTTGTAAAAGCCAGTGATGATAAGAATTATGTGATGAATGTTGATAGGATAGAAGACATTAATGATGATGATAAGAGTGATAATGAGGATGATCCTCTATTATGCATTATCAATCTCATTGATATTCAACCTTGTAAGAGAAAAAAAAACTTGTTACATGATATTGCTTTCACACATATTGATACATCTAAATATGCACCTGACGTTCCTCTCTACATTGCCAATAGGATCAATTACAATCCCACAAATGGGATACTTATTGATCCTGTGTGTGTAGAGAATGTGATCACCGAAAAAAATTATTTGTGCATGAGCTATATCAATATTCTTATGACCAATCAAAATCATGGATAAAAACACATGATGGTTTTGCTCGCTCTACGATAGGTTTGATAACTCTTCCATTAAAAAGTTGGACCTAAACAATTAGATGTGTCATTTTCCATCATCCTAACATTGGACCATTTTCATGAGAAGCTAGGCTACTCATTGTTCTCATCAATTATTCACAAGTGCATAAAGTTTCCTATTGGAAATTCGATATTTACCATGCATCATAGTGGGTTTAATCCTTTGTCTTCTAATGGAAAATTTTTATTGGATTTATTTTGGCCTGGACCTATGGGACCTATAACACCTCATCAGGATTTCTTTAAATCATATCAAAATTTCAAAGCAAGATGCATAGCAGAATTATCTCTTAGTAATATTCTTGGGTCTGATACTTCCATGGTTGTTCCTTCTCTCAAGCCTACCACTGATTAACCTTTGATGTAACCAAAATATCTTTTGAATAGCCAAGATAAGTACACCATTGTTCCTTCACCCATCTCTTACAAAAGATCGAGAGAAAATAAAATGATTCCTTTTGCATCTACAAAGATAAAACAAGTGTATAAATAAAAAGAGACATTAGTTTCCCAACCCTCGATGGTTCCTTCAGTTCCTCCCCTAAGGGAAGAAAAGAGATCAATGGTTGATAAACCTGCTCCTACAACATCACAACTTGAAAATCATGCTAACATAAATTGAGATGCTAAAGAGAGTAGGCGTAGACGTCGTGCTATCACTCGCCAATTGGAAGAAAATAATAAAACAACACCACCCACACCCATGGAAACAAATCAAGAAGAAATCCAACTTGCACCAAAATAAGACATTGAACCAAAACAAGAGGTGAAACTAAAAAATTCAAATGCAATAATCATAAAACCTCCTATTGTGATCAATTTGGATGACGATATTTAGATAGCTAAAATTGATGAAGAAGTGCGTAATGAACTAAATTTGTTATTTTCAAATTCTTTTCATTTGGATGGGAGCAATCGTGATCATCTTCCTAATGAAAGTGACCCACCATGTGTTGAACCTAATGATGCTCCTAGCACGACACTTTTTGTAGTCCCCTTGGCTATTTATTCACCTTCCACTTATTATGAGTGAGATTGGGATGAAGAAGAATTGCTTTAGGTTAGCTCGCATGTGAAGTACTTCTTTGTAATGTTTAATTTTTATGTTCTTTGTGTTTTCTTGCTCATAATGTGTGTTGGTATTTTTCTTGATAGGCCCAAATATCTCTAAAGGAGTGCCAAGCCTTATGCTCGAGAACATTCAGGGCTAGAAAGCCAACACAACGAGCAAAGATCCTGGGGCCTTTTCTCCTACTCTTTAGGCTTTGTGGAACCAAGGAGGGTGTTAGTGTATTCTTGTGATTTTTATTTGTCTTAAGAGCACTTCTATAAATAGATTTTGTCCCTATTGAATTAAATTAGATGTGATTTATTAAAGGCTTGACCAACCTTTAAAAAATAACCCTAGGTTGCTAAGAACATTTGGTAACTTTGAGATTTTCATCTCATCATGAATGAAATATGAAATAAGTATTGTTTTGACTTTGAATCCATGAGTGGGTATTCTCTGATGTCAATAAACTATGAGAATCCTAAATTAACAAGTCAGTGCCTTATAAAATTGGGCAAGATTCAAGCATGAAATATTCATTCATATGCAACACTTTGACCTGATGGGTGAATTTTTCTACAATGCATTACATCAAAGAAATTCACTGTATTTAAAGCATTATTACTTATCAAATCCTTAGCTCATTATGACAAACTTACAACTCTTCCTTAAGCATTTAATTAACTCATTGAGCTGAAGCAAATAGAAGAGTCATACATTTCAAACAAACCTTTGAAAAGATAAATGGAATTACTTGTTAATTTCACTCATAATCCATCACAACAACGCACACGAGAACACATGCTTTAATTTTTTAATATTTCTTTCGATATCAGTAATTACATAAGACTATTTAAGAGTGCTTCATACATATACCCTACCTAGGATAATTAATGATAGATTCCTGAAGAATTATGCATTCTATGTGTTTGCTTTGCCCTACCAAAACCTTCCTGGACTCAAAAATCCGACCCTTTGCAATGAGCCTTGACATCTCCTTTATAGCACAAGAGAGCGACAAGCTTCAGACTCATTGTAATTACATTTTTTCCCAATTTTCATTTTAAAATAATTTCATCTGCATTTAGAAATTCACTGACAGTTGGATGCAATCATTTTACTACATAAGGGAATCAAAACTGTTACAACCCTTGTAACAAGTCGGTGTCACTATCACTTTGCAGCGAAATTTTCCATTAAGGCCTTGTCGTTAACATACATGTCGAAACTCCAAAAGAACAACATCATCATCATAACAAAACTAAAGAGCACAAAAAACCAGACCATTACCCAAAACTCAAAGTAGCACCACAGCCATGGTACAGACGGTCACTCCTCGTTTTTGCCTTAGTGGGAGGCGAAAACACCACCTTGTCCTCATTAGTAGACTTCCTAACACCAAATCCAAAACCACCACATGGTTCCATCATGGTAATTGGAGAAACCGCAAGGACCTCCTTGTTGACACCAGCCATTTCAATCATAGCTGTGAGGAAATAACCATAATCAGAGTCAATTTTTGAATCACCGCCACTAGAACTACCATAGACATCAATGGGCGAATTCTGTCAACCCAGAGATCCTTGACCGTACCTCAACTTGGCCCTTGAATGCCTTCCACACTCTATAGACTTCCCATCCTTTCCTGATGCCACCACCTCTGCTCTTGCAACCTAGATTTTGAGCTGAGAGTTGCACATGATGACCCCAGGGGTGGGCTTCATTCTCTCCATCTTCAAGATGAGAGAGCCTTGAAGACTATCTTGATCAACTATCAGGGAATTACCACCAGACTTGCGAGCATTGCTCCTCACTGACCTGTGCACAGCTGATGGAGAAGTAGTAGAATTTCTCATCTTGTATCAATACTCAGACCTCCGCAAAAGCACCCACTCAAACACAGAATACTCTGGAAACCTAACTACTATGGTGACAATGAAAGAGCCATCATCTATATTTATTGAGAAAATTGATGAAGCGATCATGAATGCTCCAATTGAAGCACAAGAAAATGAGTGATCATTTGCTGGCGTTTGCATCACCACCATTAATTCCTAAGTACATGGAATCAGTGTACTATCCATCATGATTGCTAGGAAATAGCCCTTCACAAACATGGAGATCAGGCTCATATCCTTTGGAGAGCTTGTGCCATTAATGCTCGTCATTCACAGAGCTCAAACAACCATCACATGGCTGATTTTCAATTTTGAAAATAAGTCGCCGATGTGCCAGTGTGTTGGCATGTTGGACGACTCAGATTGAGTCAAAACATTTTGAAAAATCCACGCTGTCGCATGGTAGGCCCATCGGCCAATGAGATTTCTCCCCATTGGAAAACATGTGTACCACCTGTGGGCCCCATCAAGCCTCCTTGTGTTTCTAGATGAGTCCACGTGGCACCATCGTGCAGGCCACACAAGGAATTAGGTGAAACCATTAAATATTTTGTGTGGCGTCCGTGCTACGACTCAGATCAAGTCTCATTGGTGCATCACAGTTGTCGATTCTTTGCCACGAGAGATCAAGCCGATAGTGGGAAATGGGTCCCACACGAAATGAAGGATGTGTGGCGCAATCGTGCACACTGTGCGGCCCAGCCAAAACATATTATTTAATAATGCATGACATGCACGCAAGGGCCAGGATTTCATTGATCGAATCCAATGACTTGGATTTTTGCATGTGCTTACAATTGTTTCTAAGAAAAGGGGCCATGGGCCAGGTGGCAGGCATCAACCCTTTAAGAAATTAAAGACTTAAAACATAAGTCTTTAAAACAAAATATTTTGGGCCGACCATTTTAAAATATTAAAGTCATTACACACCCGATGATCGGCGAGCCTAAGCAATGGGACTAGTAAAGCAATGGGAGCAATGCCATAAGTCATAACTAAGATGACTGGTGACCTGGTACAATAGGTCAACATGAAAACATAATGCAAAGGGTTTAATAGATGTAAAAAAAAAAAGTGGTGGAAAAACCCCCAAACCCTAGCATACAACCATTAAGCACAAGGGTAACAATTTGACAAAATTTTCTCATGGAACCAACTAAAAATTGTAAAATTTTGAAAGCTCTATCAGTGGCTCCAGCTCAGGGACACATACCCCTGGTGGGTATGGTGAGAATCCAAAACTTAGGTAGAAGCATACCAGCCCAAAACAACAAACTAGGAGCTTTTCCGGACAAGACAAGCAGACACAACAGGAAAAGAACAAAACACACCTATATACAAAATTCATAGCATTGTACAAAATCTCTTTATTGAGAGAGTTCATCCAATTGCACTGGCCTCAATTTTTAAGCCTGGTGTTTCAAGATCTTCCAAGCTTTGGAGCCAAATCATCTCCTTATCAAAGGCTGCCTTTTCACATACCTCCATTGGATGGACACCGATGTTAAGCAATTCCCAACAATTTGTACTACTTTGACAAAGACCAATTGCCTCATATTTTCCTTGCTCATCAATCTTTGGCTTGTCTAGCTGAAATGGAAAAAGGAAGCATCCATATTCCACCTGATCACACTTACTTTGCATATCAAATTTGAAACCATAAAAAATAGGGTTCATCAAACCAAGCAAGCAATCTCTTGTTGGAAGTGAGAGAAAAGGTGTAAGAAAGTCTTCACCCTGCTGCACATAAATACCATCCCTGCTGAGTGGAAATGATTCCATAATGATACTCCAAATATGAGGAGTATCAACAAAAAACTCAACCAAGCACTCATGTTGTAAAACATCACATTCAACACAATTTAATTGCATTGCACCCGAGTCACTATGCCATTCATCTTTTGTGAGCTTCCATATCACTTCATAATTTGTATGTGCATCAGAACATGTGACCTGGTCACTAATTAATTGAACTCTTCCCTGATTTGTGAACACATCAATCTCCAATAATTTTCAATCAAATTCAACATCTACACACTGATTATCAATACCCATACCCTCATATTTTTCATCACTACCAGATTCAAAGTGCTCTTTTCTTATGACCGAGGTACTTGAAAGTTGATTTCATGGGAATAGCTACATTTCTGGGATATTCATTCAAAGATTTTGGTCTCCCCTGGATCCCTAATCTTATTTTCCATAGTAGTGCCAAATGTGAAGGTTTCATAGGCACTATCACTAATGAACCCATCAGTGTATTGCTCACAACTATGCTCTAACCATACATTCAAAGAATCATTCAAACCATCAAAAAGTGGGTTATCCATGTACCAAATAGGAGATGTATCTTTATTAATAGGCATGGATGAATGTTCATCATAGAGAGGGTTTTCTATTATGTTCATTTATGTCCAAGGAACTCTTTTCCATTGTAGATGAGGGTGTACCTTTTGCAACTTCTCATTACCTAGAGAATCCTTGTAACCTCTTGAAAGAGAATTCTCCTTCACATGGTAAGGATTTTCATAGTCATTGAAAGAGAAGCATGACTTTTTATCCTCGCAACCATCACAACATGGGAACTCATCAATAGTGAGGCTACACTTAGGTCCCTCAGAATGGTTATCATGATATATATAGTTGATGTCTTGACCTTCAATAACAAACTGGTCACAATTAAAACTATTGGCCAGATCACTTGATGGTGCAACCATTTGGATCTTATCTAACTCCTCATCCCTTATTACTTCCCAAGAGCCCGATTCAGACACATCACCCCTTCCATTGTAAAGATAATCTGCCCATACAACATTGGCAAATTGGTCACAAATATCCAAATACAATCCATTTTCTTCACCAGTTTTCCTTGATGTCTCTCCTTAGCAATATTAAGATCACTATTCTTTAAGAATACTTGTTGGTGTGCATGGTTATTAACAATTTCTTCTACTAGTTGTATCCAATCAACCACTTGGCCTAGACTTTGAGGCTTTAATTCACTTGGAAACATGCTTGTTCCCGACTAGTATATTTCACAAAACATGTCAATACACATTGACTCCTTAGGCTGGACATCCTCTGGTATTTCCAACAACAAATTCACAAACCTATGGAATAGGTAATGGGGTGACTCTCCCTGGCCTCTCCTTATATTACATAATCTTCTAGTAGGAGTAACATGATCATCACTTCTTAACACAAGAGAGTTCTTCTCCTGGAACTCACTAAGACCAACACATAGTGGCAATGGTTCAGCTAGGACAACAGAAGTTGTATCTTCTTGGCATGATTCCTCAATGATCCGAGCCTCTGGATCCTTAGTTACACAAGATGTATCAGACTGATTAGAGTCAGTAACTAAACATCCTTTCATCATTGAGTATTTAAGGGTTTTTTCAATGTCCATAGCATTCTGATATGCTTGGCATAGTGTTGTAGGCTCTTTATCTCTCAATAAATAACCCATTTTTTTGTCAGGAGCCCCTAGATATACAACCAGGCACTCAACATCATTAGGCCTTATACTTTATGGAATATCCCTTACTACCTTTCTAAATCTAAGGTTGAAAACAAGGACCAATTCATCTTCAGCTTTACAAATTTCCATAAAGCTTTTCCTCACCATACCTGAATTTATCCTTTCACCAAACTGTTCTACAAAAGCATTTTTAAATTGACTTCATGAAACTATAGAACATGCTAGTAAATATGAGAACCAATCTCTAGCATCATCCCTAAGAGACTAAACAAAAAGTTTCATGACAACATCTTCATGACTCACCTCATAGTCTCCCATCAAATCCATGAATATAAGCAAATGCCTAGAGGCTGATTCAAAGCTCTACCCTGTGAACTTGGGAAAATATTTCCTAATATTTTTAGGAATTAGATTAGGAAATCCTTTAATACCACTAAAGGCTAGTGGCATATGCCTTTCAATAACAAAATCCCTCGGAGGGCAAGACGAAACATGTTTTCCCTACACCCTCATACTTGATACTTCTCGGGGAAATTATTTAAGGGAAAAATTCACATACTCTGCATATCACACTAGAAGTATGTGAAGAACTACTATTATTCCCTATCTTAATGCAATTTCATCTAATAGGGAACCATTTATCATCTCATGCTTTGAAAAAATTCTCATAAACTCCTTTCAAACAAATTAATGCTCTATTTAGATTTACGAGAATACTTGGAAACTTTTTAGCAACTATTAACCCTTCTTCCTGATTGCAAATTCCACAAATCTGGAAATCTTCTTCAAAATTCAACTAGTTCTTTAAACAAAGTTGCCACCTCTATTCATAGAGGAACAAACTTCAAACAACACGAAGTCTATGTAAGAATTCATCACATTCTGGGTCCTCTTCAACAATAGAGTCACTGATTGATCCTTTAACACTTTGCTGCAACAAAACCTCTTCTAGGTCCAAATCTTTCCAACATCTAAACTTGAAGTTTAGATTCACCAAATACTTGACTCTGTGATACTACCTTCTACGCCTAGGATTCCTTTTTATTTAAATTTCTCAAAAGTTCTCCCCAATAGAGTCGCCATTTCTATTGGTTTTTTTTCTTGCTAGGCCCAAATATCTCTAAAGGAGTGCCAAGCATTATGCTCGAGAACATTCAGAGATAGGAAGCCAACACAACGAGCAAAGATCCTGAGGCCTTTGCTCCTGCTCTTTAGGCTCTATGGAACCAAGGAGGGTGTTCCTTAGTGTATTCTTGTGATTTTTATTTGTCTTAAGAACACTTCTATACATTGATTTTGTCCCTATTGATGCAATTATATGTGATTATCAAAGGCTCGACCAACCTTAAACAAATAACCCTAAGTTGCTAGGAACATTTGGTAACATCAAGATTTTCATCTCATCATGAATGAAATATGAAATAAGTATTGTTCTAACTTTGAATCCATGAGTGGGTATTCTCTAATGTCAATAAACTATGAGAATCCTAAATGAACAAGTCAGTGCCTTATCCAATTGGGTAGGAGTCAAGCATGAAATATTCAGTCATATGCAACACTTCAACCTGATGGGTGAACATTTCTACAATGCATTACATCAGAGAACATTGTATTTAAAGCATTATTACTTATCAGATCCTTAGCTCATATGAAAAACTTACAACTCTTCCTTAAGCATTTAATTAACTCATTGAGCTAAAGAAAACAAAAGAATCATACACTTCAAACAAACCTTTGAAAAGATAAATGAAATTACACTTGTTAATTTCACTCATAATCCATCACAACAACACATAGGAGAACACATACTTTAATTTTTTTAGATTTCTTTCAATATCAGTAATTACATAAGACTATTTAAGAGTGCTTCATACATATACCCTACCGAAGACAATTAATGATAGATTCCTGAAGAATTATGCATTCTATGTGTTTGTTTTGCCCTACCAAAACCTTCATGGACTCAAAAATATGACCCTTTGCAATGAGCCTTGAGATCTCTTTTATAGCACAAGAGAGAGACAAGCTTCGGACTCATTGTAATTACATTTTTTTCCCAATTTTTATTTCAAAATAATTTCATTTGGATTTAGAAATTCACTGACGGTTGGATGCAATCATTTTACTACATAAGGGAGTCAAAATTGTTACAAGCCTTGTAACAAGTCGGTGTCACTATCACTTCGCAACAAGATTTTCCATTAAGGCCTTGTCGTTAACATCCACGTCGAAACCCCAGAGGAACAACATCATCATCATAGCAAAATTGAAGAGCACAAAAAACCACATCATTACCCAGAACTCAAAGTAGCACCACGGCCACGGTACAAACAACTATTCCTCATTTTCACCTTAGTGGGAGGCGAAACCACCACCTTGTCCTCATCAATAGAATTCTTAACACCAGAACCAGAACCACCACATGGTGCCACCGCGATAATTGGAGAAACTGCGAGGACCTCCTCGTTGAAACCACCCATTTTAGTCAGAGTTGTGAGGAAATAACCGTAATCAGAGTCAGTCTCTGAATCACTGCCACTAGAACTACCAGAGACATCAATGGGTGAATTTTGTTGATCCAGAAATCCTCAACTGTGCCTCAACTTGGCCCTTGAACTCCTTCCACACTCTATAGACTTCCCATCCTTGCTTGACGCCGCCACCTCTATTCTTGCAACTTGTCTTTTGAGCTGAGAGCTACACTTGATGACCCCAGGGGCGAGCTTCATTCTCTCCATCTTCAAGCTGAGAGAGCCTTGAAGACTATCTTGATCAACTGTTGGGTAATTACCAATAGACTTGCGAGCATTGCTCCTCGCTGACCTACGCACAACTGATGGATAAGCAGTAGACTTTCTCATCCTATATCAATATCTAGACCTCCGCAAAAGCACCCACTCAAACATAGAGCACTCCAGAAACTTAACTACTATGGTGACAATGAAAGAGCCATCATCTGTATTTATTGAGAAAATTGATGAAGTGATCATGAATGCTCCAATTGAAGCATGAGCAAATGAGTGATCATTCACTGGCATCTACATCACCACCGTTAATTCCTAAGTACATGGAAATCAGTGTACTATCCATCATGATTTCTAGGCAATAGCCCTTCATACGCATGGAGATCAGGCTCATATCCTTTGGAGAGCTTGTGCCATTAATTCCCATCATTCGCAGAGCTCAAACAACCATCACATGGCTGATTTTGAATTTTGAAAATAAGTCGTCGATGCGCCAGCGCGTTGGCATATTGGACGACTCAGATTGAGTCAAAACATTTTGAAAAATCCACATTGTCACATGGCAGGCCCATCGGCCAATGATATTTCTCCCTGTCGAAAAACATGTGTACCACCTGCAGGCCCCTTCAAGCCTCTCTGTGCCACCAGCTGAGTCCACGTGGTGCCATCACATAGGTCCTGCAAGGAATTAGTTGAAACCATTAAATATTCTACGCGATGTGCATGCTACTGCTCAAATTAAGTCCCATCAGTGTATCACGACCATCGATCCTCTGCCACAAGAGATCAAGCTAATAGTAGGAAATGGGTCCCACATGAAATGAAGGACGCGTGGCACAATCGCACACACCGCATGACCCAGCCAAAATGTATTATTTTAATATTACGCGACATGTGCGTAAGGGCCAAGATTTCATTGATCAAATCCAACGGCTTGGATTTTTGCACATGCTTACAATTGTTCCTAAGAAAAGGGGCCATGGGCCAGGTGGCACACATCGACCCTTTAAGAAATTAAAGACTTAAAACATAAGTCTTTAAAACAAAATTTTTCAGGACGACCATTTTAAAATATTAAAGTCATTACACACCCGATGACCGACGGGCCTAAGCAACGAGGCTAGTAAAGAAATGGGAGCGATTCCATAAGTCGTAACTAAGACGACCGGTGACCTAGTACAGCAGGTCAACATGAAAACATAACACAAAGGGTTTAATAGATGTAAAAATAATAATTTTTTTTTTAAAAAAGGGTGGAAAACCCCCCAAACCCTAACATACAACCATTAAGCACAAGGGTAACAATTTGACAAATTTTTCTCATGGAACCAGCTAAAAATTATAAAATTTTGAAAGCTCTATCAATGTGAACCCTCATATTGTGTTGCTTGGTGTGTCTTCATGTTTGTGAGTTTTGTTTGGATGACCCTTGTTACTTTGTTGGTGCAAGGATACAATGGAATAAAATCTTTCATGAAAATCTTCTGTTTGTATCAAGATTCATTCTTCTATATGTTGTAAAGCCTTATCTTTTATTTTGTCTTGTGTTTTTCCTATTGGGACAATGTAAGGCATTGAGACATTTAGGTCTCTTCCATGTTGACCCAAAAGCATTTTTGGTATCTCTCTCTATGTGTCATTCTTCCTTTGTGTTCGTTGTTCCACGAGTATTTGGGGGATGATGAAAGTTCTAAGCTCTATTATATAATTGTAGCAAAGACATATGCTGACCCCAAATCTATGGATCCCTTAGTGTACCTTTCTATTTTGCTATATTTTGGGGGCAACCCCTTATCATGAAGTAGTTTATTTGGAAACATATAATTGGCATAGGGCTTTCCAAATAAGCTCTTGTGATCCTTTATGGTATGACATTTATCATTTTCTACTTTAAATTAATTGCTCATAGCACAGTGTTTAGCAATTTATTTAAAGTGGGAGCATACATTGGTATTATCAAATTGGAAATTTTGGCTTCACTTTGTTCATAAGAAGTTGAACTTAGTGTAGCATTAGCATAGCAATGATAATTTTGTGGCACTTTATCAAAGTTATTAGGGAGTATAGCTTTTGGTATGGTTTGACAAATGGGTACACACCTATAGACTTGGTGTTCTATCCCATTTATGCCACCTTTTTGTGGGTACACACATGTAGACCTGGTGTGTCCTTCCCACCTTTTTTTATAAGTGCACACCTTGTAGACCTAGTATGTGTTTCTTATCTTTGCTTTGGGGGCTCACCTAGTGAATATCGGACTTTACTAGCCCTTATGAGTATGTTTTATGGATGCAAGCATAATACAACTTGCTAGTCCATCTTTTTTATTTTTTGCATTAATTTTAACATTGTATGTTTGTGTATCTTGTATTGCTACTATACATGTGTTAATTTGTGCCTATGTTGGTTTTCTATGAGATCATAAATCTTGGGGGCTTGATCACTCTCTTTGATCCTTTTCCATCTCATCTTTCTGACAGTTGTACAATTGGACCTCCATTGGCATATATTTCTTTACTTTAGTGTGAGTCTGAGTGTAAGTTCATACTCTCACTAAAGTGGGGGATAAATGTAGTATAGAAAATTGTATACCTTTACAATTTCACTCTATGTTTTGGTCCCTTAATTTAGTGGACTTAATTAACCTTCTATTTTGTCAAATTATGCATTTCAAAGCCTTATTCTTACTATTTTCTGAAAGGGGGACCAAAATTAAATAAATGCATTCAATAATTAAATTGTCTTAGGTCATGTGTGTCTCGGAAGTATAGGCCAGGACCCATTCTCCCATGGGCGAATGGGTCGCCTTTATGAGCTAGGACTCAAATTAAAATATGTTTTTGGCAGCATTTTGATGATCAAAATTCAAATTGTAAGTGTCAGCTTTTGGAATCTATTTTTTGGGAAATTGGATAAACACATATAAATACATAGTTATTTTACCATTTAAAATCCAAGCAACATGATCTAGCAATTCAAGAGAAAATATTATTGTCAAGAGCATTCAAGAGTAGCATTGTCAGTCATTTATAAAAGCAATCAAGATCCTAACATCGTGTCAAAGTTTATGTGTTCTCATGTTGTCTTGTGAAGGCTAACAAGTGTTGTAGGTCTTCACGCGTTCAAGCAAATCAAGCAAGCAAGATCCAATTCCCTCGAAGTGATGTGTATGTCTTTAGTCCTTCAAGGAAGTCATTGAAAGGTGGTAAGTTGCAGCAAATTTTTCATTCATCATTTCCTTCCTTTCCATTAAGGCTTTTATCATTGCCATTGCCATTGTGAAAGTGGGAACACTATTCACAGGGTTTGACTGAGGCAAGCCCCTATATGGCACAACAATTTTCCCTCTTTGTGTATGTGCAAGTTACAGGTTGAAGAAGGATTGAAGAGATATTGGAGAGAAATTTTGCATTGTTGCATTTGTTGTCATCATTCTTGTCAACCTACGAAAACTAAGTTGCATGATTCATTTCCAATATTTCCACAAATTTGTAGTGTAAAACAACATCTCAGATCTAGCATCAGAGGACTATAAAAAGTATTTTTGAAAGCCTAATCAAAGACCCATTGGCCCAGGGGTGAACCATTCTTTTTGCACATGCCAAAATCAACTTTTGGTGATAGGTACATGCTCTTTGATATCTCCTAGATCCGCCTGCAAAGTGTTGTTATAGTTTGTTTATCTTCGAGAATCTACATTTTACATATTAGGTCATATAGTTCAATTAGTTTCATCATTTCAAATCATTTCTAGATCATTCCCAATCATCATAAGGCCCTAAAATATCACCAACCTAGGTCTGATTGGCTCACCATTGAGGTAGAGAGTCAATCTCTTGGATTTGTGGTTCATATTCTAATGAAATCTTGGAAAAGGCCCCTTACATCCTAGGTTTTTTGCATTTAGGACCCAAGACCCCTCCTTTTTCCAACATTTCAGTTTCTTCTAAATGGTCATCTTGGAGCCAACCTAAATAAGGTTTAGTGTTGTTGTGGAGGATACATATAGAAGGACAAATTCATTTGTGAAAGCGACGAAGTGTAGATAATTGAGATTGAGTAACTTATGTTGAAGATGAAGTGTGTGAAGTCAATGTGAAGGACTAATTGATTGAAAAAGCAACCACAACATCAACATTTGTTGGATGCTTCTTTATAGCAGTTCATACTCATAGTTCTCATTATAATTTTCATGTATCCTACTCTAAGATAGTGTGTCGCATTAGGTTCTTGTATCTTGCCCTAAGGTTGTATGCCTTAGTCTGCAAGTCCATAGATAGTGAGCCTCAAACAATATTGTAATCTTTGTAAATAGTGAGCTTCATTTATTGCAAGTTAACTCTCATTTTGGTTTTTCCCTCATTAAATTATCCATGTAAAAATCTTGGTGTCCT
Source organism: Sequoiadendron giganteum (assembly GCA_007115665.2). Taxonomy (NCBI): domain Eukaryota; kingdom Viridiplantae; phylum Streptophyta; class Pinopsida; order Cupressales; family Cupressaceae; genus Sequoiadendron; species Sequoiadendron giganteum. The sequence continues at coordinate 553,101,369 of CM021102.1, forward strand.
TTTGTGGTGCATGTTTTCTTTTCTACTTTTTTTTTTTCAGTTTATGTGATGTGATGTTTGATCTGCAAATGGGAATGGTTAAGTTTTAGTATCAGTAGAGTCCTTTCACTAAGAATGATATGTAAGGTAAATGCTCAAAAGAACAAATATCAACAAAGGAGTTCCCTGATTTTATCTTAAATTATAAATGGTGTTGCGAGGAATAAATAAGTGGAAACTTTATTAGAGAATGTTCCTTACTTGGATAAGTAAACAAACTTAGGAACCCTTATATTAAGGTTTATCATAATTAAATCTTTTTGAATAACTTCATACAAGAAATTAATCCTCATGAATTAACAAAGCCTTTGGTTGATCCATGGAAAAATGTGTGTGCAAGTGAGTTCATTTCTTCTTCATGAAATCAGCTAAACTAATTATTAGAAATAGGAATTGCAACAATCTTGAAGATAAATTTCATTGCAGTGTGGCAATTGACACACTACTCGAAGGTTCTTAACAAGTCTAATAGTTGTTCTAGCGAGCATGCCTAGAAAACCAAAAGAAATTAACAACTTTTCACTATGGTGTTAGAGAAATCACTTTTTCCCTCCTTTTCCACACCACAAAGTGTCTTGCATTTGGAAAATACCCTATTGCTTCATCTCCCAAGCTAATTTCTCCAACTTTGCATAAATTTACTGTGTTTGTGAATGTCATGTCTTCTACACAAAATGCACATACCATTTTATGACCTTCAATCCAACCACATCCAGGGAGCTTTTTAATTCCTAATCTTTCATCAATCTCCTTGCCATTCGCTCACACCACCTGCCCACTTCTGCACATATGCTTGAGAGAAGAACACTAGTCATCTTTTCTAAGATTCAAATAAAAAGTAACATAACATTGATGTAAATACTCCTAGGCCTGCTTTCATATGTGATCTGCAAGCAGCAAGAAAACAGATCCACACATCCACCACATTGACATCTGACATAATTGCTCTACCCTTTATGCTTTAATGGATGTCCATACCTGTTCGAAAGCTCCCATTTTGGCACAGACAGGGAGGTTGCCGGCAAAGGTTGCCGAGACTGGCTTTATACCTGCCAATTGCATTTGCTTGAAAGGCTTCCCTGCTATCATGGCATTTAATGAGACTACATTTTTTTTGAGGCATTCGGTCAAACAGTTCACATGCCTTGTCTGTGCTTCCACATTTTGCATACATGTCTACCAGGGCAGGTGCAGCAACATCATCTCATCTTTCCTTTATCCTGTAATGGATGTCCATACCCCGTTCCAAAGCTCCCATTTTAGCACACGCAGGGAGGGTGCTGGCAAAGATTGCGAAGTCTGGCTTTACACCCGCCGATTACATTTGATTGAAAGTTTCTAGATCATTTTCAGCAAATGAATTTTGTGCATATCCTGCAGTTATAGCACTCCACGAGACCACATTTCTTTGAGGCATCTTGCCAACAGTTAACGTCCCTTTCTATGCTTCCACATTTTGCATACATGTCTACCAAAGTATTTGTTGATGTAATATCTGAATAATCCCTAGTTCGTTATGTTTTGGTAGACGTTCATACTCTGTTCCAAAGTTCCCATTTTCGCACAGCCGCCAGGGCGCTGACAAATGAAAACCGATAGGGCTGGAAGCCTATTTTTGAATGTGATGAAATGGACTGCACCGGAAAAATTGAATGTTAACGGTGAACACGGAAATGGCAAACAGCAGGCGGGACGGGTTAATTGGGCTCCACAGCAGCTACCTAAGCTTTGACCGCTTAGGTGGCTGCGAGCCCATTCCTTTCGCTAATGTCTATTTCCGTCCAAAGAATTTTGAATTTGAACACTATTCCCACGCGGAAGTACTGTGGATGCCCGTAACGTTTCATCGCATAAAATGCCAATTCCTTACTGTATGATGCTTAAGGCGTATTGTAATGAAGGAGAACGCCTTGTGAATATCTAAAATGCCCTGCACAAACTAAAATACCCCAGCCATGATTTCAAATGCCTGTGAGGGGTAAAAACGCGCTCTGAACAGCTATAACGCCTTGCCAAGCTTCCTCATATCCAACCATGGAACTCCAGTGCATACGCATGACGAGCTCAGTAGCGATAAAAGGAATTTCAACGCAACCTTTTGACAGCATCGTCCCAGCCTCTGCGAAAATGGGAGCTTTGGAACAGTAATGACATCCATCACATGATAAATGGTGGAAGAATTTTGTCAGATGTTTTAGTTGCAACTGCCATGGTAGACATGTATGCAAAATGTGTAAGCTTAGACAAGGCACATGAACTGTTTGACAGAATGACTCTAATAACTGTTCAACAGAATGTCATGGTTGCAGGATGTGCAAACTGTAGAAGCATAGACAAGGCACCTGAACTGTTTGACAGAATGCCTCAAAGAAATATGTTCTCATGGAACGCCTTGATTGCAGGATATCCACAAAGTGGATTGAGGATCTCTTCTTAGATTCACGAAGTGCCAAAACATTCAATAATGGGTTGTAAAAACTCACCAAACCTTTGAGACTCTTAAATATTTACAATTTTTTTAATCCAACAGCATGAATCTAGTTTTAATGTTACGAATAGTATCAATCGAAGCAAACCGATGGCATTCAAATTCTTTGAGAAGAAAAGTACCGACACTTACAAGAGAAATGCTGTCAACAATTGTTTCCATGCCTATCATGTTCTTATTCAAATGAAATATTATCTTATGACCTTGGTAAGTTCCTTGCCACTGATGAGGTATATATATTACAGACAAATATAGAAGAGATGTCAATGTTGACATTGTAACAAATAAATCTTTCGATGAGATCCATACCAAGCACTTCTAAAATGGCAGTCAAGATATCACCGTCTTGAATGAATAAAACTTTTTTCAATCTAACTTTGTTGATCTCCACAAGAATGACCATCTACTATAATTCATCATCAAAAGTGAATGAGAAACTCAGTTTTAATTTTTTTTTACCACAAAGAGCCTAAAAAGGAGAGAGAGTGTGAAATAAATGATTATCATATAGCTAAGGAGGCCAAAACCCTCACTCATTATGTGAGTGAAATAATAGGAAAAATAATAAGGATGGCCATCTACTATAATTCACCTTACATAGTAACTGAACTGATGCGCCATTTTGGTTTAATACTTGTAATTATGACAGAAAATATAGCACACACTTAATCCATTTTTGAGTGAATCACTAACCCATACTCTAAGTTGTGGAGGTTAATCAAGAGTTTAGCAGTGCACCACACACCAAGTGACAGGAAGTTGCATGGAAGGAGGGTTGATTCCACATCGCACATGGTGAAGTAAAACTCAACTATGGATGATCTTCCAACACTTATGAGCAATGCATAAAATAGTCTCCTTACCACCAAAAGAGGGAGATAGAAACAAAATTTGGAGGGAACTGAAGTTAGAACAAGAATGAGCATTCTAATCTCTCACTGCCAGGGATGTGAATAATGTAATTTTAGAGGGAGAAAGTTGATACAGATTAGATTTAGATCAAGCCATCATTCTCCATTGCTAAGGACTCTAGTTATAATCAGAAACATCAAAAAATTATTGTCAAGAGGAGTTTAGCAAAGGAAAATTTGCTTATTTGTGACTACAAGTGCAAAGGTCGATAGCGTCCCATCTTAGCAAAACAATGTTTATAGATATTCTAGCGTAGAGATCATTTAGAGACTAAAGATAAGGCTTGACATGGTGATCTGGGTGCTTCATTTCATTGTTTGGTCTCTCAATTCTTTGTCATGGTTTAGCATATAAGGTATGTAGAATGATCATGGGCAAGATTTATTTTATTGATATAGACTAAGACGTGCTAAATCAATTCTAAACAAAAATAAATAAATTAAAATTAGTTTTTAATTTGGTTTTAACAATTACTTATGAGTTAGTGATGTTGCAATGTTTCTGTTTTTCTTCAATAAATAGGATCTACGTTAGTATTTTAAAAATATCTTTTACGAAATATACATTGTTAGCTGGTGAACATCTTTTCATTTAATAACATGAAGTTTCCACAGTCCATGATCAATAAGTGCTGAGATTTCTGGATTGCAACTGTGTGTGATCTTTTTGCATCAACGTTTCGGATCATACTCCATGATCTATCATCAACACACAGTTCTCTTTGCTCAACATCCTGATGATGGATCATGGAGTATGATCCGAAACGTTGATGCAAAAAAATCACATACAATTGCAATTCAGAAATCTCAGCACTTATATTTTCATTTGAAAATTTGCCAAATATTATTTGCATGAAAGTTTCTAAAGCCTTCTGATCAAATTTGCTTTGATGCATTTCCTTACCAGACTTTGAACTAAATACTAACCATCCAGATATAAATACTTCATTGGTATGTATCCACTGGTAAGTATCCAATACGCCAGAGTATTATTTCATTATATAGAAGGGACAGCCATGTCTGGGCCATATCAAAATAGTAAATATTCATGAACATCCAATCAAAATCTAGAATGTCTGCTTACAGTGTCTACGACAAAAAGTGTCCAAATTTACATTTTGGACAAACCATTCATATCTTCATAATGTAATTTTATTTTTTATTTTTTATGAATAAAGGTTGACATCCATTAGAGAGTTTAACAGTGTAGAAGTTATACATTCGATTCAAGAAAAACATTAGCATTCTAAGACTTTGTAGTGAAATGGATTTTAAGGATATTACCATTAAGCTACATAAAATGAAAACCTAGAAAATAAAGAAGAGCATCAGAGTTCAAAATGGCAACACTGTACAATGTATCTCTTGCAGTAATATGTCAATATAATGACTAATAACACATTGGAATTGTAGCTAGTATTCCAAAAAAAAACTATTAAACATATAAAGTTTATAGCACTTTGAACACATCATAATGTACAATAACTCACTATATATTGTTTTCTAAATAAATATTTGTATGTAGGTGTAACAATGTATGTATTTTGTATGGGCACATCCAACACTATATTGTATCTAGGAGCGTCTCTGAAAAGCTATCGTGGTGTTATTTACACACATCTACTTTTCAACGTTTACTATATCTCTACTCCATGAGAGTTTTTATATTCTTTTGGAAAAATCTGGATTTCCTTATGTACTTAATAATATTGTGTATATGCATTGGAAAAATTAATTTTTACTAATCTGAGGTGTTCATTTTATATGTATAATTCTCAAAAGATACTAAATTATAGATGTAGTTGGCTTAGCACTGCTTCTATTTTCTTAAGCCTGAAAATACAACCATGCAAGCCATGCACATAGATATTTCATGACAGTACAATGTTGGACAAGATTATATCATATGCTAGTTGATCCTAATTAAAAGATGATAGCCTTGAAATTGCTCTTGGTTGCTCTATTTATGCATAGTATGTATATTATGCTGCTACTAGGAACAGCATCTATTATCACCAACAATTAGTCTTGATCTTTGATTTTATTTATTTATATGGTTCATGTTATTTAATTTAAAATTCTTTAATTTTAAATGTATGTGAGCAACGTAATTTTCCTTATACACTTTTCTAAATATCTTAATATTAATGGGATTATTGTATATAAATATATAATGGCTATAATTCAATAAAATGAATATATTTAATAGTTTTATATCTTATTTGTCTTCATACATATGGATTCATCAAATATGTACACTATTTGTTACCTCTACTCTATTTTGGAGTGTGAGATTCACCTCAGTTACCTATGGCATGCTATTATGTTTAAATTAGCTTTTAAAACTTTCATAAATTGATAATAGGCTACGTGAAGGGGAATTTTGGAAGATATTGATTTGACAAGTTTATAGATAATTGTATAATTACATTTTTATTCATTATAACTTCATGTTATAGTGGTTGAATAGAGGAGAAAGGATGAAAATTGTTACATTATCAATCTCATTAGGATTATTTTGTTCCCAAGTTATCTTTTCCTCAGAAATATAAGTCAAGTGGGGTTCTATTTGCATACAATAGCAATTGTCATTAGAATTAATTATGGATTTAGTACTCAGAAAAAGTGGTTAATGTTGGAAATAAATTTAATAATTTTTTTTATTAATTCATAGTTTGAAAGATGCAAGTAATGACTTGTTCAATTTGCACCTAATAGTATTACTCATGTAAAATTAAATTTAATAGTACCAAATAGATACCAATTGGATGGCTATCAATAGTTTATTTTAGTTATCAAATTTTGATTTTAAATATAATCGACTCATTTCCCTTTTGATATTCATTGAGTATTGTATAGTGGTGATTTAATTTAAACAATAGTTTTATATACCTTTTGATAAGTTGGAAAATAGATATTCATTAAGTTTCATATATTAACTATGGATCAAAGTAGTAAGTCAAACTTCAAATGATTAATAAAAATACCTATACCTTTACTATATAGAACTTTAAGTTTAGGAAATTAGAGTTGGTCTTAACATTGATCCATTTGTCTAAGTGTAAATCTAATCCTTAGAAAGGATGAAAATTTTGGAAAACGTACTAATTGTAAATTTAAACTAATATTTGTGAGCATGAAAGATTTAAGATGAGACATGAAAACTCAAGGAAGACAAGTGTCAATATCCAATCAATATGTCACTAAGGATGCAAAATCAATCAAGGACCGCATGTGAAGTACACTTAAACCTAACACACAAGGTAAATTAGAATCTAACAAGGTACTTTCCTTATCCATTTATCATCTAATTTGAATCAACTAAGTAGCCGTTGTACATCATATATTTCTTATTTTTACTTGTTTTCAAATACTATACATTCTAGTGATTACTATTATACCCATTAGGTTAGAGAGGTTGTTAAAAATCTTAAGGAATTCCATTTGAATACATTATATTTTTCTTATTATTCCACATGTAGTAAATGAGAAGATTGAGGATATTTATTATTTTTAATGTTAAATGAGGAATCATGGTAGTTAGTGGTTATGATATTATTTTCTTGGTTCCTTGCATTGGGAAGATGTTTTATTTTAGTGTCATTATGTAAGATCATTTGAAAAATCCTTATCTCTTAATAATTATTTCAATCTCTTACAATTAACTAAAGTTATTGATAATATTTCTTCTAATCTTGTCTTATATGACAATATCAAACTAAGTGCTCAAGTTTCTGGATTTAAACTGTGAGAGTTTTTTAAATCAAAGTTTCGGATCACACTCCATGATCCATCATCAGGATGATTTTCTTCTCTCTTATTGCATGCAAATCATCCTGATGATGGATCATGGATTGTGATCTGAAATGTTGATTTAAAAAAATCTCATAGTTTAAATCTAGAAACTTGAGCACTTAATTATCATGGACTGTGGAAACTTGATGTTGTTGAATATCAAACTAGTTGTGCATAATTTTGTATATCACTTTAACTATACAAATATGAATGGAATCAATACAAAGGAGTCATTGATCTATATATGATATGAATTACTAATGACTATGCATTCATGTAGGTCACTTTTAGTGGAAAGGTGATTTGATAATGTTATATTTAAATTCTTGTTGATCAATTATCTTTTGAATTAATATAGTTATTGTGGTGTTTCTATGTTGGTTATTATTTTCCATGGCTATCAAGATATTGTGCATAGTTAGCAAGTGATACTATTTGTAGTCATGGGTTCTAAATTTTGTTTAGTTATTAAACTTTTAATAATAGTCTTATTTAATACCTTGTATAGAATGCATAGGGTATCTTATTTATTTTGATTGTAAGTTATATATTAAAGATAATTTTAAGGTAGATTTCTAACGAATTAAATGAATTCTTGTAGAATGCTTCTAACTAATGGTAAGTTGTTACCCTAGTAAAATTACTTTAGTTGGATAATTAAGGTTACAAGTTATTGATTTATTGATCATTTAGTTATCATGGTTGAATAAAATAGTTATTGTTAGGAATATTTTGATTAGTTATTAAATTTTTAATGATAGTCTTAGTTAACACCTTGTATAGAATGCATAAGGTCTCTTATTTATTTTTATTATAAGATTAAAAACTTAGTTATCTATTAAAGATAATTTTAAGGTATATTTCTAATGAATTCTTGTAGAATTCTTCAAACTAATGGTAATTTGTTACCCTAGTAAAATTACTTCAATTGGATAATTAAGGTTATGATTTATTGATTTGTTGATCATATAGTTATCATGGTTGAAAAAACTAGCTATAGTTACGCATGTTAACCTCATTAGATTTTTTGAATAAAGGAATCTTTAATTGATTGAGTAGATTTCTTAAGAACTTGGTATTAAGTACCCAAGAGAATAAAGCAATAACCATTGAAATGAGGTGAAATAAACTTAGGTTATAGGTAAATAAGGAAATATTTACATTTAAAACTCAACATCAAACACCTCCTTAGAGTGCGTTTGTTTAGTAGGTTTTTAATTAGGTTTTGTCCTTATCTCACTTGAGTGAGTGGTAGTCGACAAAGAACTATCTAGGGAAAATGGACCCTAGAAAGGGTTTTGTACCCACTCATGCAGTTATAGGAAACATGGACTAGAAACCAAAACTACATATATATACTCCTTGACCCCGTTTGGAAGAAGTGCACATAAGTAGTTTGGTGAATGAACGATGTTCCCAATACATAGGATTACAGGTGTGAGGTTAGGGAGTTTCTAAATAATAAATTTTTAAACTTAATAAATTAAGTAAATAATTATCACAAATAAAACTCTTGAATATAGAATTTATCACAAATAAATTAAGTAAACAATTATCATAAATAAATTAAGTAAATAATTATCACAATTAAATCATGAGCTAAAATAAATTATCGTATACTCAAAAGGAACCTCAAATTGATCCACTTGATCTCCTTGAGGCTTTAGGCTAAATTCTTGAGTTGATATTTCAAGCCTTTATATCTTAAATTGCATACCATTAAATGATGGTGACCTCGGCACACTCCTTAGGGGGGAAGTGTGGTATTCAAGGAATTGACTTAGGACCTGAATGGTCTCAATGAGTCTAAGACTCTAGAAAAAATGCATACCTATCTTTTATGATATATATGCCTACCTCATTTTGGTGGATGCCTATCTCAAATAGATAGATGAATTCCTGCTCTACATGATTAGATGACTAACCCATAAGGGTGGATTTTCATCTCAAATCTTGATGAATACCTATCTTGTATAGATAGAAGTACTTGAGTATATAAATGAATGAAAATTTATTAGCTTGGAAGAAAAAAATTGTGGTATTTTTTAGATAAATCAATTGGGTTATTACACAAATCAAACCAAAGAGACAATTATGAGGATTATTTTCCCCATTCCTCAAAATAGCTTGATCATTTAATTATAATTCTCCACGTTGGTAGTGTCTATCTCTATCTTTTTTTCTCAATATCCTACATAATATAAATTAAACTACCCAAGGTTTTCATATTATTATTATTATTATTTTTTATCATGTCAACCATCTCCTTATCCATATCAAGCATCTTAGCATTGATATCCTTTATCTAGGTAGTATTTTGAGATCAAAGGTAACATTTAGGCTAAAGATCCTCTTTGTTAACACTACCATTGGGGAGTTAGCAGACTCATCATCTAATTTTAATGCATTGATCTATTCAAAGGTATTGTCACACTCATATTTCCTAGAGGGTGTTCTCAAGAGTTATCTCCTTGAAATAATTTCTCTTGAAAGCACCCTCTAGGATTATTTTATCCTACTAATTGTTCCTATACTCAATAGATGTTTTAATATCTTTATAATCACTTGGTTGGGTGGTATATTTATGGATCCCATATATTTTTTCCTACATGACCCTACCTATATCCTTTATTTCACTAAATTTATTGACTTCCTCTTTATAGTCCTAACAAGGGAATATTTTTAGACCTTCCCTCCATGCTTTCATATTTACTTTTCACAAATTTATTACTCTTAGGCTTACTTCCCAACTTATTCAACCTAGACACACTTTTAAATCCTTTGACCTGAGAGCTTCATGGTATACATCCTTATGGGAAGGATAAGTATTAGTGTCATCACTTTCGATATGAATTTTCCCTCTATCTTCTTAGGGTAATAGGAGTGGTTTCAACCAAACATGCATTGATTGGTTTTGTGGGATAGAAGGATAGATTGAAATGATAATGGTAGAATATAAGGCGTTTGGCCTCCTTGATAGAATTTTAAAGGGATCCAATCAGAAAATCTTGTTGGTCTTCCTATTTTTCTGATTGGATCCCTAGGTGTTGTTGGTGCCCTAAGATCAAGTGTGTTGTGTGTTGATTAAATATTTTAGTTTAGGTCATGTTTAAGAGTAGAAAACATAGAGAGGTCATGTTTAAGAGAGGAGTATAATGAGGTGGGGATATTCTTGTTGGAAAATGTGTGGATAGTGTGTTGTCATTGATGTCAACCTATGTTGCTATTACATACACTTGTATGTTGAATGTTGAAGGGCTATAATAATGCATTATCTCTTGAAGTTCATGGTTGGATGCCAAAATGTTTTGGTTGATAAGTCTCCATACTATCTAAGGAAAAAGTCTTGCACCATAAGAGATTTTCCAAATGCTCCACATTTCTCCACTGATGAATATATGGTCTTGCAATTTGAAGGGTAGATCTATATAACTATAAGGTATGCATGTTCCAGGATTCAAAGCATAAGTTTTACCATAGAGTGTTCTGGTGTTAACAAAGTAAGTACAGGTTAAGTTCCTATGAATGATTGTATAATAAAGAACTAAATATATTTGTACTTGAAAGAAAGAAAATTGTGTTGGTTTCTCTCTTTTGGTTCTAGGGTTTTGGACCTAAAAGGAGAGAGGTCAATTTTCTTACTCTTCACTCAAGAACAAGCCCTTGAGCTTTCAATGCAAAGGAGATTGAAATCTAGAAAAGGGATTGTTCTAGGGGATTGAATGATGTCAAATGACGAGTTCACCACCAAGTGTAAACTTGGAAAAGACAATGAATTGCAAAACACAATGTGATATGCAAAAGGACTTAGAAAGATGAACAAAATGTAGTAAAAGGCTATTAAACTGAAAGTGTGCACCTAGAAGATTGAAGAAGGTAGAGTGAAGGTCTGGATCACTAGGGAAAACTTTAGTGGAAAATCTTTGCCAATTAGCAAATTCTAGAAATCGGCCAAGTTGAAATTGGCAAATTAATCGCCCAACAAGGTGTCCAAATTGCTCGGATTTTACGAACTATCAATCCAATGCATGTCCATTTGCCAACAATTTTTTTATGAGGCATATTTAAGCAAAAAAAATTCTATAACAAACTACGCGTTTCAAATGGACCGATTAATATTTTCGCCTAGAATCCTGAAAGCATGTAATAAAACACCTACATATTCGCCAATACTATTAAAACAACATTGTATCAAGATCCATTTCGCCAACTAAAATTTATAAATAGTTGCTTGTGAAGACCCATTTCACCAATTAAAAGTTATAAATAGTTGCTTATGAGGACCTATTTCACCAATAACATTAAAAACTAATTACATAAATTTGAGGACACATTTCTCCTTGAAAATTACAATGTATCATTGTATAAGAATGTATGATTCGCCAAATTTTTAATATACCATTTAAAAATCTCACGAAATTCGCCAAATATGGATTGATATAAATACAATCGAAATTGTCATTTATTCTTACACATTTTGTTCAGTTTTGAGGTTCTCGATTCAGAAGTCAGCAAAAGCCAAAACCATAGACTTAAAGGTGAGTGATCATTTCTTCATAGTGTTATTAGTTATAATAATAAGATTTCTTTATCTCTTTTCCATTTTTGCTTAAATCTTTTAAAGATGATATTGAGTAGGGAATGAGATCTATATTCTTTGTCCTTCCTAAACAAGAAGACATTTTTTTCCATCTTTTATTCAAAGTGAGAGATCAATATGTCGAGCAGCAAGGGTAAGACTCCTTAGTGTAGTGAAGGGAATGGGAGGCCATCAAAACGCCCAAAACATACAGGTACCATACAGTCTTATTTTGGAATTGGAAATGCTTCTGATCCATTAGATCAAGATGGAGCTACATCATCAACTCTTCCACCAAATATTAATGAAGAAGGCATTCACAATACCTCACAACCACTGAAAGGTCAAGGTGAGATTATCATTGAGTTAAATAAAAATGTATCAAATGAGGATGGAAATACCGCAAAAGATGTTCCAAGGGATACCCTGGTTAGCCAAAATAAGATAATTGACTTGGATCAAGATGATGTTGGTAGCAAGACAAGAAAAGGAAAATAAAAAATGGGGTGCGAGTGGGAAATGAAAATGAATTTTCAACTTGGTTGGTTGTCAAAGTACCCATTCATTGTACCAGTGGGGGTAGCAAACGATATTGAAAAAGAAACAAAATGCAAGTGTACAATTTGTAGTTGGAAATGTGGAAGAGACAAGAAGTTGCAGCTAAAGCTTGACACTATAGAAAAACATATCGGTAAAGTTTATGAAAAATAAATCATAAACGTAAAGGAACAATCAATCGTATGATGGAAATCAAAGGAAGAATGTCTTCATGTTAAGTATGCCATGGAATATGAAGAGCATAAGAAAATAATGTCAAAGCTTGCTGCATGTCAAGGTACACTTGAGGCTCAATTTGGAAAAGCAATGAAAGGAGAAAATCTATCAAAAACTGTTTAGATGAGTGTTGTTTTTCACATTTTGTCCAGAGGGTGTCCTATGATAGAATACCCAAAATATTCTAGTTTATTATCTTTTTTGGGTGTTCCTCACTTTCCCTTCTCACATTGGTCAGTAAACCCTAGATGGGAATGGGAAAACTATCTTCCTGCAATGGAAAAGGAAGATTTAAAGGAGAAAGTAAAAGATTCAAACTTCATTGCATTATATTTAGATGAAGTTACTACGGTAGACAATACTTCTTGGGTTTGTATGCATTTCTATACTGTAGAACAACATGTTCACCAAGCTCATCTTCTCTGTGTTCATAAAATGAAGGACAAATCAACATCGCAAAATCTATTTGAACTAGTCAAGAAATATTTTCAATGAAATTGTAGGTATGGATGAGTTGAAAATTGCCAAAAATTTGGTGTGTGTAGGAGTTGATGGAGCTGCATTGATGCAAGGTCAAATGAACATTGTTTGCATAAAGTTACAAACTACTTGTACACCATACATGCTTGGCATTCACTGCATGCCCTAAATAATGAATTTAGCATTCAAAAATTGTAAGCAAGTTTCCTACAATATCAAAAGTTGAAAATATAGTCCATGAGATCTATGCATACTTCTGCCGAAGTCCCAAACGTTTCGTAGAATTTCAAAAAAATTATGAGGGAATAACACCAAGAAAAAGCTTCTCAAGGATTTCGATACCAGATGAATCTCTCTGCATGGACCAATGCAACGAGTTCTTTAAGAATATCAATCCTTGATTGGAGTGATGTACAAGCATCACAACACAATAGAAAAATCTCCCAACCTCTTACATAGGTTAAGCGATATAAAGACACTCTTGACTTTAGCTAGTCTTCTCCCCATGTTGGATGTGATGAACAATCTTGTGAAGAAAGCCCAAGAGAAAACTATGTATATTTATGAATATGCCAATCTACGTAAACATACATGCTTGGACCTCGATCATCTATATCTAGATCTAACACAAGAAGGCCCAAATTATTTCGTGTGGCAAAGAATTACTGATTTGAATAATCCTAATAATTATTTATAGTTTAATGCAAGCAGGAACTTATGTATCTGTGTACGTGGATATGAGATACCAATGTACCATTGTAAGACAACTAGACACTCTAGTAGAGAAGTAGTTGTTAACGAGGAATATTTTAACGACATTGTTAAATCTGTTAGTGATAATTTGAAGGAAATTACAAAATATCTTTCTTAGAGATTCATGAAAGATTCCCTCGACATGAAATAATTGAAGCCATGGGTATTGTGTATCCTCAAATTTGGGTAAACCGAGATAACCCAAAATATTTTCATGATAAAGTAAAAATCTTGATCGAACAATTTTTGAAAAGTGTAACATACAATGAGCAGACAATAGAAGGAATTTTAAATAAAGATAAGCTTAGAGAACAATGTAAGAATTTTTCAATAGCTATGAGGGACCAGTATGATTCCATGGGAATAGAGAAGGCCTTTGAACCGGTATCAATACAAAAGGTTTGGAAAAACTTAGGTCAAAGTGAAATATTGTGTGGTACAATAACAAAATATTTAAAACTTGTTGATTTATGTCAAACAATGATATTGGGGTTAGTAGAGGATGAGAGATTTTTTAGTACATTGGCATTTTTGAAATCAAAGCTAAGAAACAAACTAGACAAGAATTTGGAAAATTGCTTGAGTATGAAAGGAACTGCGTATAATGTCAAAAAAATTCCTTTTGAAAGGGCACTCACAATTTGGAGGTCCACATGTGAAAGAAGAGGGAACAAATTGTGCAACACTCCAATTCCAAATGTTGGTACTGGTGGAATTGGCATTGGTAGTGGGACAAATGATAGTGACACAATGAATGTTGAATTTGAGACACAGGCCGAAGAAAATGAAGAGAATACTCAAAATCAAGATGACTCTTTAACTTTATCTCAAGTTGAACATCAGTTTGAGGACCCTGACTCCATTTGGGAAATGGATTTGGAAGTGAATTATTAGCTTTTAGATATTTATACTGCACTTCATGAATTAGTTTCCATTGTTCCAAACTGTAGTTGATGATATTCTATATTGTATTCCATGAAATTGTGAATCATTGCACTTCATGATATTTGATTTTATATTGCACTTCATGAATCATATTCTAAACTGTAGTTGATGATATTTTATATTGTATTCCATAAAACTGTGATATTTTATATTTTATGTTGTATTCCATGGTATTGAATTTGATATGTGATTCTGCATCATTTTTAAAGAACAACACTTATCACACTACTTATAAATTCCTATTGAATTTCCATTCACACAATCTTTGATAAATAAGATAATCCTTGATCATATTATTCATAATTCATGAAACAAGTACATAGGAGAGAAATGGTTTTGAATTTGAACCATTTTGTATTCAATTGCTAGTATTGTTATCAAAATTGCACATGCAGACTGATTGACTCAAAACCTAAGACAAAACTCTAAAATATTCTATGTATTCCCTTTATAAAATTCTTTGTGATCAATACAAAACAATGAACTGGTACTTCTGGCCTTGAATTCATTCTTATATAAATTAAGGAGAAAAACAAGACTTGAGCTAGAAGGAGTAATATCCATGTGCTCTAAAATTTTATCCACGTACAACAAACATAAAAGAGAGAAAAACATAGAGTGTAGAAAATAAGAAGAGACAAAAGATCTTCCACGTCTGCATCCTTGTCACCAAATTTAAACTGGGGAGAAAAAAATACTTTATCCATACTTTAGCAAAAGCCTAATCTGTACTATTTCCAGGCTATGCATTATATTTGTCCCATCCATTACTCACCATATTTGTAGACTTAGACCCAAAATTGTATTAATCAAAAAAGATTTAACAACACATAGACCCACCACACCATTGCATAGGAATAGGCATTACTACATCTGACCTCGTTGGTCTGCTTGGATTTGGTTGCATTTTGGATAACCAGGAAATCACCACCGCAGGCACTGTGAGTAGGATGGTTCGCTCGCTCCTCCCAACTCCTGGTATTGTTTGCAACCCATTATTCTACAATTCCTAGCTCCTAGTCCTCCTCATCCAAGGGCCACCTCTCCCTATCAAGAGCCTCCACCACCATAAACGCCTTCACCCATTCCTTCGAGCGGTTTTTGATAATACCCGCTGCATATAGGGGGAAGTCAATGCACCTGTATATCTCACCCAAGAAATTTTTGGGCGTTGTGTGGTCTAGCGAGCATACCAAAGGGAATTTTGGTACTGACCATTCATTCCCATGGGCCATGTAGTAGTGTAGCAATAGAGGGGTCATCAAGTTGCCACCAATGTTGTCCAATGCCACACCAATATTTTCTAGAAGTTAATGCTGAAATATCATTTGGTATAACTTCTTCCCCTGAGATTTTGACACACCCATGTACAAAAGCATCACCAAAAACATGGCGGTGATTTTTGGATTCAACCTGAGCTTGTGAGTTGCCTACAAAAATTCTAGACCCAAGATCACCTTCATTGCCTGGAGCACCAGTGGGTGGTTGGACACCATTATCCCCTTCAACCACTTCTTAGTGAATTTTCCATGGAATGCGTTCTGTTGCTTCATGGAATTCAGAAAGAGTGGAGTCTCCATCATCCCTTAAGAGAGTGTCGAGACTCGAGAGCACAAAAACAATTGGGAAGAATGATCTCTACCACCCCTATTTAAAGCAAAACCCTGCATAGCCATATGGAGACCATACCAAGTATTAAAGGCCTTTGTGTCCTGCAAATTCAATGCTCATATATTTTTGAGATCCTACCTCCATCTTCCCCGTTCGAGTGAGCCTACAATTTAATGTGAAATGCAGTAGTTGTCATTTCACTAATCTCCACCTTCAGTGCATTCTCAATTTTGAATCTCGATGCCCGTCACCTCTACATCATCAATCACTTGGTAGTCTCCATCACTGATTTTTCCATCTTGTCTACCACCTCGTTCCCTTCTCTGGGTATTCTCCATCGCTTGTCACTGAAGTGTTACAAAGATACACTTTCACTTTAGCGAAGAGAGAAACCCAATGATACAAAGATATAGCCTTAAGGCTTAGTCCATCACTTATCTCCATAGTTGATTTGGAAATGAGAATTCTTTTGGTGACTACAATGAAGAAAAATCCTTGATCATATTATTTATAATTCATTGGAAATGAATGAAGACAAATAAGTAATAACATAATCCTTGATCATATAATTCATAATTCATGAAACAAGTGCAATAGGAGAGAAATGGCTTTGAATTTGAACCATTTTGTATTCAATTGCTAGTATTGCTATCAAAATTACATATGAATATTTGACATACTCAAAACCTAAGACAAAACTCTAAAATTCTCTTTGTATTCCTTTACAAAATTCTCTATGATCAATACAAAACAACAAACCTATACTTCTGGCCTTGAATTCCTTCTTATAGAAACAAAGGAGAAAAACAAGCTTCAAGCCAGAAAGCACACATGTCTCTTTTCTAATAGACCAATACCAAATACATTCCCTTTTCAGTTATATTTGAATTTCCAAATGGAGGGAAATGCTACATGAGACAAAAACCATTTTCATTTGTCGATGGAGATCATATTCCACCTTCGAAAAGGCATCTTCAAGCTGATGTAGCAATATCCATGAGCTCCAAAATTGTATCCATGTACACCAAGCATAAAAGAGATAAAAACATAAAGTGTAGAATAGCAAAAGAGATAAAAGACTCCCCACATCTGCATTCTTTTCACCAAATTCAAATTGGGGAGAAAACAATATTTTATCCATACTTTAGCAAAATCCTAATTTGTACTGGTTCCAGGCTATGCATTTTATTTCTCCCATCAGTTACTCACCATATCTGTAGACTTAGGACTCAAAATTGTATTTCCCAAATTCCCAATCCACAATGCCACATCACCACATTTATCATCAATTTTCATTACTAGGAGGATACAACGTTTTGCAATACTTCAACATAGGCTTAATCTGTAAAATTTTCAAGCCATGTTATAATCCTCCTTAGTTGGCCATTGCATATTGAGCAACTTATGTACTTTTGTGTTATGCTAGTTGTACCTTGCATCAATTAGCACCCTGGCCTCTTTGACAAATGTGTCCATCCTCATCTCTATTTTGTCATATTATCTATGTTAGGATTCAACATAGAATAATCAACAACACTCAACATCATCTTAGAATGAGGAAGCAGTTCTCCCAAATCTTTCTCCCATTTGGAAAACTCCTTTAATTGACCCTTATTGTTAAATATCATGGGCATAGTAAACTCGTCCATTTATCTGAACATTCTCAATTTATTCTAGAGTTGCATTCCCAACTTTCCATGAAAAGTTGTGATTTCATTTACTAAATCAATGGCCTTCAGTAAATTAGGAATGTTGGTTGGATCTTTAGGGTCTCCCTACATCTGAGGCATCATTTCTTTCAATTTTGCATCCCTAGCACCCTGCTTATTCCACTCAGTTTGGAATGCTTTTTGAACCCACAAGTATTTCTCATTTGCCTCATGAATATTTTTGTAGGCATCCCACCCATTATCAACTTTATTTAGCAATTTTGTTACTCTATGTTTTAACACATGATCACAAATATCATTAGCCACTTTGTCTGTCTCCATTTTTTATTTCTTTGTGTTTTCTTTCTCCACTTGCACTTCCTGCTTCAAGCTCTGAATTTTTAGTGATAGGGTTTCTCTATCTTGTGCTGAAAAATATGAAGTATAACTTGTTGGAGAGGGAAAACCCCTAGATGTACTGGTAGTAGTGGAAAGTACCTTGAGGTGCTCATCCATCAATTTATTGTACTTATTCAACATTTTTTTTTATAATTAGCTTTTGTGATCTAGGTTGTGTCTACACTCAACATGGTAGCATGGATTATCAATTGTGCAGCTACAGTAGCTGTCATTTCAGTAGCCCTTTTAACAACCACAACTCCAATATATTTCTCCATAGAATTTATCACGTCAAGCTTCCCAATATTTGGTGCCATAGAACAACTAGCAAGTGTATGTAACTTAGGAATAAAGCTTGAGACAAATTTTTTTTTATTAAAAATATCCTCAGAGATGGAGGCATCTAGATCTTTCCTGATTGCATCTAATGCAATGGCTGATGACAGTCCTCATCCAGGCAATAGTATAATTCCACTTCCTTTGACTAGGGCTCTTGCACCCTATGGTGACATAGCAATAATTTCCTGCATTATTTTTTCTTCCTCCTCCTTCTCAGCTTCATCTTGCAAAGAAGGGTCAACCTTTCCTTTTGCCTCTTCTATTCTCTTTTTTATATTAGAGGCTTTCAAATGGATAAAAAAATATCTAAATTTGTTTGTTTGAAAAAAAGAATCATCACACATGAAATCATCACAAGCCTTTATCTTGACATAATCATCCTCGGCTTCATTATACTCTCATTTTACAATTTTGTTGGTAGGAACATCAATGTTCAAAGCATCTTCTTTAACAGGAGATGGGAATATTTGATCCACTTCCTCCTCCATTGGGATATATTCTACAGATACCTCAGGTGCATATCCTTCACCTCCTTGCTTTTTTTCACAATAAGTCACCAATGGGGTGACTACAGGTTGTTTTCTTGTCTCCTTAGGTTGCACTTCAATGCATTGAGTAGAAGATTGAGCTAGATGGATCCTTATTAATGCTTCATGATTTTGTTTGGCCACCATGGCCCTTATTTCAGCTAGCTTAATATTTTCAAAGAATTTTTTTTCTTCAAAATATCCAAGCATCAATTTTGCTTGCACAAATTTGTCCTGTACCTTAGAGTAAGGATTGACATAGAAAGGGTTTTCTTTTAACATCTTCTCCTTAATTGCACAAATTTTCTTGCATGTACTTTTTATTTTTGCAACTTCCTCATCAGAAGAAAGGTTTATGATCACATCCTCTTGATAGAGGAATTGACAATGTATCCTTGATAATCCTTTGGCTCTTCTCTCAGCAGTAATAAACCCTTTAGGGTCAAAATTTTTTTTAATATCTTCTTTCATTCTAAGATTGTTTAATAGAGAGCCAAACCTCTCAAGGCATTCCTTTGAAGTGCAAGTGAAATAGGAAAAACCATAGTAAGGGTTTACCATGTATGCCTTCCTTGATTTTCTATTTCTAAAATGTGTCTTATCCATGGCATCAATCTGCCACATTATCTCCATGAAGGCTTGTCAGTTTGACATATATATTGGCAGCTTGTGGGGTGGCACCGGAGATCCATAAATTCTAATTGCAGTATAGTCATATTGGAGGTGCCAATCCCCCAAATTGAATTTATGTGCAGTGCTCTCCTCATACTCCAGAGGCCTCAACATTTCTTTCACACCTTTTGAGATTCTGTAAATGGGCTTTAGGCTGAACTACTCCAATAGAAAAAACTTGAAAACATTGCAAAACATAGCATAATCAGATTGAGAATAGTGCACATCCCACAAATGGGTCCATATTTCCATAGGAAACTCATTATCCATTTTATCCCTTTCTCTCAATTTCATGAATTCTCTAAACGCAATTTTTCCTTTCCACAACAACATATGCATCAACAAAGAATAGTGTCTACATGACAATGGAGGGGTTGCATATTTCAACTAAATAAAATCCTCATGCAAGTGTTTAGCAATATGGGAAGCATAATACCAAACTCTATTTTGATACTTATTCTGAATATCAATTGCTAAAACCATCAAAGAAACATCCATTTTTATGTCAAAATTCTTGTACAAGACCTGGCACAATGCATAGTCTATAATTTTAAAATAGTCCTCAAAATCATCACAATCAAATGGTTCTAACTCTAAAGGACTAAAAGGTACACCATTCTTCTTCAGATCACGTCTCTTGTGCCTTGGTAAAACATTATTTCTATATGGAAACCTTTTTTGCTCATATTCATTATTTAGTTTACGGAAATTAATGGATTCAGAAGTAGATGGATTCAAGTTAAAAACTTCCATTATTTGTCTCCTTGAAATTTCCAACATAGGAAGAAAATATGGAAACCTTTTGATTGTCCTGTTAGTTGGATCATAGCACCTTTCCAATTCAAGCATCAAGTCCACCTCCACAAACACATTGGGGCACACCAATTTTCCAATGTCACAAGTCCATAAGTGATAGGTGGGACGACTAGAAAAACTCCTCTTGAAAGCATATATAAACATATTCCAACTTGACGCAATACAGGGGTGTTAGGACCTTTTAAAATTTCAATACTATGAGCTTCAAATAGTTTCAAAAGACAAATCCCTTAGACCCTTCAATCAACAACAATTGCTCAGGCCTGTCCTTGTAGCCATCACAACCCGGTTTAATGGGATTTTCAACCAAACTTCCCAAATGACTTGCCAAAAAAAAATGGATTAAGATACCCTTTTGAGGGCTACACAACATATATCAAACCTAGTAATGACTCTTTTGGAGCAATTACAAGAACCAACACCTACACCGCTATCCTAGGCCTAGAAATAGGCCACTTTTACAAAAGGAAGTCCCTCATAAAATTCTCCTCTCTACCCAAACACATCAAACAGTCTTTATTCATGAGTCAAATCACTAAATTTTCAAGCTTATTAGCTACACCAAGGTTTCCTTACCATTGATCTCTCAAACCCTCACTCTTAATGCCAATACCAAGGGTTTTATTGGAAAACACCCTTCCAAGGCTCCTAAAAACAAACTAATGCTTCTAACACCCTACATATAGCCTGCACATACTTAATAATCCCACACATTAACCATACACTCAACATTTCTTCAAAATCATAACTTAGTAACCCATTTTCATATGGAATTCATACAACTTACCCCAGGGCAACACTCCCATTACCAACAACTCATTTTCAATTGCTTCCTAAACCATGTAAACACCTACTCTAACATACAACATGCCTTTCCACTAAGGAACAAACCAAGACAATAGGTGGAAAGGCTCATTCCGTCATTTGTTCTCCAAACAGGCCCTTCACTGGTTTTTACTAGGAAACTACAAAATTCAATTGAGATCTTCCTCTAAAATTAAATTAAGACTCTCAAACCAATGGAAATAGAAGGATAGAACATGCTTTCACAATATTACCCAAATTTAAGATCAATGGAGGACTGTACGGGACCGTACAGTAGCAAGAACTAAACAAAACATAGAAAATATGTTAAAACCATTGGTATTCTTATTGGTAATTTGCATAAATGATCAACCAAACCTTCTTCGAGCCTTGGGAAGGCTTTACATAGCATTTACAATTTATTTTCAACTTCCCCAATGTCCCTAACTACTTTCAAATTCTCATTTGACCCTTCAACTTCCAAAAGTTGCATTTTACAATATTTTGCTTATGGCAACCTTCATATACTTGCAACATTTACAAATTGTCACTTATGACTTCAAAACATACCTAATTACATTGAAAATGGTCTTTTTAGACATTATTTAGATAAATCACCTCAAAACACCCTATACTACCCTTCTGACCTCCTATCAAACCTTCAAGCATTAAAATTTTGTAAATGGTGGATTAGGTGCTCCTGCACCACAACCACTTTGTGGTAGCACCACATCACCAATCCCATCGGCCAAATCCTCAAAATGAGCTATCAATGTGCCCTCACTAGTCTTTCTCTTTCCAACTGGCTTAACCTCTACAGTTGGGTCCTTAGGGGCCTCTTCCATGAAACGAGGGTAATTTTTATTAACAACTCTCTTCTTTGCAGGTTTTTTAGGCCATGTGTCAAGCTTAGGCTTATCATCTTGAGGCTTAGACCTTTTAACAACTCTCTTCTTTGCAAGTTTTTTAGGTTGTGTCAGGGCTAGGCTTAGGAATTTTAACCCTTTTCTGGGTAGGTTTGCTCCTTGGTTTGGATGAGGATTAAATAGGCTCACTCATTGTTATAGCTCAATAAAACTAGGGTTCCAAGATATCTATGAATTACAATTCTATTCTTTGAATTAACAGGATTTAGACTCAATTTCAAACAAAATTCACTCCTTTACCGCCAAACCCTACATATAACAACTGCAATAATGTGATTCCCTTACTAACCAGAGAGAAATAAACCTAAATAACAAACCCTAGCGGCTAGCTATGTTCTCACTTTCTCAATTACCCAATGCTACAAATTACTCACAAAGCTACAAAACTCAACTTACCCAAGAAAATAAGTAGCTTGTTTTTCAAAATTTTCTTTCCTTAGAGCTCCAACTTCTTCTCTTCACTTAACCAGTTCTTCAGATCTCAAGGATTGGAATTATGGAAGAAAAGTGATCAACAACCCTCTTTACGACTTAGAATTGGAGTGTCTTCTCCATTAATGTCTAATAGATAGCTCATGTGAGCGAATCACCGAACTAACAAGTTGTCATTCACATTTAAACTCCAATAGTTGATCTTCTTTGATTAAAAATATGATGTACGGTCCTCCTCGACCATCGCTTTATGCTTTCCCAAGTTTGTTTAAAAAAAATGATGATACCCTAGGGATTCAGGGAGTTTCCAAGTAGCCCTTTAGAACCCCATCTCTCATCGCAGTAATGCTTTGAAGTTAAGTCCATACTTTGGTGATGAGCGAAAACACCTCAGATGGAAGGAATATTCCTCATTATATTCTCCACCGCTTGTCGCCAAAGTGTTACAAAGATACACTTTCACTTTAGCGAAGAGAGAAACCCAACGATACAAAGATATAGCCTTAAGGCTTAGTCCATTGCTTATCATCGTAGTTGATTTAGAAATGAGAATGCTTTCAGTGATGACCAAAACAAGCAATGGCACCAAATGTGGACATGTGGCAAGATTTCAGCCCATCATTCCTTGCCTTCATATAACTCATCACAGTAATCAAAATAAACAATAAAAAATTTCTATGATGGTGCTATCTAAAGGAGAAAATTGTGTTCATCATGCTTCACTAAAGTGGAACCAAAGAATGAAAGATCTTCAATGATAAGCGATATGAAAGGAAACAAGCATATCACTCATTACAAAAATGAGACATGGAGACCAAACACCTTCTGCAATTCACAATACAAGTAACAAGAGAAAATCAAGGCTCATCGCTCATCACGGTAATGAACCCGATGGGTTGAAGGATTTTGGCGATGAGCGATACAAGAACTTAAGTGGCAAAAATATGCACATGCATAAAGTTTGTTTTAAAAGAGGGACCACCTAGGAAGAACATAGGACCAGGGCTTAAAAACTTAAGAACATTTTACGCAAAGGAATGAAATGATGTAAAGGCCAAACAAGACCGAATTATCAACCTTATAAAATAATTGAATCCTTGGACCAAACTCACCAAAGTAATGAAGGAAATATGTGTGATGGGTAAATGGGGAACTCTAACCACAAGGGGTCAGTAACAGAATGAACCCAAAGGCATAAGATATAACTAAGATGGCTTGGAATTGGCCATAATAGGTCAACAAAGGATTAGACCAAAAGACAAGGGTTTAGACAAGGGGAAAATATACTAAGTAAAAACTCACCCCTAACATAAAACCGTAAACCCTATCTTTATACTTCAAACCAAAAGCCACCAAAGTAAGGCATATTAGATCAATCGAACAAGACATTTTGAGGGTTCGACTAGTGATTCATCACTCAACTCAATGCTTTATAATATATTAACAATAGTAGCATATACAATAATGAACAACAACAATAATAATAATACAGATAATTAAACATCAAATGATAAAATAAATAAATAATAATACAGATAATTAAACATCAACACATTAAAGAAGTATGAATTTGAGCTTTTTTATTGATTTTCACGTGAAGGAGTACACAAAGGCATTGGCAATGCAAAATATTTCCCAAAGAAAAATCTACATAGAGATAAGTCGGAACTTGGATACTCATATTATCAAAAATCAAATCACTGTATCACCTTTTCTAGCACCTTCCACTCTTCAAGTGGTGGAATTGTCATTTGTTCTAACTGATGTTGTTTGAATTGATGTTTTGTTAACATTTCATTATTGTAATTGGAACCTATCTTGAATTCTTCAGTCAATTTTGCATTCAAGGTTATCAGTGGTTTGATGGAATCCAAATAGTTCACCACATCTTGGTGATGAGGAAACTGGTCCAAATCAATCTTCCATGCACCCTCCATATTCTTTTTGAAATCAACATTTCCAATGAATCACTCATTTGTGCCAAAATCCTCTGGAAAACCAAGCTCTATGAAGTTCCTTACCTTTTCATCCACCACCTTCATCTTGTTTGCAACCAAATGCAAATATTCCTTTGTTTCATGCATTCTCAAACACTTTTCAATGATAGATGAAAACTTCATTGAGGTAGCAATCCGATTAGTAATCCATTTTGATTTCAAATCATTGTCACTGGCTTTGTAGACTATTTGTAGAACTTGATTTTTAGATTTCTCTAATGCCAACACATTTTTGTTGTCCACTAAATATGTGTTGAGCTTCTTATAATGCAGTTTGATAGCATCAATCAATTGAAACATGTCACACAAATGATCAATCCTCTACATTAATATTTCATCTCAGATCTTTTGTATCATATGCCTCATTGTATCTCTACAAAATGCAGATAACTTATTTTGACAAGAGTTAATTTCTTTTTCTGTCTTTCTCCAATTTTTGTTCCCACTATGCATTTCCATTCGCAATGCTTAGTCTTAATTTTTATGAAATGGATTTTTCCTCATAATTTTTCTTATTTCTCTCATCTAGCCTTTGCTTCAGGTAATTTACTTCTCTCTCATTTTGTTTATCCTCTTTGATTGTTGATGTAGAGGTGGGTTTTTTTATTCTTTTTTCTAATTCATTGCTCTTGTTATATGTTGCTTTCCTCTTTGCTTTCTCATTTGCTAGGTCTACCTATAACTTTTCTATTTGAGTTTTCAACCTTTTTTTCTCTCTATCTTTATTTAGAAATGATGCATACACCAATTCATTGTTCTTCTTTGATACATTAATTTTGTCAATATTTTTGAGTCCAAAAAAATGCAATTGAAAATTGGTCACCTGGTATTCAAATCAATCCATCTGATTTGCTGGCTTTTTTTAATTGTGGGAACAATAATTGTGTACTCCATGATTTCTTTATTTGTGTCAAATGTCGGTATTACCATGGTTGTTGCAGGCTCTAAAGTTATAATAGATGCACTCTCCATCAATTGCTTCTATTATTTTTTATACAAGTCTAATTTCTTTTCAAACTCTTCAATGAAATCAAAACCTGGGGACACAAGAACAATGGAATGCTTGAATGGCGAAGGAATAGGAGTACTTGTAGTTGCTAATGATGTTGTAGCCACACTAAATAGCAATGGGTGAGTGCCTGGAAATAACTACTTTGTGGTGGATCCACTGATAGTGTGATTTGGACCTGTCAAAATCCTTTGCCTCTTATGTATTCCTTGATCACCTGGTGTTTGTGTGGTATATTGTATTGTTGTCCTCTTGTGTGTAATTTTTTGCTATAGCACATGTTGACCACTACTAGTGCTACTACCCATACCGTCACCACCAGTGGCAGTGCAAGTTGCACTAGGCTCTCCACCATGGGCATGTCCTAGTTGTGATTTTATCTGACCATGAGGATTAGGATTTGAAGGTCTAACAAATTAAATTGTTTCGGTTGTACTTGTATGCCCTTGGTCTACTTTTTCACCTCCAAACCCAAGGCTAGATTTATCAACTAGTTTTCTATGCTCTACATCTATTACCATCCAAGGGCCTTGTCTTTGGGACCCCAAAGGACCACCTTCATAACCCATTTTTTCAGCTATGGATTCTCCTAAAATATATGCTTCTTTTTTGGCCTCACTTAAACTAGGTTTGAAATTGACATGGATTTTTTCTTCCCTATCATCATTAGATTCATCATCAGATTATTTATCTTCCTATTCATCGGGATGCTCTATATTCCACAATTTTCTAAACTCATGACCTTCTTCGTTATCTCCATACTTTGCAAGAGCTCTTGGATCACCTAGCTCCTTCCTCATAGACCAAAAGGAAGCAATTTTTGCTCATGACCAATTTTTATCTGTAACTTCCTTATCTAGAGAATCTCACATTTTTACTCTACTAGATAGTTTATCACTTTTTTCATAAAAAATTTTGTACCTCCTAATTGTCTTTCAATGCAATGCCATAATTTTTGCTAACAACTTTTCAAAAGAAATACCATTCTTAGCAGCACTTTTCTCCATTGCTATTTTGACCTCATCCCAAGAATCCTTGTTTCTCAAGTTTTGAAGCAAGGGTTTACTTTGATGTTGAATTCTACTTGCAAAATTCTTACTGGCCACAATCATTTCTTTAATGGTGTCACATGGATCATACTTCTAGTGACAAACAACATCAAAATTAATTTTTTCAAAAGACCATGTGCCACCTTAAATGCTTTTCTCTCAAATGTGATCCCTCCGCATGAAAAAGGTAAAGAAAGAAATAAGGACTTCTTCCCCTGATTGAAAAAGTGTAGCTCATCAGTACTCTTCATTTGCCTTACATATTCCAATGCAAAAAACCTTTCTATCGCATGTATTGGAAGTTTGTATGGCCCTACTCTCAATCCATAAAATCTTAGCACAACATATTCTTCCATTAAATACTAATCAACCAATTGTATTTCTTTTCCTAGTTGAATGCAATTTCTACATGACATAAGCAATCTAAGCATTGGAGTATTTGTAATTTCTTGATGCAATGGAGCCAAAAAGTAGTCTACAAAATGACTGTAGATACTTCGAGAATCATGCATCCTAATCTTAGTGGTCCAATCTTATACTGGAGCCATTTGATTTTCCTAAGCATTACTATAGGGCTAAATATGAAGCTTGTTGGTCTGAAACATTTCTCTAAATTTGAGTAGAAAAAAAAGCACAAGTAGGTTGTGAACCTAAATGTCTTAGTGGGACCTCCTTTAATCATTAAAAATTGTTTATGCATGGATTCTACAATGTGCTCAATATAGTTATATTTGACATGTGGAACACCATAATTGATATTATATACCAATTTAAGGAGGCTTGTACCCACTTCCAAATTTCTATCCAGACTGAGGAAAAATGCTAGCATGGAAATGGTATCCTGAACCCATGGTCTAAAAATATCAAAATCATAAGGAGGCTTATGATCACCTTTCAATTTGTTTCTATCCTGAACTATTGTATTTATGAAAGCATTTTTGTCCCTTACTTCCACTGCTTCATAATCACTAGAAAGATTTTCTAGGTCAATGTGCACATTTCCAAATTCTTCGGTTGTAAACCCCAACACTTTTCCAAGTTCTTCTGCATTAATGGATAACAATTCTTCTTTGCTATCTTTATTAACAATTCCTCTTTTTTTATCGTCATAATTTTGGGCACAGAGCATGATAAATTATAGGCAAAGGAAAACCTCATGTAACATCATGCATCCTAATCTAGTTACCCACAGTGCATTGATACTATTAACTTGCATTTTCTTTGCAACCTTATTCTGAGATGAAAATCTAAGTTCTGAGGTACGCCTACCATAGATTTTTGGATCACAAATATCATGGTATTCATCAGTGAAACCTATGGTTTTAAGCAATTTCTCATAATGTATTTTTTTATCTGACATTGCTCTAGTTATACTAGTGGTAGACATGCTTATACAATGTGAAATTGTGAATTTACTAATACTTATTAGTCCTCCTTACTTTTTCTTAATTCTTAAGTCTCTCAACCCTAAACCCAAACTTTAAAGTTTGACAAAATAAGATTTTAAGAAATGCCAAATGATGAAACATAGTCATAGGAATTCTTTCACTTACTTGGATTTTGACTCTTGAAAAGATTAATGCTGACAGTCATGCAAACTGGAATGGATTTGTTGGAAGTGGAACTGTGGAACCCAAAATAAGGTGGTGCACTGCAATGAGCAATTTAAAGATTGAAATCTCCTTGTGTGCTGACCCTCTCACTTAAAAATAAAATCACTTGACACTTAGCAATAGAAAATTCTCTTTTTTTAAAAATATGAACATTAAAGTGAATGAAACGTCTACGTGTTGCAAATTCTAAACCATTGATCTTTTTAAATCTAACCATTATAAGGTGATTCTAGAGGTTTATGTTTGCAAGCCTATCACTCTATGCATTTCATTCTGGAATGCAACTACAACCATACATCAAATTTTCATCGAATGGTTGAAACTTGAGTAATTTATGATATAAACTTAAAACAATAAACATGTGTTTTAAAGTTGTTTTAAACTTTAGTGTCCTAGGATTGACATCAAGGCCAAGGGACTGGTAAGTTAATGTTGCAAAGGAATTAAAAAATGAATAATGATACCAGGAACTGAGGGAAGGTCAACAACAAATTAGAAATCAATAACATTTCGGTAAACCATAACAAGAGTGCCAACTTTAGTGTTTATAATGTTTTTTGTCAATTTGATGGCAACTTTCTTTTTTCATTTGTATTGCTTTATGTTTTACTTTTAAATCTGCATGCAATTATTTCATAAATAGATAATACTTAATTTCTTAAAGAAAAAAAACTGATTTGAATAGATTCATAGACACTAAAATCAGAAAATAACTCTTTACTGTAAGTGTAAATGAATAACGAAGAATAACACAACACAACCATTTATTTTATTATAACTGAATTACAATGCCACATTATTACATATCTTTTTAAAGATGAGTAGTTGTAGAGAAGACAAGCTCCTATTTTGTATAAATAACATGTCACTTTACATAGACATAATTTATTCCAAGTTGTTGCTCGTAACAATGGATTACAAATTAATTCCAATTTCCAAGCTTTTGTTGGTGACAACGTAATACAAATGTAACTCTAAAAATAAATGCATGATTCCAAGGTTCTGTTGGTGACAATGTAATACAAATGTGGCTCTGAAAATAAACACAAGGGATTTTCCTAGCCAACCATGCTGGGGAAAAGGGATCTATGAAGATACAAAATGTACTTATCCCATTTGAGAACTAGAGTCATGTAGAAGATGAGGGCTAGTAAAATTGCTCCCATCTTCTACTTGCAACCTCCATGCATTGGGATAGCACTTATCTCCATTAGAGCTCCTTATCCTGGTTCAAAACATGTCTGAGAAGTCAGGTGAACCAAATCAACTTCTTTCCAATTCCACCCATTCTAAACTTGAAGGAAATTGGTCTTTTACTCTGTAACTACATAACTGGAGGGAGGAGATTATATAGTATCCCCAATAATACCACATCATCTTCTTCCTGAATCCTTATTAACCCTACAAAATGAAAACCCTTATGACACTATCCACTATCACTATCCCTATTTATGGGTCATCAATGCCACTACTAGCCTGATCCTTATTTAATTTTAAGCCTTACGTGTACAATTAAAATGTTTAATTTGATTGACGTCTGGCTACATGCAAACTATACCTCAAGTTGACAAGTTGTCAAAATCGTCAGTGCCACTCAAACAATAATAGATATGAAATCATTACAAATCTTGTTTAATTAAAGCTATGAGTTGTCCAATCAATCACTTCAGATGTTCATATGGCATTAATCATCCCCCGTAATATGGCTACCACACTTTCTTCAAATATATTGAGAATTTCAATTAAATGAAATGTAGTATGTCGAGGCATTGAAAAGAGAGAATGAGTGATGAGAAATGAGCCTTGATCTTGCCATGTGTCCACATCTAATGGTTCTAGTGTTATTCTAGGGGTTTCAATTCACAAGTCTAGTGCTTAAAAGATTTACTTTCAGAATGCAACTACAATCATCCATTGAAAATTCATCGAACGGTTGTGGTTATATTAATCTACGCTGACATTTGGCTACAGATATGGAATATCCTTCACACTATTATAAATTATTTTATAAGGTTGATAATTCAGCCTTGTTTGGCCTTTACATCCTTTGTGTAAAACATTCTTAAGTTTTTAAGCCCTAGTCCTACGTTCTTCCTAGGCAGTCCATCTTTTAAAAAAAACTTTATGCACGTGCATATTTCTACCACTTAAGTTCTTGTATCGCTCATCGCCAAAATCCTTCAACCCATCATGTTCATTGCCATGATGAGCGATGAGCCTTGATTTCACCATGTGTCCACATCTAACAGTTCTAGTGTTATTCCAGAGTTTTCAATTCACAAGTCTAGTGCTTCAGAGATTTACTTTCAGAATGCAACTACAACTGTCAATTGAAAATTCATCGAATGGTCGTGGTTATATTGATTTGCACTGACATTTCGCCACTAAAATTAATATTTTTATCTAGAAGTATACAAGACTCACCAGGATTTTACACCTTCACCGAGGGGGGGTTTCTTAAATTTATCCCTGTGGATCATTGAAAAATCTATTGTTGAAGTTGACTGGGACTCATTCGCCAAGCTAGGCGAATCAATCCTGTTTCTGGGAAAATGCACTAGAGCAACTTTTAGGCAAAAGGGTATCCAAAACTATAAAAATATTGATCAGGCATGTACAATGCAACTCATTCGCCAATAGTGGCCAATCAATCCACTTCTTTTCTGGAAGTTCTGAATTGGATTTTATGTCTCTCGATCCACTCTACCCTTTTTGACTAGTTTTCGGACCCGAATCTGCAAGATACCACCTATAGGTCTTCTCCAAGTTTCTCCAAGGTTGAATGACAAATTTGAAAACTTTGGGGACTTGAAAAATTTTCTCCAACTTTTCTTCTTGACAAATCTACAACCTAGACCTACAAATCACACACAAGAAGAGGGGAAAATGTTGGGGGGGTTAGAAAATAGGGGTTTGCCTTGGTGAAACCCCTTGTTGGTAATTAAACCTTGAAATGAAAGAAAATATAAAAGGAGAATGATGAATGAACAAAAGATAATGTTGTAACTCACCAAACCCTAGCAATAAGGTGTTGCAATTATGCTTGAAATGACTGCAATGGATATGGTATTTGATTCTTGCTTGATATTGAAAGATCTTGAATGTAATGCTTGCTTGAATCATGAACTCTACATCATAGTTATTAGCACAATAGCAAACATGAAGAATGAAATCTTTGACATGATGATTGATGCTTGAAGAATTCTCTTGAATTCTTGATAATCTACCCTTGAAATGCCTTGAATGCTCTTATGAACTCAATTTTCTATAAGGATCACTCGATTGCTTGTTAGGAGAAAATGAGTGAAAGAACCTTGTATTTATACTCAATTATGCAAGAATTCTTGAAATTACAACACTACAAGCCGACATCAGATCTAGGAGAATAAAATCATGTCGGAAATTTGATTTAAATTTGAATTTTGGTCACACGGGACTCATTCTCCCAAGGTGGCGAATGAGTCCCATCACAGATAATGTATGGGACTAAAAATCAAAAGTATCTAGAAATGTGTGAAACCTGCATCGGGACCAAAAAGACCTAGGTGGGACTCTTTCTCCCAAGGTGGCGAATGAGTCCTAGACACTAAATATGGGCCACTCAAGCCAGGGACACCTGAATTATGATTGGTCAATTATTGGTGTCGGGATTATCCTCAAAAAGATGCAATAAATGAGGCTTGTGGATGCAAAATGGGGCCAATTAAAGCATAAGAAATCCCAATTATTAATGATAAGCCTAGATAAATGTGAAAGTGTGTTACAACACTTTACAACACTCCAAATAAGGAAAGATTAATGTTAATTATGATTAAAATTATGTTTATTATACTTAGTTAATTGATAAAACCCTAGAAAAGTGTGAAAGTGTGTTACAACACTTGACAACACTTTAGCAAGATACCATTGAAATACATTAGTTCACAAGGGCCCAAGACCTAATGTGAATGTGGTATCTATATTACAACACTAAATCAAGGCAACATTAACCCAAAATCCACAAACATGACCCAAACGAATGTGAAAATGTCCAAGGACCCATTTTTTGACACTACATTTCACCCCCACTTTAGTGAGAGGAGGAACTTGGTTCAAACTCACACTAAAGTAGAAAAACATGCACCAAGAGGGGTTCCAATGAACCAATGCTAGAAATATGAGATGAAAAAAATCAAGAGGGATGATCAAGCCCCCAAGATCAAGATCCCATGACAAACCAAAATAAGCACAAAGGGACACACATGAAAATGATATAAAGAACAACGACAAGGCCAATCATACATTGCCAAAGATGAAAAAGAGAAAAGAAATAAAAGAGAGTTGGATCAAGCTTTGACCATTTGTCCATCCCGATGTGGATCAGATCTAGGTTGTTTGTCTAAAAAATGCATACTCACTCTAAGGCGATGAAACTCTTGGCTATCCGCTAGGTGAGAAGTCCTAAAAGGTGAGAAAAATACACTCATGATTGGTATGTACTCACAAACACATGTAAGTGGACATGGGGAAAGTCATGCCTCAGATTGGGCTTCCCGCTCAACCATACTAAAGTTATACCTCCTGATAACTTTAATAAGGTGCCACAAAAATGATTTTTCGAGCTTCATGAGACAAGTGAAACTTTGTATGCTTGGAGCTCATAAAAAAACAAGATGGATCTATATGAATGCAAGCTGTATTATGCAAGGTGGTCATATAACAATAAATGCAAAGTAGAAAATGTTCAAAGGAGTCTTGCTTAGTTCATGTGAGCTCTTTAACTTAGGGAACATTGTGCCTAATGTCTCCAAGAGAGGACCAATCAAAGAATAAAAAATTCACAACTTAGGGGATGCAATGTGTTGCATCAAGCCACTAAGAGGAATATAATATGCTAAGATAGATCACACTCATGAAGGAAATTACACCCAATGTCATCCAAAAAGTGACAAATGCATCATATGAAGTAAGAAGGCTACACTAAGAACCATGAAAAGGAAAAATGCAAAAGAATAATGCCAATGTATGCCCCCACTTAAAAGAAATTGCTAAACACCATGTTGTGAGCAATTACTTAAAAGTAGAAAATGATAAATGCAAACAATAAAAAAACATGAGAGCTAACTTTGAAAGTCCTATGCCAAGTCATATGTTTTCAAGTAAAGCTATGCCATGCTAGAGAAAATGAAAGAGAAGGGTTGCCCCCAAAATGAAAACACCAAACACATAAAGGGTCTATGGATTTGGGGTCAGTATGTTCTTTGCTGCAATGTTTTTAGAGAGCTCTTAACTATCATCATCCTCCAAATACACATAGAACTAGAAGAATGACACAAAGAGAGTGAAAACAAAGAAAAACCTTTTAGGTCAACATACAAGAGACATAGGGTGTCTCGATGCCTTGCATCATCCCCAAAAAGAAAACAAAAGAAAAAGATAAAGATGAAATGAAAAA